>CM029602.1:23038663-23471023 GCA_017311375.1 Mytilus coruscus | reverse complement strand
AGGGAATAACAGTATTGTGGTCTGTTTGCGATCAGGGCGTTTCTAAAACGTCGTTGATACACCTCTGGTGGTTGTCCCAGGGAATCGAAAAATTCGGCTGTATCCGATGCCTGAAAATGGAAGGCAACCCAATGACTCCCCTTTTTGTCACAATTGTCCGTATTGACCACGAACGTTTTGGGTCTATCTATCACGTATGCTGGTAAGTCGTCTGCACATACAACGGTGGTAAGACATCTTAGAGATCCTTTCTCGACATTTGGAAGCTCGATTAATTTGTTGATCCTACAACCTTTGTGTATGTGTTCGTTAAAGCCTCGGAGGTGGACAAAGACCAACCCACAGATCCTCTCCGTCATTCATGGGGTCAAAGCTATATCCATCTGACGTGTCTTCATCCGATATGTCGGAAGATTCCGATAAGTATCCCTCCTCCATGGCTTTGTCTCGAGTTGTGGGTGTGGTAGGGGCATCGAGTCTTCCACCTGTAAAAAAAACATTAGTGCGCAGTCTCAACGATGTCGGGGTTCTCGCTTTCAGATCAACCAAGAGAAATCCGAACGGTTTCTATGTAGCCACTTCAAACTTTTGCAAAAGGAAATCCGGCCGAGACGGGTACATCTTGGTGGCAGCAGCAGCAGCAGCCTCAACAGCAGAAGCAGCAGAACCGTCCTGTGAAAGAGGAGCACGAATTTTCTCAGCACTGAGATTTTGTTTTTAATCACCCGTTTACCATGATTGTATCTGGACCGACCTCGTGCGGAAAGACATATTTTATGAAAAACATGCTACAACGAGTAAGAAGGACGTGCCCAGAAAGAATCGTTTGGTTTGTACAAGAGATGGCAGCCACTCTAAGGAGAAAAACAGAAAACAGTGCTTCCGCGAGTGGAATTTTTCCGCGGTATCCCGGTCGATTTAGAAAATGACGACTTTTTCGAGCCCAAGAAGAGGAATATGATCGTTTTGGATGATCTGATGTCCACGTCGGCTAAAAATTCAAGAATCAACGATCTATTTACGGAAAGCAGTCATCACAGAAAATTTTCGGTTGTAGTTTTAAATCAAAACTTGTACTTTAGAAAGGACCCTACCCAGAGACGAAACTGTCATTACCTCGTGCTTTTTGACAATCCCGTAGATCAACAACCTGTCATGACCCTATGACGACAGATGTATCCGTCTAGGTCTGACTTCTTTCTACGGAAATTTGAAGAGGCGACGAGCAGAACATACGGATTCCTTCTGAAACCCGGAACGACAGAATCGTCAAGACTGCGAACTGATGTCTTGCAGACGGGCAAAGGAGTCGACACCTCTGAAGAAATGGAGGCAACGATAGTTCCGACACTGAAAGTACAGCGTCAGATATAATGGATGACAGAGAGGATCTAATAGCTTGCCGAGATTGCGGACTGGTCTTTGCACACTATCAGGGTTTAGAGGACCATAATTGTCGAAAGAAATCGATTCGCCTACCAATGTCTGGAGAGGCACTAGAGGGAATTTTGAGGGGAACGTCGGTCACTGTTTGCTGTGCAGACGACTTACCAGCCTATGTGAGTGATAGACCTAAAACCTACGTGGTCAACACGGACAACTGTAACCAGGAAGGAACTCATTGGGTGGCCTTTCATTTTCCAATATCAGGACCGCCCGAGTTTTTGACTCGCTAGGAGGAGCTCCAGAGACATACTACGTCCAATATGTAGCTTTTGTGAATTTGAATCCTAAATGCGCTAACGTTATTATTTTCAAAAAGCGAAAGAGAATCCTCGCTCGATACGTAAAGGTAAAATTCATCCATCGTTTAGTTTAGTTACGAATTTTGACTCAGGCATTCTTATATGAATAATATGGGTCCCTCCTGTCCTCCTTGGGTTTTCGACTTGACTAAAACCATGTGGCCCCCTTATAAGGAGATGACGTTACTTCTGGACTGCGTCATAGGGCAATATCCGGTTTTTAGACTTGCATAAAACCAGTCCCATCCTACTACTAAAATCGACATTTCGTATACGGAAAAATCCATAACAACCTTCATGTAAAAACGCTAATTCTGTAATTCTATCTATTAGGTAAAATTCAATTTATTTCATTAATCACGTAACAATGACAACCGTATAATGAAATAAGCCGAAATTTCATTTTTTCAAACTCTTTATTTACGATACCTTGAAGTGTAACTTATCAACGTTGAACTTCATCGTTTTCATTACCTGGACCATACGCGTATGATTGGACCATAAGAGTATAAACGCATATGATCATGACCATACGCGTATGGTCCAAATACTAATATGGTCCGGAACATATACATACGTTCATAAGACAGCAACACAAAGACAAAAATAACCAAAAGACATATAGAAGGCAACATACAGACTTTAATTATAGAGAAGTGTCTATAAAATAAGCTAAGCTCTTAATTGTCCCTAGTCTATAACAAGAGTGCACACACTGAAATGTCTCGCCTGCTTTACTTATGATTGAATTTATGTTGAAAGTTAGTAATATGAATGTTTTACTACAAGTGTCACATAAATTTAACGTTATCAATGTTGTATGAAAGTGGGGTCACGGTCAGATGAACCGTGCCAGGCAGAAATGTACACCTTACAAGCATTCCATACACCAAATATAGTGGTCCTATCGCTTAAAGTACTTGAGAAACAGATCAAACCATAACAAAGTTATCCTTGACCAATGAACCATTAAATTGAGGTTGAGGTCATATGAACCCTGCCAGACAACATGTACACCTTACAATCGTTCCATAGACAAAATATAATTGACCAATTAATTATAGTATCCGATAAACTGTCAAAAACACGAAAACTTGTCATGGACCAATGAACCATGAAAATGAGTTCGAGGTCATATGAAATCAATCAGACAACCACGTACACCTTAATTACAATCATTCCACAAACCAAATATAATTGCCCTATTGCTTATAGTATTTGAGAAATAAACAAAAATGAGGTCAAAAACAAATAAAACTGGCCAGTCGGATATGTACACCTTACAATCGTTCTATACACAAAATATAATTGACCAATTGCTTATAGTATCTGATAAACTGTCAAAACCACGAAAACTTGTCATTGACCACTGAATCTTGAAAATGAGGTCAAGGTCATATGAAACTTGACAGACAACCACGTACACCTTACAATCATTCCATTAACCAAATATAGTGGCCCTATTGCTTATAGTATCTGAGATACGGACCTGTCCAAGTAATTTTAACCTTGATCACTGATCCATGAAATGAGGTCTAGGTCTGGTGAACCCTACCTGATGGACATGTAGACGTTTAAAGGAACCAATACACCAAATACAGATATCCTATTACACACAATAAGCGAGAATTTCACTAAAGAAAACTACTTTTTTTTTCAATCAGTCACTGAACCATAAAAATGAGGTCAAGGACAATGGACATATGACAGACAGAAACTTTGTAAATTAAGGTATCTGCATACAAGGTATGAAGCATCCAGGTCTTCTACCTTCAGACAAATAAAGCTTTATACAAATAGTTAACGCCGTCGCCGTCGCCGCATTGTAACCCCGTTGTCTCGCATCGCAGGCGAGACAAAAATCTATACTAGATCACTTGACCGGACTGAAGTATCGTGACTTTTCACTTGTTCCTATTAAATAAACTGTTGAAACAGAGATATATCGCCTGTATGAAATTTTGATAGAAGTAAATGTGAAAATTAAAATGGAAAAATTTCAATATGCCAAAAGACCGTTGAAATAAGATGTGCTAATGCTAATACAACTATAATATATCATATGCATAATTTTACCATAAGTGGCTCCCTTTAAACTGACCTTATCATACACTTGAACATTTAGACTATGCAAAAGTTTCAAAGTAGCCCATGCCTAAGGGGCGGGTTTAATTATCTCCATGGAAATGAGATATATGTCAAGATAATGCAAATGATATATATTTTTTTTAAAAGCATGGACTTACCACTAGTGGTTCCCCTTAAACTAACTTAATCACAAATTCTACAAATTGTTGACGCCGCCAGCACACATAAGTTTCGCCTCAGTCCGAGACTTCGTCGACTCAACGACACAAATAACCAAAATAGTTTTGTTACTCACCTGTTGCTTCTCCTGGTAACGGAGCAGGAAATATGCCCATGTCTAAAACATCTTTCTGCTGGTAATATTTCAACACTTTAAAAGCGTCCCTATTTAATGGTTGGACCAGCGTTATAAATCTGTCTACTCCCATCAAAAGATTATATTCGAACCACTCAATAAGTTTGATAGGTTTTTCGGTGCCGTACGCCATTTTGGAACATACAGCTAGCTTATTTTGTTGTCTTGTTGGATAAGTTACTTTAAGAAGTTGTGAACACGAGTTATTAGGAGCACCATCTTTAACGATACTAATATGAGTAATAGATTTGTTTGTTATATCACATATAAACTGACAGGCATACATTTTTGGACTTCCTTCTGAGTACTGCCGCCAGCGCTTTGCTTTAACAAACGTATGCTGTTGGTCACTAGTAAACAATATGCAGTTGAATTGGTCATTTCCTTTACACCATCCAGTAATTACTATCGAGTCATATTTAATCCAATTAACATTTAGCTTTCCAATGGCCGAATAAGCATAAATATCTTGTGGACGACACTGGTTGCCTCGAGCGGTTATACTAAGAACTTCCGTGTGTATTTCCTGTGTGAAATAAATTATGGCATACAATCCATTTGTATTTCCTGTGTTAGATAAACTAGTGTATACTTTCCGCGTGTATTTTTATGTGACATAAATTACTTTCTACTTTCCGTGTGAATTTTCTATGTGACATAATTATTGTATACTTTCCGTGCATGTTGGCTTACTATGTGGCAAAAATTTCCATGTGTATTTCCTGTGTGATATAAATTACTTTATACTTTTCGTGTTAATTTTCTGTGTGACATAAATTATTGTATACATTCCGTGTGTATTTCCTGTGTGAAATAAATTATGGTATACAACCCGTGTGCATTTTGCTGTGTGACATAAATTATTGTATACAATCCGTGTGTATTTTATGTGTGACATAAATTATTGTATACTTTCCGTCTGTATTTCCTGTGTGACATAAACTAGTGTATACTTTCCGTGTGTATGTTCTATGTGACATACATTATTGTTAACCTTCCCGTAAGTATTTCCTGTGTGACATAAAATATTGTATACTTTTCCGCCTGGGTATTTCCTGTTTGACATAAAGTAGTGTACACTTTCTGTGTGTTTTTTTCTATGTGACAAAAATGCATTATTGTATACCTGCCGTGTGTATTTTCTATGTGACATCAATTAGTTTATACTTTCCGTGTGTATTTCCTGTGTGGCATAAATTATTGTATACCTTTTATGTAACTATGTTAATTATTGTGTGGCATAAATTTCCATATGTATTTCCTGTGTGACATAAAATTACTTTATACTTTTCTGTGTGTATTTCCTGTGCGAAATAAAATATGGTAAAAAATCAGTTTGTGTTTTCTGTGTCACATAAATTAATGTATACGTTCTGTGTGTATTTCCTTTGTGAAATAAATTATGGTATACAATTCGTGTGTATTTTCTGTGTGATATAGTGTATACTTTCCGTGTGTATTTTCTATGTGACATAAATTATCGTATACCTTCCGTAAGTATTTACTGTGTGACATAAAATATTGTATACTTTCCAAGTGGGTATTTCCTGTGTGACATAAAATATATGGCATACTTTCCGCGTGGGTATTTCCTGTGTGACATAAATAACTGTATACCTTCTGTGTGTATTTCCTGTGTGACATAAAATATCGTATGCTTTCCGCGTTGGTATTTCCTGTGTGACATGAAATATTGTATACTTTCCCCCTGGGTATTTCCTGTGTGATATAGTGTATACTTTCCATGTGTATTTTCTATGCGACATAAATTATCGTATACCTTCCGTAAGTATTTACTGTGTGACATAAAATATTGTATACTTTCCAAGTGGGTATTTCCTGTGTGACATAAAATATATGGACAGGTATACTTTCCGCGTGGGTATTTTCTGTGTGACATAAATAACTGTATACCTTCTGTGTGTATTTCCTGTGTGACATAAAATATTGTATGCTTTCCACGTGGGTATTTCCTGTGTGACATAAAATATTGTATACTTTCCCCCTAGGTATTTTCTGTGTGACATAAACTATTTTTATACTTTCCGTGTGTTATTCCTTTGTGACATAAATTACTTTATACTTTCCGTGTATATTTCCTGTGTGACATTAATTATATTTTTTATTTTCCGTGTGTATTTCATGTGTGACTTAAATTACGTTATACTTTTCGTGTATGTTTCCTCTCTGGCAAAGTTTTGTATACTTTCCGCGTGCGTATTTCCTGTGTGACATAAATTATTGTATACTTTCCGTGTGTGTTTTCTGTGTGGCATAAATATCCATGTGTATTTCCTGTGTGACATAAATTATTTTACACTTTCCGTGTGTATTTCCTGTGTGGCATACATTGTATTTTTTCTTTCAGTGTGTAATTCCTGTGAGACATAAATTAGTTTATACTTTCTGTGTGTATTAACTTTGTGACATTAATTATAGTATAATTATGCTTTCCGCATGTACAGTTCATGTGTACATAAATGATTGTATATTTTGTGTATGAGTATATTTGCTGCAGTGTGACATAAAATAAAAGCATTATTATTGCAAAAAAGGTCATTTACACAATATTTTGTTCACTCCTACAGGGCAAAAATAAGTTTTTTTTTAAATCTGCCGGAATTTGAATTTAACAGAGTTCAATTAATATACCATATAATTTTATAGATACGTGTACCCTTCAAATTGTTCATGGCGACCCATTGCTGTGTTCGACAATTTATGTACAATATTACAAATTTTACAAATTTTTTGTGAAGTTTTACAAAATGAACATCATTAACCAAAATGATGAAGTTTGTTATCCTAAAGACAGTACATGGCTTAAATTTTAAATTGCGATAGAATATTGGTTTTGGTAAATCATGTGCTAAAAAAACTCTCTTTTTCAATAGATGAAAACTCAAAATTTGCCAAATTCGCGAAGTGCAGTTTGAGGCATCTTCAGACACTATTCTTTGTCGAATGTTCAAAAGTACGCCAATATGTTATTAGAAACTGTAAATACACAAAATGATATAAGTAGGCGCGGATTCAGAAAGGTGAGCGCTAGATTCCCACCACCTCACCACCCCTAAAAAAGGAGAAAAAATGTAATTCATAGGTAAACTTACAGCCATTATTTGTGAAAATGTGGCCCTCTAAGTCCTAATTCTGTAGAGAGTCCCATTTCGTCATTCAAAGAAACCTCCTTTTATGTTCAAATGTAATATCTGTTAGCCTTAATTTTTAGAAAATAGTCATATTTAAAAGCAGATATTGATATACTTACATAACCAAAAATGATTGCAGAAAATTTATTAAATAATGCCACGGTGACAACTAGAACTAACGTCAGCGCTATCGTCTTGATCCAACATTTCATGTTCAAACCTCTTCTGAAATGATAAAATATAAAAATAAGAAAATGTGGCATGATTGCCAATGAGACAACTCTCCGCCATCATGGCCATGATTGCCAATGAGACAACTCTCCACCATCATGACCATGATTGCCAATGAGACAACTCTCCGCCCTCATGGCCATAGACCAAATAACGTAGAAGTTAACAACTATAGGTCAACGTATGGCCTTCAACAATGAGCAAAACCCAAACCACATATTAAGCTATAAAAGGCCCCAAAATTAAAATTGTGAAACAATTCAAATGAGAAAACTAACGGCCTGGTTTATGTACAAAACATCAAACGAAAAACAAATATGACTTAGAATATAGTAAAGCGCTCTCGACCAATGAAATTGTAGATTTTGATGTTCCTAAATTGTGAAGAATGAATGTAAATCATGTGTATTTCCTAACAACAACAGCTTCGTCTTAAAAAATACTATTGTAAACTCAAATTTGTAATGTAGTTTCTCTTATAAGGGTCTTGTGTAAAATGTGAGTCGTTTTTCGCCGGTTTGACATCCCTTACACAGTCCTTCATATTTCTCTTTGGAGTTTCTGTTAATGTTGTGAGTGCACAGATTAATGCTTGATTCTAATTCTTTGAAAAATCTATCATGCCGACCGCAGAAAAATAGCGGACAACTTCGCGGCGGGTAGCATAAAAATGCCTAGGCGTTAGCAGCAATCGACAGCACCTCTCATGCGATTCAGCCACCAAACGGAGCCTTAGGAACAATTTACTTCGAGCACACACACCGACATTGCATATATACATACGCAGGTTGTTGTGGGCAATATGATTCCTATAAGATTCATACGCAGTGGTTTCGTATGACATCAGAATGATGGTCAACAATTTGATATATTGCCTTTAATTGGAATAGGTATGGGATTATATTATCCCTAGTCAGTTTATCTGATCACACTTTACCCATGTCGTTCTCACCTCGATAACCCCTATAGGCGTCATCAACTTAGCGCAAAATCACGAGCAGAAGGAATAAAATGTAAGACGTATAAAATATAAACTTGCAATTATTGAGTGTCGGGTACATTTGAAGCATGCTATAAGATGCTTCAATATTTCTACGAACTGTACTATTTGTTTAAAATTGGCTTACTATATCAATCTTATTAAACTTGAAGTGCATACTTGCATTATCATCGGCCCCCTTGCCCAACACCGCACACATGCACATCTTTCCCGTGACATCTTATAATCACAATCAATGAAGGAAGAATGATTAACATGCTGTGTGGCCTGGGCTGCCTAGATTTCAATTTAACCGGTTTAAATCAATAATCCACAATTATATATATATATATCTTTATTCTGTCAAACCTTTGCAATTACAATGGTATATAGACACTACATGACATCAATAATACAGACATAAATACATGAATACACAGAGCAAAATATGTACACTATTTACAATTATACTGATAGTATTTAGCCAGGAGGGCACACATGAGAATTTATAAATCTAATGAAAGTACACAGCTTTCTCAATTTAGATTTTATATTTAAATTCATAATTTTCTTAAACATAATTATATTTGGATGACTTACATATTTTTTATCAATACATTCGTTTCTTTTTACTGACATCTCTGTGCACATCATAATATAATGATACTCATCTCCAAGATCTTTAGAGTTACATAATTTACAATTTCGTCTATCTCTCTGAATATTTGTCCATCTCCCTATCTCAATGGGTAATTTATGGTTGGTGGTTCTAAATTTGCATAAAGTATAAATATCACGAAATTCTAAAATATGAAAATAGTTCTCAAAAATATATTACACAATTTGGGGTAGAAGACTTTAGGTGCAGAAGAAGCTTACAGAATTTTAATTGAACTCTCTCCAGAATGTCGTTATTCCCAAACCTCCAAATTTCACAACCGTACAATAAGACCGGTTTCACTAATTTGTCAAATAAATCTAATTGACAACTAATAGATAACCCATGTTTTCTCCCCTTTTTGATCACCTCATACATTGCCTTTGTAGCTTTTTCTGCTAAGTGTTTTCTACAGTGTTTGAATGTGCCATTTCTTGAAAAATAGATCCCAAGATAGTTGAATTCTTGAACGATATCTATAACAGAGTTATCATATGTAAAACTGAGATTTTTGGGTTGCCTTCCATTACTAAAAATTACAATTTTTGTCTTTTCTACATTAACTTTCATTTTCCAGACATCACAATATGAGTGGAATTTATCTAGCAATAATTGAAGATTTTTGGCCGATTCCGCCATTAGCACAGTATCATCTGCATAGAGGATTGCAAACAGTTTAACATAAATATCTAATTTTTCTTCGAGCTCGTTGATAAAAAGTTTTCCAAATCATTTAAGAAAAGTGAGAACAGAAAAGGAGATAAGTTTTCCTCTTGACGTAGGCCAATATTGCATGAAAAATAATCTGATATATTGCCATTATAAGATAAACATGACTTAATATTATCATACATCTTATGAATTATGTTATACATATGACCATTTATGTTATTCAATAACATCTTATACCATAAAGTGTCTCTTCTGACTGTGTCAAACGCTTTTTCAAAATCCACAAATGCACAAAACATTTTTTCTTTTTTAATTTCAAAATTTCAAAGAAAGAGTGCAATATAAATATACAATCGACTGTTGAATATCCACTTCTAAATCCAAACTGATTTTCATTTATTAATAAAAATTCATCTGAAAAATTTGATAATCTATGACATAAAATCGAAGTGAATAATTTCCCAACACAACTGACAATTGTGATAGGTCTATAGTTTTTTGGATCAAATTTGTTTCCCTTATTCTTATAAAATGGTTTGATCGTGCCAATTACCCAAGATTCTGGTACAATCCCAGTTCTTAAAACTAAGTTAAACAGTTCAACATATACATCAATTAAAAAATCACTAGAAGATTTAATATATTCATTTATAATCATATCGTTGCCACAGGCTTTGTTACTTTTTAGTTTCTTAATACAATTCATAATCTCGTCCTTTGTAATTGGACCATTAAGTGTACCATTTAAATCATTTAAAGCATCTTGGTCTACATTTGGTAACTCAATAGGATCGGGGGTGCCTGAATTTAGATCTCTGAAAAAATTTAGTAAATTATCAAAATTTATGTCCGGTTGTTTCGTGTGTTCCCGCTTATTTAAAATATTCCAATACTCAAACAATAGTCTACAACACTAGCATTTCTGCAGGTAAATTTCCCAGTTTTATCATTTCCCAGTCTACCATTCATAATGAATAAGTTGTTACATTTACATAAGTCAAGCAGATTATTACCGTATAACCCGAATAATTCAGTCGTTATATTCCACTGCTCTACGATGGCTACATTAACGCCTGAAGGCCTTGTCAATAATTAATCGTCAAATAATCATTCGGAATTAGCTCGGTATTTACCTATCTCGATAACATTGAGTTATTAGCTGATTGGCTCTCTCACAGAGAGCACCAATCAAAATCCTGGATTCGTGACGCGTTTTATTGTATAAAGAATTCAGGCCCTCGCGAGTGGGAAAGTCGATCACGGGGAGGGACTGAATTATTCGGGTTAATTACCGTAACGTGTTTTCCCTTTATCCATACTAATACGATCTCTGGGTATATTATACAATTCTAAGTTACATACATCATTTATAGGTACACCCTCCAAATCAATACTAATACGATCTCTGGGTATATTATACAATTCTAAGTTACATACATCATTTATAGGTACACCCTCCAAATCAATACTAATACGATCTCTGGGTATATTATACAATTCTAAGTTACATACATCATTTATAGGTACACCCTCCAAATCAATACTAATACGATCTCTGGGTATATTATACAATTCTATGTAACATACATCATTTATAGGTACACCTCCAAATCAATACTAATACGATCTCTGGGTATATTATACAATTCTAAGTTACATACATCATTTATAGGTACACCTCCAAATCAATACTAATACGATCTCTGGGTATATTATACAATTCTAAGTTACATACATCATTTATAGGTACACCCTCCAAATCAATACTAATACGATCTCTGGGTATATTATACAATTCTATGTTACATACATCATTTATAGATACACCCTCCAAATCAATACTAATACGATCTCTGGGTATATTATACAATTCTAAGTTACATACATCATTTATAGATACACCCTCCAAATCAATACTAATACGATCTCTGGGTATATTATACAATTCTAAGTTACATTCATCATTTATAGGTACACCCTCCAAATCAATACTAATACGATCTCTGGGTATATCATACAATTCTAAGTTACATACATCATTTATAGGTACACCCTCCAAATCAATACTAATACGATCTCTGGGTATATTATACAATTCTATGTTACATACATCATTTATAGGTACACCCTCCAAATCAATACTAATACGATCTCTGGGTATATTATACAATTCTATGTTACATACATCATTTATAGGTACACCCTCCAAATCAATACTAATACGATCTCTGGGTATATTATACAATTCTAAGTTACATACATCATTTATAGGTACACCTCCAAATCAATACTAATACGATCTCTGGGTATATTATACAATTCTAAGTTACATACATCATTTATAGGTACACCCTCCAAATCAATACTAATACGATCTCTGGGTATATTATACAATTCTAAGTTACATACATCATTTATAGGTACACCCTCCAAATCAATACTAATACGATCTCTGGGTATATTATACAATTCTAAGTTACATACATCATTTATAGGTACACCCTCCAAATCAATACTAATACGATCTCTGGGTATATTATACAATTCTAAGTTACATACATCATTTATAGGTACACCCTCCAAATCAATACTAATACGATCTCTGGGTATATTATACAATTCCAAGTTACATATATCATTTATAGGTACACCCTCCAAATCAATACTAATACGATCTCTGGGTATATTATACAATTCTGAGTTACATAACTGGATATATTATACAATTCTGAGTTACATACATCATTTATAGGTACACCCTCCAAATCAATACTAATATCTTTTTCATCAATAAATACAAAATCTTTCTCATTTGAGGTACGTGCGTTAAAATCACCAATAATAAAAATATGTTCAAATTATCACAAATAAAAACTGGGTGTATCTTGAGACTGGGTAATGTGTTGGCCTGGAACCACACACACACAATTAACAATACGACTAGTCTGTACCGCCTCTTACTCTGGGACTAACTCTTGCAACAAAAGACGACTCTGGTTAGCGCGATGTATAATTTAATAAGTTCAGCATGGAATACAATTGTACAGAGTTGGAACTGCTCAGTGTAATACTAAATCCAATCTGCTATCTCGAAATAATAAAACAGTTTATATAACAAACCAAAAATTATTTGAAAAGACTTGACAAATAGTTCTCTAAATGAGTGACAAATGCAATTAACGGATTAAAGAAAAAAAAATAGCACATAGCTAATAATTAACAATAGGACTGACCGACGTTTTTTATCGAATTAAATAGATAAAAGAATATAAGGTAAGAATAAAGCAAATGTCCTAATTGTAAAACAAATTGAAACATGAAATTAGATTAGCTTAATCTTCTAACTTGACTTAAACCTTTCACAATAAAAATAACAAAATCCCTTTGTGAAATATTGCAAATATAACAAAAACAGTGATTTTACAAAATCTTTTACAAAATGTCCGAAAAGTCTCAAAATCAATTTTGTCCATTTTACCACTGTGACAACATGTTGTAGAAAGTTCCAAGTATTCATTTTCAATTTCATTGAATGCATCAGGGGAAGAGTATGATGTATATTCTGGTGGGGTATAGACCACTCCGAAAAGTATATTCTCGTTATTTAAAAATTTAGAAATTTTACACCATAGAAGAAATTTACTATTTGTTTCAATCACTTCTATAGAGTTATTCAGATTTTCTCTATACCCGATTACAATGCCACCTGATTTAACTCTTGATATTTTACGTCTATTTTTGAATTTTAATGTGTAACCAGATAAATGAATATCATCCATATCGTCAGTTTTTGATTCAACAAAGTCTAATTTGTCAACCTCAGCGTCGAGCATAACCCTTTTCTTAGAACATACTCACCCCTTCTAGTCCAATGGAAAATCAGTTTTGTTGACCAAGTATTGTCTGACTAATTAAGAACATATTAAAGCCCGAGGCACATTCATGACCAAGTAGTGACAATACACAATTATCTTTTCCCATTGTTAAATTCAAACCTTAATATTTTATAAGTAAGTGTTAACATCATAAAAGAAACGTATATCATATTTAATGGCAATTTCAATGGATGGAATGAACTAGCACGGAGATAGTTTTGTGAGAACAAAAAGGATAAATTGTTCAAAAATTGAGGTTTTCTGCTTCAGGTAAAATTTAATACTTATATACCTTAATTTTCTTCATTTTAAAAAGCACATAATGATATATAAATCATTTTTTTTAATTTGTATATTTTTTGATAATCATAAAACTCACTCAATAAATATTAAAATTACGATCATTCAACATCAGATGCTTACTTTTTTATTGATGAATGTACATGTATTGTATTTTTTCTCGAAAAGTTCCTTTGCTTTATATATCAATAGTCATTGTTTTCTTTGAAAAAAAAACGTTGACTCTAAGGTCTGCTATTAAAATTAGATTAATTATTATTTTATCTATATCTTTCAGTGGCGGATCCAGAGGGGGGCGTAGAGGGCGTACGCCCCCCCCCTTTGCTTGCACTTTTTTTTTTTTTTTTTTTGTAAAACGATTAATCAGACTAGACTTTGTGAACTTTGCCATTTCCCGTGTATTTAATTTTTATGCGACAATTCTTTACTTATAAAGATATTTTTCGCTCGTATTTACTGTAATCTATTATTGATTATGTCAAAGTCATGTGATTCTCTACGGTGGAGTTGACCAGTTCGTCGAAAAAAACGTCACTCAGTCATTTGAAATTCAAATTACAGTAACACATTGCTTAGGCTAAGGATGACAAGCATGACGCCTTCAAAGCGACAAAGTATTGAGCAAGAACGTATTGACTTCTATTTCACAATTCCACCCAACAGAAAGTAATACTCTATTACACTCTCATGAAAAAAAAAGTTCCACAGCAATATTATTTACCTACGAAAACATGTTTAACCCCACACGCCCCAGTCCATTAATAACATTGCTGAATAGTGATCCCCAGTCAGTAAGCTCTAGATATAGATTTAGAGTCTAAGGTACGGACCATTTGATCTGAGGGGGCAGTCTGAGATATTTTAGAGAAAAAATTCTGACCCTGATTTTTACCTTAAACAAAAATTCTGGCCGTATCTGGATTGAAAACAATAATCTTGTCCACTTTTTTGCTATTAGAAAAAAATATTTTCAACAGAATTATTTAGCATTTAATGAACATGATGAATAATAAACGGGCGTAATTTGTATTTTTTTTTTTTGGGGGTTGATGTGAATCCCATATCTGACCGGAATGTCTGTTTCGCCGAACTGATATACTGAATACTTTTTTCAAGGCCCGACTGCAACCTGCCTGCTGGGTGTGACCTATATGTCTCCATGTGTCGACCGTCATTCACAACTTCATTCGTAGCCTTTGGTTGATTTGGAACCCCTCACTTCCCTTGTTGGGTGAAACATTTCAACCAAACATTTGGATGAAAATTGCTTGTTTGTCTTTCTTCGTGTCATTCGTATTGTAAATTTCATTGAATAGCCGTATATCTTGTTTACAAGAAGAAATCTGTGAGGTTATGCTAACTAACCAAACAACAAACGAGAATTTTCCATGTCCATTTTTTACTGACAAATCCCACATCAAATATATTAATTAGTACATAGCTTTGGATCCATCCAATCATTTCATAATAGACAATTGATGGAGAGAATACGGCACCAAAAATGTCCAACCCCTACACTTTAACTATAAAATGCATTTTACACTTATTTTATGTTTTTTAGCCAAAAAAAGGTCCAAAAAATTTTTCGCCTCGCTCCGCTCGGCGAACTTTAATTACTACGCCCCCTTTCCAAAATCCTGGATCCGCCCCCGTCTTTGTCCCCAAATTTTCAAACTGTTTTTATAATTCTATTCGATTTCATCATTAATAATCAAGCTCTTATCCTATGGAAATTGCCTCAGGGATTGTACACTTTATTAGTGTACTAGTAGTTATTAAGAGTTCACTTTCATAATAAATCTTCAATGAAAAGTAATTCATGATATATAGCATTTTATAGTGCATGGAAAGCCATGTACTATGAAAATTAGAAGGAAAAAACTGATTTTCCATTGGACGAGAAGGAGTGAGTATGTGCTAAATGTTGATAGTCCTAAATATAAAGCTTTACTACAAGTATCACATAAACTTAACATGATCCAAGAAAATGAGGTCAAGGTCAGATAAACCAAACTTGAAATACATGTACACCTTACAATCATTCCATACATCAAATATAGTTGACCTATTGCTTATAGTTTAATTCTTAGAAACGAACTTAAACAGGAAAGCTTAACATTGACCAATGAACCATGAAAATGAGGTCAAGGTCAGATGATACCTGCCAGACAGATATATACATTATACAATCATTCCATACACCAAATATAGTTGACCTATTGCTTATAGTTTTAAGAAATACAGACCAAAATATAAAACTTAACACTGAGCAATGAACCGTGAAAATGAGGTCAAGGTCAAACAATACCTGCCAGACTGACATGTACATCGTAAAATATTTCCATACACCAAATATAGTTGACCTATTGCATATAGTATTAGAAAAAAAGACCAAAACACAAAAACTAACTTTAACCACTGAACTATGAAAATGAGGTCAAGGTTAGTTGATACCTGCCTTACAATCATTCCATACACCAAATATAGTAGACCTACTGCTTACAGTATCTGAGATATGGACCTGACCACGAAAACTGATCCATGAAATGAGGTCGAGATCAGATGAAAACTGTCTGACAGGCAAGAGGACCTTGCAAGGTATGCACATACTAAATATAGTTATCCTATTATACTTATAAGAGAGAAATTAACATTACAAAAAATCTTACCTTTTTTCAAGTAGTCACTGAACAATGAAAATGAGGTCAAGGACAATAAATCATATGCAAACGGAATCTTCATAAGATAAGGCATCTATATACAAAGTATGAAGCATCCAGGTCTTCCAGCTTCAAAAACATAAAGCTTTTAAGTAGTTAGTTAACGCCGCCGCCGCCGCCGGATCGCTATCCCTATGTCGAGCTTTCTGCTCGACAAAAAATCATGAGTACTGTTGTTTGTCTAATTATTATAAATGAAAACAGATAATTCCTCACTAAAATATTACTTAATTTACATTCATAATCACAGTTGGGAAACTTATACAATTTCTACCATTTAATCGTACCGTAGCATGTGTCATCTAAATGTTTAAATCACAATCTACTAAAACTTTCCAAATTATAAGTAAGTCCTTACATCCCTAAGACTAATCCATAAATGAAATGCCTAAAAAGGAAGTCATGTATTAAATATACAGTGGCTAAACCGTAATTCATTTGAGAAATTGTCTTTTTGTATATTTACAGTTCAAATCACAGGCAATATTTGAATCCAACTCTTTACATTAAATTCGATTACATTAAGTAAGGTAATCAACTAAAATTAAAATGTTCAAATAAAATGCCTTTAAAATGAAATTCAATGGTTCAACTTTATTTATCCCCTATATGTAAATACTGAAATGTTGTACTGTACGTGTTAGTGTTTTAGCTTTAAGATTTAAGTTTTTAGTTTAAAGGTCTTTTTCTTCTTTTCTTTTTGCATTGCTTTGATAATGTTTTTTATAGCAATTTAAATAATATTCAAATTATAACTTTAAGTATTTTTAACGGTACAGTAAACTTCAATGTATTTTGATTTTTGTTTGTTTAACTATTTACAATTTTTAATTAATTTCAATAATAAAATAAAATCCATTCCAGCTGATAAATGTGCTTCGGGCAGTTGTAAATCATTTATTGAAATTATATGCTTTGAACTTGTAGTAGGCCTAAAAATAGGACAATCACTTACTAAGAACATGATGTACATTCATTTCTCACAATTAAGACACACCAAATCCTACGATTTCATTGGTGGAGAGCACTTTGCTATATTCTAAGTTTGTATACAATATAAACAGTCAATAGATTCCCAAGAGACCTTTATAGTATACAAATGTTTATCACCTGTACCCCGGGTGTATTGTATTCAAAGGGAACAGCATTTAGAACTACGAACAAAATGTTGAGGCTCTTTACGAGTGGGTTAAATAATGGAGTTAACTTAAGTCAAACGGACACCTCTACAGTATTAACCGAAAGTAGGGATGTTCTTTACGGAGATACTAGCCAGGACATAACACTTCAAAGCGTCTATCAACTGCTAATTAACATGAATGGCAGACTTACGTACTACCATTGAAAAGGGAATGACACAAGTAGTAGCCCAAATGAACAGAACATTTACACCTTAGCTAAAATTTATAGCGGGTTGAAAACAAAAGTTATCGAAGTTGAATCATCAGTTCAAAAATTAAATGTAAGGTGTAAAAAAGTGAGTCCGAAATATCACAAATTAAAACACAAAATAGCAGTCTTGATAAACAGCGAAAGAATTTACATGTTAACAATAAAATTAACAAGTTAATAGTAATCTACAGAGTATAAGTGGTTTTATGGACGACTTAAAGGGTGTACTTAGGTGAAATTAAAAATATCTAGAATTTAAAATTGATACTATAAGTCACAAGAACATCAGTTAAGGAACAAAATAAGCTACAAATATTGGTAGGTTATGGAGCTCCTTTTCGAGATATTTAAGTTTTAAAAAATAGCGGGAAAATGTTGACTCGGATTTTTACCTTATATTTGCATTGGTATTATTTGGGTCTCAAATCGAACGAAAAGAAATCTAGAATCTGCTTAAATGCTGGTAAATGACCTTTTATGAGCTATTGAAGTCTTATATGAAAAGCAAAATGGGTGTTATGGGGCAAAATGTTTTACCCTGTATCGTAGGAAAAAAACCAAGGAGTCCGAACATCTGACAATAATTCCTAAACCTGACCTAAGTACACTCTTAAAGTAAAACATGACACAATGTTAAAGACGTAGAAAAAGTGAGATCCTCTGTTAGTAGAGTAGGTAATGACTTAGTAGACCAAACAACCGAATTAAGGTCATAAATCAAGCCAGCTATTAGTGATGCGCGAGAGGAATATGAAGAACTCCGTAACAAATTACTCAATTTACAATGCAGATCGGTGAAGAATAACTTGATGTTCACAGGAATACAAGAGACGGAGCACAAAAAATACTGAGCAAGTAGTGAAAGACTTTATTAGCAAAGAACTACATATTACAGATGAGATAGAACTGGGAAATGTTCATCGCTTCGGCAGTGGAGCTCGCGCAGGAAAAAGAGGCAACCCACGACCAATCGTCGCCAGATTTATACTCTATAAAGATTTTGCAAGGTATTATCAAACACCTACCGCCTGAAAGGCAAATCGTTCGGAATCAACCAACAATTTCCAGACGAAATCGAACAGGCTAGAAAGAGTCTTTGCCCTTTAATGAAAAAAAATTAGCTGAAGGTTGCCAGGTCAAGTTAGTGAGGGACATTTTTTACGATGATGTGGAAATACACAACGAACAACGTTATGGTGAAGACGAACTAGATACGAACACACAGACTCACACAAATATGTCTCATACTCCAGATAAAAACCCCGTGCAAAAACTTAAACGTACATCGACGCCAAAACATACTTGGCACCCCCAGAGAGAGTCATTTGTTGTGAATGCCAACAGAATCGATAGTAACGATCAATGTTCTACTTCACGCTTGATTCGAAACACAAATACTTTTCTGAAAGATATTAAAATGCTAAACCTTAAACTGTTGTGGTTTAGTAAGAAAATCGCTGTATCATGAATTTATCAATTTGATTAGTAACTATGATCATTTATGTGTAATTGAAACAATAACTGATAATTTTGATAATGTTAACATACCAGAATATTTTTCTAAATTCAAAAATCGGGAGTCACACTCTCGAGTTAAATCAGGTGGCATAGCTTTTGGGTATAAACATAAAATGTCCAAATATATTCATATTATTAAAACGAATAGTAGTTTAGTGCTTTGGATTAAGATATCTGCCGATTTTTCCAGACTGATGAAGACGTGGTGATTGGAAACGTGTACACTCCCCCCTCCCCCTACCCCGGAAAATTCGCTGTTCAAAATAACTGATGCATTAAATGATCTTGCACAAGAGTTGTTGAAACTTTCTATTAACCATAGATATATTCTGCTTGTAGGAGATTTCAATAGTAGAACTGCTTCCGATATCGATTTTTCAAATATTTTATACAACAAACATGACATAATCCTGGGTGACTCGGATATTTGCAATGATTACTCAAATACTTTGCAAGAGTTAAATATGCTAAGTATAAGATGTAGTAAAGATAAACTGCAAAAACTCGCTTGTAAACTCTTTACTTGATATATGTAGAAATAACAATCTATTCATTCTAAATGAGAGGCGAAAGATACCAAAGGGACATCTAAACTCATAAGTCGAAAATAAACTGACAACGCCATGGCTAAAAAAGAAAAAGACAAATTGTCAAACAGACATATATACATCAGTACACAAAACACAACATAGAAAACTAAAGATTGAGAAACAAGAACCCCACCAAAAACTGGGGGTGATCTCAGGTGCTCGGGAGGGGTACGCAGATCCTGCACTACATGTGGCACCCGTCGTGTTACTCATGTAAGTACAAACCCGGTGATGAGTCTAATTCGGTAGGTCTAAATCATAGAGTAAATGGTGATAAAGAGGGGATATTCACATGTAGAAGTTCTAGTGTTGTTGATTATTTTATATGCTCATTTGAATTGTTAAATCATGTTGTAAATATGCATGTAGATACTTTTTCGTCTCTTTACTACTCAGATGTACATTGTCCACTGACACTTTTGTTAAACTATAAAAATGAGCACGATTTTGATGTTATTGAAGCTACAAACATTGATGTAAGAACTGGCAGTGAAAACATAAAGTGAAAAAATGCAATAGTGAAAAAAAACAAGAGTTCATTGAAAACATTGATGGAAATAAGATTGCAGAATTAGAAAATGGATTAAATACTTTTTGAAGTCAAGTGTTATGTCTCAAAATTCTGTAAATAAGTTGTCCGAACACATAAACGAAGTACTTTTGGAATCTGCTGAAAAGGTTCTAGGCACCATTACTTATATATAACACGAAGGTGAAAAAGAATACGAAAGAAAGCAAATCATGGTTCGTCAAAAACGTTGGGAGCATAGAAAGTGCCAAACAAGCTGAAATGAAAGATGCAGAGAGACGGTATAAAAAACAGATGACCTTTTCTATACACGAGTATAGAAAGACTTTCAGAAAAAAAATGCAAAATTTAAGAAACAGTAACTGTAAGGAGTTGTGGAAAATATTAAAGGAAAAAAGGAAAAACGTACACCAAATATTTCCATCGATGTTCTACAAGTCAAAATGTCTGCATTCATGCTGAATGCAATAAAAAAAAAAACAAATAGATTTCCTTCCATCGACATACGTGTGATTTAAATGACCAATAAAATAGACAAAGTGACTTCAACTGATCATCAATTCAATGAATATACATTTAAAGGGTTCACATACCAGAACTCAGGTCATCACCTTAATTATCATATAAAAATAAACAAAACAGCATGCTTCAGTCTTTTATTATTGAAATAAGATTCTATTCCGTAAATAAGTAAAGAGATCCAATAAATATGTTTCAATGAATATTTTATTATCAAAACAGCAATTTCAAACAGATCAAAGTACAATCCTGAACATGCTGAAAGTTAAAAATATAAACAAACCATTGAAATTCACCCTTTCACACAGATTTTTTAGTTGGACACAATCGTAATATAGTTTTTTGTATGTTTCAAATCATATTGTCTGTGACGTGTCTGTCTACTTTGGTGATTAAAATTCTTATTCGTATTGTGTTTTGTTGTAAGTCATCCTATGGGCAAGGCCTACTTCGGCTTATATTTTTATTCTGTACCAACGGAATGAATACCGATAAATTACCAATTTCGTCTAGACATAGAAAAGAAAGGAGTCTGGGTAAATTTAGTCCAGATAGTCATGCCGTCTGCTGTGGGTATTTTTTCGATTCTGACTTTTTGATCCCACATTGACGCAGGAAGTGTCAAAGTAAAAAATTAAAATAGCCTTCCAAAACGTCATTATAATTATTTAGGCTACTAGATAATATCCTGTGGTCTATATATTGCTCGTATAATATTTAATTCAAATCAGTGCGTGAGACAAAATTAGACTTCCGTTAAAATTCGCTTTCATCTTAATTATGTTAAACAAAAACAGTGGCGGAGGTCCAGTGGTCGACTGACAATTGATGTCTTCAAAAGCCATGATGGTGGACTGAAAATCCCGACTGATTGAAATGAATCCTGAGAAATTATGAAAGTGATTGGCAATTTTGTATGATAACCTTAATTTATTACCTTATTAGTGATCTGGCGAGTCTTTGTTAAAAAATAATCCACGTTGCATTCTCCATATTAAAGTTCTGTTTCTGTAAACTATGTTATACTTGAGTGGCGTTACTATAAATAACTCACTTGGGTAGAATACACAAAATCATTCAAACGGAAAAAATAAATTACTGTATTCATTATAATTATTGAAATAAACGATAATCGCAAATAATTGTATTGATCGTTTAATTATTCGATTATATACGGTACACTTCTTCCAAAATCTGTTTGTATATTTTACAATTCATAACGTTAATTTTTTATTCAATGTATACAAATCGATTTTTTACATCAAGAAGTCAGAAAAGTGGTATAAGTGGTGTGTCGAAAACAGTAGTCAGAAAATAAATCTTCAAGTAGGGGGATTAAGCACAGGCACTTGTCTCTGAATTTGTTTTACCTGTGTTTTATAAAGGTATGTATATAGGTTGGTTTTTCTTTCGTAGACAAGTGCCTGTCGGATTAAGGTAAAATCCGATACTTTGTTAACTTTGGTAACCACGCTGATAATAAAAAAAAAATGCAAACCATGATTTTAAATAATCGTCTCTTATAAAACAGTTTATTTTAAATGTACACGTAAAACCGCTCTATATCATATGTGTAGAAAATTGTAATAGAGGCTTGATATACTGATATTAAAAAATTTAATATCTGCTGTCAATTGATAAAAATATAGTATATCTATATCTACCCATTATTAGCAGCAACGTTTTCACGGGAGCTTAAAATAACCCTGAAAATTTGGAAATTTTGCAATTTTCTAAACATATAATATAAAGAGGTCATGATTGTCATTAAGACAACTATTTATCATAGTCAAAATGCAACTCTATGTCACCGTACGGCCTTTAACAATGATCAAAACTTATACCGCATAGTCAGCTGTAATTGGCCCGACATAAAAAAAAAATGTGAAATAGTTCAATTTTTAACAAAACAATAAACCAAATTCTAATATGACGGACAAGAACCTAATTTGGGAAGGGCACATAAAGAATGTGGCGGGGTTAAACGTGTTTTATGCGCTCAACCCTCCCCTAACCTGGGACAGTAGTGTAACAGCACAATATAAGGAGAAACTGTAAAAATCAGATAGAAATGGTTTGACTCATCAGATTGGCAAGAAGCACAAAAACATCTTAACATGAAGACAAAAGGCATAAAGTACCGATCTAAGAGTACTCACATTTACTGAAAGCTAATTCAAATTAAAGCCAGTAACAACTAATAAATAAAGCAAGTTCTCAAAGACTAAAGTCTTGTACAGTCTTGAAAAATGTAAGGTTCCTGTGACGTATTCAGCAAGAAAAGTACTAGGTCCAAGGAGCCTTTATTTCTTACCTGACATTTTTGCATAAGATTGATACAATGAAATAAAATACTTCTGAATAGTTTCTGACAAAAATGCAAAACAAGGGTTAAATTGGTCTTTCAAGGGCAATAACTCCTATAAAGAATCCACTGAGGATTTCGGCCATATTGACTTTTAATAAATCTTGTCCTGCTGATCATTTTTGCTATGTTCATTTATCAACTTACAGTTTCTATATATCTACAACAGTTTCTGCAAAAGAAACAAACTAGAGGCTCTAAAGAGCCTGTGTCGCTCACCTGATCTTCAACAATGGCCACTTTTTAATAAAAATCAGCATTAAAGGGAACAACTCTATTAAGAGTTAACTGACAATTTCAGTAATGTTTACATATTTATAGATATCATCCTGCTGATATTTTTTTCCTTTTTAAAGTTTCTATGTATCTATTATAGTTTTCAAGATAATAGGCAAAAAATGCAAAAAAATGTAAAAAATTATCATTAAAGGGCAATAACTCCAAAACCAGTCGACTGAAGATTTCAGCAATTATGGCTCATTTGTAGATCATGTCTTGCTGATCATTTGTGCTATTTAAAGTTTTTATCCATCTATCTATTACAGTTTCCAATATAATAGGCAATAATGGGGAAAATCGTCATTAAAGGGCAATAACTTCAATAAGGAGTCGATTAACAAGTTTGGTCATGTTGACTTATTTGTAGATTTTGTCTCGTTGATCATTTTTGCTTAATATTGTTTCTATCTATCTATTATAGTTTTTAAGATATAAAGCAAAAACGCAAAAAATTGATAAAAATCATCAGTAAAGAGCAAAAATTCGTAAGGGTTCCGCGGAACCCGGTGTCTCGCCTACTTTTGCTGTTAATCACAGGCTCAACAAAAATGAGGAAAAAAAATTAATTAAAATATTCCTCTCGATACTATCTTTTGATTGTAAGAAGCTTCTGTCCAAATTTGGTAAAAATCCAGGATAGTTTATGGATCTAATAAATGTTTTTTTTAAACTTTAACTGCAGGCTGTATGTAATGTAAACTGGAAGAAAAACCGAGTCCATTTAAAAGTAAAATACGAAAAAACAGGTACAAAATTTTAACAAAATTTCCTTCTAGATACTAGCTTTTGATCATAAACAAGCTTTTGTCCAAGTTTGGTACAAATCCAGGATAGTTTAAGTTATTAAAATTTTAAAATCTTTATCCACAGAGTGAATGTAATGTTTCCTGGCAGAAAAACTAAGTCCATTTATAAGTAAAATACGGGAAAAAATTAATTCTTTTTACTAAATTTACATCTGGATACTACTAGTATCTTATGATCATAAACAAGCTTCTGTCCAAGTTTGGTAGAAATCCAGGATAGTTTAAGAAAGTTATTAAAATTTCAAAAACTTTAACCACAGAGTGAATGTAATGTTTCCTGGCAGAAAAACTAAGTCCATTTATAAGTAAAATTCGGAAAACCAGAATTTTTTTTTTACAAAATTAACTTCTGGATACTATATCTTATGATCATAAACAAGCTTCTGTCCAAGTTTAGTAGAAATCCAGGATAGTTTAAGAAAGTTAATAAAATTTCAAAAACTTTAACCACAGAGTGAATGTAATTTTCCTGGCAGAAAAACTAAGTCCATTCATAAGTAAAATTCGGAAAACCAGAATTTTTTTTTACAAAATTAACTTCTGGATACTATATCTTATGATCATAAACAAGCTTCTGTCCAAGTTTAGTAGAAATCCAGGATAGTTTAAGAAAGTTATTAAAATTTCAAAAACTTTAACCACAGAGTGAATGTAATTTTCCTGGCAGAAAAACTAAGTCCATTTATAAGTAAAATACGGAAAAACCAGAAATGTTTTTTAAATTTACTACTGGATACTATCTTATGATCATAAACAAGCGTCTGTCCAAGTTTGGTAGAAATCCAGGTTAGTTTAAGAAAGTTATTTTAAAAAACTTCAAAAACTTTAACCACAGAGTGAATATTTGTGGACGCCGCCGACGACGACGCCGACGGAATGTAGGATCGCTATGTCTCGCTTTTTCGACAAAAGTCGAAGGCTCGACAATAACTCCAAAACGAGTCAATTGAAGATTTCGGCCATTATGACTCATTTGTAGATATTGTCTTGCTGATCATTTGTGCTATTTTCTATCTATCTATTTTAGATTTCAATATAATAGGTAATAATAGTAAAAAATGTCATTAAAGGGCAATAACTTCAATAAGGAGTCGACTAACGATTTTGGTCATGTTGACTTATTTATAGATTTTGTCTTGTTGATCATTTTTGCTTCGTATTGTTTCTGTCTACCTATTATAGTTTTTAAGATATAAGGCAAAAACGTAAAAATTGGTAAAATTGTCATTAAAGGGCAATAACTCTAATAAGGAGTCTCTCATGTTTGACTTATATGTAGATCTTGTCTTGCTGATCATTTTTGCTTTATAAAGTTTCTGTCTATCAATTATAATTTTCGAGATAATAGGGGAAAAAAAATTAAAATGGTAAAATTCGTCATTTAAAGGCAATAACTCCTATAAGAAGTCGTATGACAGTTTTGACGCAAATAGACAATATGTAGAGCTCAACATTCTGAACATTTTTTGCTCCTGTCAGAGTTTCTCTATTTATAGTGGTTTTCAAAATAATAGGCAAAACTTGCATTTTACCCCTATGTTCTATTTTTAGCCATTTCTGCCATCTTGGTTGGCAGGCAGGGTCATCGAACACATTTTTTAAACTAGGTACCCCAATAATGATTGTGGCTAAGTTTGGTTAAATTTGGCCAAGTAGTTTCAGAGGAGAAGATTTTAAAAAGTTAACGGACGACGACGACGACGGACGACGACGGACGCAAAGTGATGAGAAAAGCTCACTTGGCCCATTGGGCCAGGTGAGCTAAAAAGGGAATTCATCTTCCGAGTTAAATAACTTCTATAAGGAGTCAAATGGCCATTTCGACCAAGTTGACTTATTTATAGAACTTGTCCTGATAATAATATATTTTCTGTTTACATTTTCTCTCTTCTATTCCTCTTAAAAGAAAGAATAGGTAAAAAAATTCAAAACTTCTTTAAAGAGCTGTCTGGTGGTTTCAGCGATGCTGACTTTTTAGTTTTTGTCCTGCTGATCTTGTTTGCTATGTAGTGTAACAGTTTCTCTCTATCCTCTATAGTTCCTGAAAACACACAAAATTAGGTAAAATTCGTCCATCAAGGGGAATAGCTCCTACAAGGCGTTGACTGACATTTCAGCAATACTAAATTATTTGTAGATCTTGTCCTGCTGATAATTTTTGCTATACTCAGTTTCTCTCAATCTTCTATAGTTCCCAAAAACACACAAATTGGTAAAATTTATCTTACAAGGGCAATAACTCCTATTAGGAGAAGACTGACGATTTCCGCAATAGTGACTTTTTTGTAGATTTTGTCCTGATGATCATTGTTGTTCAATTTCAAGTTTCACTTTATCTATATAGTTTTAAAGATAATAGCCAAAATTGCATAACAAATAGTAAAAATCGTCTTTTAAGGACAACAACTCTTATATTAAGGAATTGTCTGACAATTTTGGGCAAAATGCACGTAAGGTCTATCTTGACATTCTGAACATGTTTTTCGATCTATAATAGATAACAGAATAATCTTGCATTTTACTCTTTTCTATTATATTTTAAGCCTATGCAGTCATGTTGGTTGGCATGCAGGATCATCTCATAGATTTTTTAAACTAGATACCCAAGGATAATTGTGGCCAATATTGGTTTCCTTTGGTCAAGTAGTTTCTGAGAAGATTTTTGTCGAGTCTTCGACTTTTGTCGAAAAAGCGAGACATAGCGATCCTACATTCCGTCGGCGTCGTCGTCGTCGTCGTCGTCGTCGTCGTCGGCGGCGTCCACAAATATTCACTCTGTGGTTAAAGTTTTTGAAATTTTAATAACTTTCTTAAACTATCCTGGATTTCTACCAAACTTGGACAGAAGCTTGTTTATGATCATAAGATAATATCCAAAAGTAAATTTTGTAAAAAAAAATTCTGGTTTTCCGTATTTTACTTATAAATGGACTTAGTTTTTCTGCCAGGAAACATTACATTCACTCTGTGGTTAAAGTTTTGAAATTTTAATAACTTTCTTAAACTATCCTGGATTTCTACCAAACTTGGGCAGAAGCTTGTTTATGATCATAAGATAATATCCAAAAGTAAATTTAATTTTGTAAAAAAAAGTAAATTTTGTCCAGTTAACATTAAAAAAATTCCATTAAAACGTTTTCCGTATTTTACTTATAAATGGACTTACGTGTTTCTCGTTTCTCGTTTTTTTTCTGCCACCGTTTGAAACATTACATTCACTCTGTGGTTAAAGTTTACTTTTATAAATTTTAAAAGTTGTCTTTTAACAACTTTCTTAAACTATCTTGGTTAAAGTTTTTAAAATTTTAACAACTTTCTTAAACTATCTTTGTACCAAACTTGGACAGAAGCTTGTTTATGATTAAAAGCTAGTATCTAGAAGGAAATTTTGTTAAAATTTGGTTCCATTTTTCCGTATTTTACTTATAAATGGACTTAGTTTTTCTTCCAGTTAACATTACATACAGTCTGCAGTTTAAGTTTTAAAACATTTATTAGATTCATAAACTATCCTGGATTTTACCAAACTTGGACAGAAGCTAATTACAATCAAAAGATAGTATAGAGAGGAATATTTTTATTAATTTTTTTCCTCATTTTTGTTGAGCCTGCGATTAACAGCAAAAGTAGGCGAGACACTGGGTTCCGCGGAACCCTTACGAATTTTTGTAAAAGTTAACGGACGACAGACGACAGACAACTGACGATAAGTGATGGCAAAAGCTCACAGTTTCCCTGTGGGTTCTTATTATGGTATGTATATTTTCCAATACGTTCGCTATACGTGTCTGTGGTGACGTTTTAGATATCAATGAACGTAATGTATGTATAACTGGTAAATTATAAGTCAGGGATTCCGTTACCATACATTAAAAGATACAACGACTTGGTTTTGAAGTTTGGCTGTAGAATTAGGCTGGTCTCTGTGATGATATTGGCATTGAAATATAGCAAAGAATTTCGCCCAAACCAGTGCTAGGGTCCGCCTGTAACTTTCAGTCAAGTCTTGTATATGTGATAATGGTGGGATTAACATCTAGCAAAGCATTTCGCCTAAACCAGTGCTTGTGTCTACCCGTAACTTGCAGTAAGGTTTGGCTCTGTTAAAATCGTGGGACTGTCATCTAGCAAATATTTTCACTTAAACCATTGCTAGGATCCGCCTGTAACTTGCTGTAACGTTTGGCTCTGTGATGATGGTGGGACTGTCAACAAGCAAAGAATTTCGCCCATACCAATGCTAGGGTCCGCCTGTAACTTGCAGTTAGGTTTGTATCTGTAATAATGGTGAGATTGACATCTAGCAAAGAATTTCGCCCAAACCAGTGCTAGTGTCAGCCTGTAACTTGCAGTTAGGCTTGTATCTGTAATAATGGTGCGATTGACATCTTGCAAATAATTTCACCAATACCAGTGCTAGGGTCCGCCTGTAACTGCAGTTAGGTTTGTATCTGTGATGATGGTGGGATTCACATCTAGCAAACAATTCCATTCAAACCAGTGCTATGGTCCGCCTGTAACTTGCAGTTAGGCTTGTATCTGTGATAATGGTGGGATTGACTTCTAGCAAAGAATTCTGCCAAAACTAGTGCTAGTGTCCACCTGTAACTTGCAGTTAGGCTTGTATCTGTGATAATGGTGGGATTGACATCTAGCAAAGAATTCCACCCAAATCAGTGCTAGGGTCCGCCTGTAACTTGCAGTTAGGTTTGTATAAATCTGTGAAAATGGTGAGATTGACATCTAGCAACGAATTTCGCCCAAACCAGTGCTAGTGTCAGCCTGTAACTTGCAGTTAAGTTTGTATCTGTGATAATGATGAGATTGACATCTAGCAAAAAATTTCGCACAAACCAGTGCTAGTGTCCGCCTGTAACTTGCAGTTAGGATTGTATCATAATCTGTAATAATGGTGAAATTGACATCTAGCAAAGAATTCCGCCCAAATCAGTGCTAGTGTCCGCCTGTAACTTGCAGTTAAGTTTGTATCTGTGATAATGATGAGATTGACATCTAGCAAAGAATTTCGCCCAAATCAGTGTTAGTGTCAGCCTGGAACTTGCAGTTATGCTTGTATCTGTGATGATGGTGGGATTAACATCTATCAAAGAATTCCGCCAAAACCAATGCTAGGGTCCGCTTGTAACTTGCAGTTAGATTTGTCTCTGTGATGATATGGGATTGACATCTACCTAAAATTTCGCCCAAACCAATGCCGCGTAAGGGTTCGCCTGTAACTTGCAGGTTTATCTATGCGATGATATTGAGATTGACATCTACAATAGAATTCCGCCCAAACCAGTGCTAGGGTCCGACTGTAACTTGCAGTTAGGCTTGTATCTGTGATAATAGTGAGATTGACATCTAGCAAAAATTTTCACACAAACTAGTGCTAGGGTCCGCCTGTAACTTGCAGTTAGGCTTTTATCTGTGATAATGGTGAGATTGGCATCTAGCAAAGAATTCCGCCGAAACCAGTACTAGTGCCCACCCGAAACTTGCAGTTAGGCTTGTATCTGTGATAGTGGTGAGATTGACATCTAGCAAAGAATTTCGCCCAAACCAGTGCTAGTGTCAGCCTGTAACTTGCAGTTAGGCTTGTATCTGTGATAATGGTGAAAATGACATTTAGCAAAGAATTTCGCCCAAACCAGTGCTAGTGTCCACCCGTAATTTGCAGTTAGGTTTGTATCTGTGATGATGGTGGGATTGACATCTACCTAAAATTTCGCCCAAACCAGTGCTAGTGTCCACCAGTAACTTGCAGTTAGGTTTGTATCTGTGATGATGGTGGGATTGACATCTACCTAAAATTTCGCCCAAACCAATGCTAGGGTTCGCCTGTAACGAGCAGTAAGGTTTATTTATGTGATGATATTGAGATTGACATCTACTAAAGATTTCCACCCAAACCAGTGCTAGGGTTCGCCAGTAACTTGCTGTTTGGCTTGTATCTGTGATGATGGTGGGATTGACATCTAGCAAATACTTCCATTCAAACCAGTGCTAGTGTCCGCCTGTAACTTGCTGTTTGGCTTGTATCTTTGATAATGGTAGGATTGATATATAGTAAAGAATTCCATTCAAACCCGTGCTAAGGTCTGTCTGTAACTTGCATTGCTGTTTTTCTCTATGATTAAGGCCATACTGCATAGTGACTTTGAGACTATTGACAGCAATAAAAGTACTGTCTTTTTGCCTCAGTTTTGTATAATACGTGTGAAGATTTTGTGTCATGAAATCCCACACAATATCCAATCAGTTTTTGTATTAGTTCTAAAAAAACTGTCCAGCGCCTCCTACTACTGTTTTATGTCATTACACTCTTTATTAATGCAGGAGAAGAATGAGTTATTTGGTGAAGGTGAACAAAATCAAATAAAGTTAAATAGCTAATCAAATAAAGTTAAATAGCTAATCAAATAAAGTTAAATAGCTAATCAAATAAAGTTAAATAGCTAGACAGGAGAAGTAGTATTGTAGTATTTGTCTTGCATATTCAGTTTTCTTTTGTCAAGTTTTCGACTGTCACATGCTTATTTCCCTGATCTTAACATGCATGAGGGTCTAGATGGGGTCCTTCATTGCTATAATCTTTAATTTTGGGGTCATTTTTCTTTATCTTTAAAAATAACGCTTATTCTGTAAAATTCTCATGAAAATCATTTTACCATTAGATTTATTTGTTATTACACAATTTCATTATTCTGTACAGTGTTCATTTCTGTAATCAGTATTGTATTACCTGATATTTTTCACAGTTATTCTTTATTCTATAGCACCCCATTATTCTCTATTCTATATTTTTTTGCTAATTTTTCTCTATTCTGTAAACTCCATCCAGACCCTCATGCATACCATTAAACAAGAGTGCACACACTAAAATGTCTCGCCTGTTTCACTTATGATTGAATTCATGTTGAAAGTCTGTGAAAAAAATATGAAGGTTTTACTACAAGTATCACATAAACTTAACATTGACCAAGGAACCATGAAAATGAGGTCAATGTCATATGAACCCTGCCAGACAGACATGTACACCTCACAATTGTTCTAAACACTAAATATAATTGACCTATTGCTAATAATATCTAAGAAATAGACCAAACCACAAAAACTAAAAAATGTACAATGAACCATGAAAATGAGGTCGAGGTCAGATAAAACCTGCCAGACAGACATGTACTGTAACACCTGACAATCATTCCATGCACCAAATATAGTAGCCCTATTGCTTATAGTATCAGAGAAATAGACCAAACCACAAAAACTAAACACTGTCTAATGAACCATGAAATTGAGGTCAAGGTCAGATGAAACCTGTCAGATGGACATACACACCTTACAATCATTCTATACACCAAATAAAGTTGACCAATTGCTCATAGTATCTGAGATGAGGACTTGACAATGTAACTTTAACCTTGATCACTGATCCATGGAATAAGGTAAGGGTCAGATGAACCCTTAGGCTACTTGACGGACATGTAGACGTTGCAAGGAACCCATATACCAAATAAAGTTATCCTATTACTCATAATAAGTGAGTAATTCACTTAACAAAACAACTTTTTTTCAAGCAGTCACTGAACCATGAAAATGAGGTCAAGGACAATGGACATATGGCAGACGGAAACTTCATTACATAAGGTATCTGCACACAAGGTATGAAGCATCCAGGTATTCTACCTTCTGAAATATAAAGCTTTAAACAAAAGTAAAAATAACAACAAGTATACACCGTCGCCGCCTCCACCGGCAGATTGTTATACCTTTCTCGCATACTGTGACTTTTGTCTTACGATTGAAAATAGACATAACAAACTTCTCAATAACACAGATGTATTCTGATAAATATGATCCAACATTTACATAACAATTTAAACAATTATTGTGTTAACAATTACAATACATTTATTATGTGTTCTTCGATATTCTGTAAAAACAGAACAAACATCAATGGAATATAAATATAGACACATGACACATCAATAAATTAAGTAAAATGAGATTTAACAGGCAGATACAAGCGCGGATTCAGACCGGGGAGCACACTGCCCCCAACCCCACGAAATAAATTGAAAATGTAGCTTATAGGCAAAATTACAGCCATTTTTTGTCAAAATATAGAATTCTTCCTTCTAATTTTCTGGAGAGCCCCCATTATTAATTATTTGGTTTACAGTATAAATACCATCTTTTGCATTTTTCCCTTAATGAAAGTTTGGAGGCCAAAAGGAAATTTGTAGGAAGCTGATACTTGACAGACTCATATCTTGTGAACATCATGTGACATCAGAAGTATAATATTCGATGGATACATTATATAATACTTTGGGTTTCAAGGGACAAGTTTATTTTCTTTGGACACTATAATGCGTATTAAATGACAACAGATGCATTTAACCTACAGATTGAGTTTAGTATTACATGAAAACTTTTCTGACAGATGGATTTGTGTGTAACACGATAAGAAAAAAAAAGAAGATGTGGTATGATTGCCAATGAGACAACTATCCGCCATAGTGCAAATGAAGTGGATATAAGCAAATATAGGCCACGGTACGGCCTTCAACAATGAGAAAAACCCATTCTGTACTTTCATTCTGAAAGCTGCAGAGTTTTTTTTCAAAAATGGTCCGATCCATAAGGTATGTGTTTAAAGAAACAATCAATACAACATTGGTTCATATGTATGGCTTGAATTCAAATAAAGATGCTGTTTTTTTTATTTGTAAACAAAGCAATGTTCTAATTCAAAAACATATGCAATACTTCCGCTTGATGTTACGAAGTGAATGTGCCATTAATGTCAGTTGAATTTGAACAATGCTGGAGATAAAAATGGATTTTTTCTGGGGGATTTGCTTGTCATAAATTTCAATAAAACCTTTTAAAAAAATAGACATCATTATGTATATCTATTTTGTACACTTCAAATTGTTTTTTTAAGAACAAATTTTGCTTCATCAGATCAAAATGGCTACCTTTTGAAACCTGTTTTATTGCTCACATAAATGTTTTGAAATTTCCTACAGATTGAAAACAAACTCTATGCTCATTTTAACATGGGTAATGCCCAGTGTAAAGTTATTGCCTACTCATGTTAAAATGAGCATAGACCAGAAATGAAATAATTATTTCTTTAAACAGAAAATAACATTTGACAATAAATTATAATCATAATTAATTTTTACATACACACATACAGTACACATTATGTGATAAAAAAACAGCTCCCACTTGTGTTGAGTGAATCACTATGGGAACCAAATATTGCTGCAAACTAAGGTGATAACAATATTTATGGAAGATTCGGAGAAAATCACCAGCAACCACTTCGAAAACAACACCAAGAGTGAACAGAATAAACTTGTGTGTATTACAAAAAAATTAATAAACATTTACCTGGATCAATATCTATGAGGGTCTGCATGGGGTTTACAAAATAGAAAATAATGGTAAAAAAAAATATCAAATAGAGAAAAATGAGCAAAAAATATAAAGAATAGAGAATAACGGGTTGCAGAAGTATAAAGAGTAACTATGGAAAATTGAATAAGGCAGTACAATACTGATTACAGAATTAAAAGATGAACAGAATAAAGAAATCACAAAATTACATGAAAATTTAATAGTACAATAATTTTCCATGAGAATTTATAGAATAAGCATTATTTTTAAAGATAAAGAAACATGCCCTAAAATCTAAGAATACAGAAATTAAGGAGCCCCTATCCATACCCTCATCTATGTCTTTGTATTCATATGTCCACTGTTCTGTTTTCTATCCAATACAGAATAGTTATTCTGGAAGGAGTTATTTCCCTTTATCAAAAGATTTTTCCTTGAGACAAATGATAATAATAATGATAATTATAATAAACTGCTAATACAGAGATATGTCTCACAAGTTTCTGATTATAAAAGGCAACATTTTAACTATCAAACTATGCAAAACTTTCAATTCATTAAACCAATTGCATCAACTCGAAACACTTTTTATACTGAAATACAGGACTTAATATTTGGGGCTGCAAAGGGCCCTAACCGAACCTACTCCTTTAAAAAGGTCAAATATGTAATACTAAGACAGGTGAATAAAATGGTTTAGTTATACTCTTACAAGTGATTAAAGGAAAATATATGATATGGAGCATACTATATTACTTATAATTCCTGGGATACCAATTTTCATTGATTTCGTTCATACAGGTGATGCACAAATTTTTTTGTTAAAAAAAGTACAAATTTTCTATAGGCTTGTATACAGATTTTGGTAAAACAACAAAATCATTTTCCACAAAAATAAATTTTTCCTTAATCCACAAAAATTGGTACCCACAAAAATAACTGAATCCACAGTATAATAAGAAATACTATTTGTAAAGGGTCACACACAAACTCGGGGAGCGCAAAAATACTCTTGCTTTCGCTGATTGAAGTTATTTTAAGAAAAGTAATGATAATTAGGTAAAACAATTAAAATTCCAGTGCCAATTAATTAGCCATGATGAAACTTGCATTAACTTACAACATTTCATAATATGACTAAAACCAAACAAATACTGTATTTCTACTCTGTAATACAAAAAAAAAAAAAAACAAAAAGTGATAACAGATGGACAGACATACAATGATTACTAACATTAGTAAACATAATAAATAAAGGCTCATAATAAATATAGGATATCTACGATAAGTTAACAAGAATACTATACAATTAAATATTCTTGAATTCTATACAATTAAATTATCTTTATTTTATACAGTTAAATTTTCTTGAATTCTATACAATTATTTTTTTTTATTCTATTCAATTAAATTTTCTTGAAATCCACACAATTAAATTTTCTTGCATTCTATACAATTAAATCTTCTTATCACTTACAATGTGAAGTAACACAAACAGACTAGAAATCTTCATGTATTTTATTATTTTCTACACATTTTGCAGACTATTTCTAACTCATAATTACTTCAGTAAAATCCTACTTATTTAAAAAAAAAGTCTTTTCTTATGTGAATGTATGTTTTATTTATTTTATAAAGGAAATCATAATATACTAATAATTCTTGTGCCACTGAATTTTTTTTTTACAAAAAGGTACAAAAAATGTATTGAATGAATATGATAAAATAAAAGACAATTGTTCCAATATTTCCCTATAGCATGTTGCAGTTATCATGGTGACATAATGTATGTATAATGTGTCTTGATTATTGCACAAAGTAGTAGTTTCTGAAACCTGAAACTTCTTTAAATGACATCAGCTAAAATCTCAAATCATGGAAATACCGCCAGTAAATAGATGGTAAGAAAAAAAGGTTTATTATGATCATCACCTTATTATAACCATAAAAGCAGTTCAAGGCAATTTATAATTCAAGGGTCATAACTCCTGTAAAGCTTTAGCAATCATTTTCTAACTCAATAAATATACAATATTAGGTCTGACATTGACCAAATATTGCTTTTATACTGTAACTTAAATTAATACATCAATAGCTATTTAAATTGTAGCACAAATTTCAAACTTATTTTCATCCCTAAATGAACCCCTGATTGTGGAAAAAGTGATCCATGTTGAAATTGACATTGCACCAAATAAAGTTTTGTTACTATATTTATATAAACACAGCTAGTTACAGTTTAATATAAACATGCATATTCATTTTTCAATATTCTTTAACAACTGTAAGGTTGAGAGCTCCTATAGGTATATTTTTCACATATATATAACTTTTATTTCAATGGTTGTAATCCCCCAAAAAATAAATAATTGGCACCAGGTTTTGAACATGATTGAAATACTGTTAATATAAAGTTAACATACAAATTTTATCAAGATCAATCATGAAATACAAGGGAAAAAATCCAATAGGTAATTTTTCACATTATTACTATTTCCTTGCATACCCAATAATTCAGTTCAAAAATTTTCAATGGCTGTGGTTTTGACTTTGGACTTGCTGATGTTGATATAAACCTCTCATATAAATTTTCATAAAAAAGATCCATCATGAACTGTAAGAATGAGTACATTTATATGGCAGAAAGGCCGATAATGCCCTACATTTCTGTGTCCCCTGCTCTGTTGTAGAAATTCAAAACAAAATCATCATCAAAATACCAGCCAAAGGGAGGTTACAGTTACTGAATCACATAAGGGGGAGTATCTTCAAGTTGTAAAACATACATTTTTCCATCTCAGCTATAAAAATTAGAGCTCAAAATTTCATAATCCTCCTAGATTTGCACTGATAAGGCAAAGTCCATGTAGTAAATGTACTGCTATGTAAAACCTAATAATAACAGAGGTACAAATCATGAAATAGTAAATGTGCATTGCACTATATTAGAAAGATTCTGTGAAAGTTTCAGACATCTAGACAGACTGTCTATTGTAAATTCATCAAAATACAAAATACCATAGAGATGATATATCAATATAGGACTCCAGAAGGGTACCTACCCCCTTAGGTCACACTAGGTCTGTTTTAAGCAAATTGAAGCTAGTTCGTTTGGAAATTTTTAGAGGTCAAATGTCATTTTAACTGAGATATCGGGTCACAAAATCACCTGTCAAATCCCATAAGGTAGCAAGGTGGATTTGATTATGTTGGAGCCCAATATAGGTGATATACAGTGGCATTTTCTATGAAAGATTCAATGAAGATGCTATGAAAGATTCATTGATATTCAATCTTTGTTTTAGAACAGATGCAAATACAATATTGCAAACCCCTTGTCATGCTGGTGGCATATGGCATTGTCCAAGTACATGTTCTCCTATATGGAAACCCATTAACTCAATGAGATAACAAAATAAACTTTGGAATTGCACACTAACATTATCATGATTATGTAAGAAAGAGTCTTTGAAAATTTCATAAAAATTCAACCATGAAGAAAGAACGGACAAACAAATGCAAAATGAAAGTAGGAACAAACAAAAAGACATATTATCCACTATTTGATAATAGTAAAAAAATTGTTTCTTTGGAATTCAAAATGTAAAAATCAATGACATATTTACATAAATTATTATGCATAAATGTTACATGAACTGTATCAGATAGATATAATTCCATAGTACACAAATATTTCATGGAAAGTAAAGTTTGTCTTGGGAAAAACACTACCTACATTACCCTTATTTAATGACTGACTTTACTACAATGGAACCTCTTACATAAAGTTATGCAAATGACACATATGGAAATCCTATTATGTAGCAAGATACTTTATCTTTGTTCTGAACAATTCTTAGATTCAACAGATTCCAATAAAATTTGTGTTGGTCCACCTGATGATGTTTCCGGAAGATAACTTTCTGAATCACTGCATATATGCAAAGAAAGATAAATTTTTATGAGTAATTGTGACCAATACTAACTATTGTTTGGAGTCATTGTGACCTATTCTAACTATTGGTTGTACAATCCAGCTGAAGTGTATGCTATAGATACAACCAATGAAGAATTTCAAACTGCGGTAACTCACATGGACATTTTGTCCTGGTCTGCCACTACTTTTTTCCCTGAATACTGGGTACCATATTACAAAAAATGAAACAGCCCTATTTCTATTTCCAAAATAAAATCACTGACTCTCAGAGGAGTTATTTTGGTAATCGTGTTGATTTCTATCTTGCACAGGTCATATGTCTGTTGATGCTAGCTGCTGTAATTTGACGTGGCTCCAGCCAACAATCGACAGATCCATCCCCTCACTGTCCTGATGATCTGGCTGGGTAAAGCACATGGCTGTAACTTGGTTAATACTTCTCCACATTGCATCATATAATCAGTTCATAAATTAAGGAAAATATTGTTTGCTGCACATATTTATTATACTTCTTCACCTAAATTTCCCCTATCTGACCGTACGACTTGGTAACTGTATTCACTTTTAACACATAATACACACAAAGTCCAATTTCTGGACAATGCACAGCTTAGATGTGCATTAACTATCCCATTTATAATGCACAGATCTAATCTAATTGATATACATATTTTGTGTCCACCCTTTGCTGTCCAGGATCTAACAAAGCCCTGTTCTACTTTCTGTTTTGATCATTGAAACTTGTGTTTCTAAATTTTTTATGTTATGTGTTATTACAAGAAAACCTGAGGGTCCCTTAAATATCTTCACAACTGTATTTCAGATTTATGGAAATGTCAAGCCAGTGGACTTCATTATGGCGAATGTAAAATTGAAGGGATACCAAGAATATTAAAACTTCAAAAAAGGGCAGCACAATACATTTAGATGCATATCCTTTATCCCCCTCAGCCCCCTTATTTAAAGATTGATTTATTGGTGTTTAATGCCACTTTCAACACTATTGTGCTATTTCGTGGCGATCAGTTTTTATTGGTGGAGGAAGCCGGAGTACCTGGAGAGAACCACAACCTTCGATAGGAAAACTGACAATCCTAGTCGATTAAGACTGGAGTCTAGCTCACCTGCCATGTGCGGGATTCGAACTCACAACCTCAGTGTTGACTGGCTAGTGATGCAGTAGTTCGACTACTTAGACCACTGGGCCACCGAGGCCCCTTATTTAAAGAAATTGGGTGGATGATAGTTAAAAATAGCATTAAATACCACAAATATTTACTTCTATTTAAATGTGTGCATATGGAAGCACCAAAGACCTAGTTCAAATGTTTTAACTGATATCAGATAAATTATAACTCTTTGAGAGGTGTTACTCAAGGTAATCTGATGGTTCCTAAGCCAAAGCTGATCTGTTTAAGAAATCTTTTATTTACTCTGGATCAGTTTTACGGGATGGACTACCATACAAAATGTGTAAAGTCAAAAACACTTTTACTTTGAAACAAAATATCAAAAAATACTTGACACAGTCCTGATAATTTTCTGTTTTCTACAATGTATCTCCGTATTTTGATTTGTATATTATATTCTTTATTCTTTAATTTTTTTCACTACATGTACCCATTTAACTGTTTTATCTTTTATAATGATACATTGAACTATGTGATTGTAAATCAAATATATATTTGTAAATATCTGTTTTTGATTGTATTGTAATTTGCATCTGAGGCCCTCAGGGAAGGTTAGTTTGTTGTAACTAACCGTGTTTACACTCTATAAATAAAGAATTTATTAATATCATTATTATTATATAAAATGATTTCTCTAATTCTTCGTGAATTTATCCCTTTCTGCACCCATTGTATATAAAAAATTTAATCAACGTGTGGTTCGTTTGATCTCAGTTCATCATTGGTTAAAATCCGATTATGACGTCGAATTTTCTTACTTTCCTCTGAATTTCTTATTGTGACGGCATGAAAAAAGGCAACCATGCCTGATGACTTCACATAGAAAGAACACATCTTTTTGCAGATCATTCGAAAAGAAGGAATAATTTTGCCTGCATATTGTTTGAAAATCATTAGAGAAACAGATTCCACCACCAAATCTGTGTGTCGATATTTATCCACTCTCGACAGTTAAATTTTAAATATTTAAAACGCTCTGGCAAGCCTCGCGTTTAAATTTGAAAATTAACTGTCTCAATGGATAAATATCGTATCACTCGATGAAGTGGTAGAATCTATATATGTGATATGATTGCCAATGAGATAACTATACAATATAGTTCAAATGAGGTGAATTTAATATAATTTATAACATGTATAATAAACAGTGCATCTATATATACAATATATATACATTGTCGGAAAATATAAAATTTATTTGTATGAGCTTTAGAAACAGGACTAAAAGCGAGGCTTGCTGAGCTTTTCTCCTGTTTCGCAGCAAGTACAAATAAATTTTATATTTTCGACAATGTACATATATTGTTTTATCCTGAAATTTACTCCAAACACTTGAGGCTTTATTTGTTAAAATCTAAATCATGGTCTCTAACTTTTCAAAGAAATCGACAAAGTGTAAGCGGACCATGAAGAAGGCCCCAAAATGAACTGGTACGTAAAAGAAATATCCACATTACTGCTTGTTCAACATGGAAGTGGGGTAACAGAAGACTTTATTTGTACAAGTACAAATAAAGCAAAACTTTATTTGTGTACCTGTTATTTGTACAATACAAGGCTGATTGCAGGATAAAAAGGATATATAAATGACCATGGAGCTTTACCACCATTTAGGTATATCACATAGAGGTATGCGTCACGAGGTTTTCCCTGAATGGAGTAGTAATAAGGTAGAAAACTGTGTGCCTTGAATCTGCGTCTCTCATAAAATCTAATAGCTATATGGTTTGTGGCCAGCACATGTAGATACACAGCTTTACAGTTTGATCTCTCTTTAGTGGTCAGACTTTGTATCAGACTGTCCAGCAGCAGGGAAGCTGAAATACACAAATTATTTTTTCATCGTTTTTACAAAGGATTACCTGTAAGTCCACTATTAATCATAATTCATATTCAGTATAAATAGATGTAAATCTGGGTTATATGTATATTCCTTTATCTTCATATTTAAGCATCACATCAGTCAAATCATGCAATAACTGCCTACATTTGTAGCATGCCTAAGGCCTTCTAAGATCCTGGTCCTTGAAGGACTTAGGCATATGTATAGCTAGTAATATACGTCCTTGTTTCCTGTTATGCAAAATAAGGTTGATTTTCATCGCGCAAAAGTGACTAAAGCTAGCTGAAACCCTGCTTTTACATAATAAAGACAACGTTTGACATGCCCTTTTTGAATTATCAATCAGCGTGCTAAAGTGCCCTTTTCATGATTGGCTCCCTGCCCTTTTGAAATCCTAGCTGGAACACTGTATGAGATAGCTCTCCAATTATATACAAAACTTGGAGACCTCTATAGAGGTGAACATGCAATCTGTAGCAGTAGACAAGTACAAAATATATCTACTCTTAAAACTTTGAGACATCTATAGAGGTCAACACTCATTCTTTTTTTAGATTATAATATCTTGCACTGTAAAAATACTGAATGTATGGTAAAAATAAATAATAAATTAAGTCTTTAGTGTTTACTACACATACTTCAGTTAATCACAACTGTAAAACAAAAAAGTATGCTAGGAATACCTAACCTCAATTTGATCAGAACTTGAAAACTAAAAATGTAAGGTCTAAATACCTATCCCATGTTTCCTGAAGTCAACTACAACTCCTAAACTTAAAATATATGCCACCTGGGAAGTTGATGGAAACTGTGGTGCTAGAATGTCTGCATCCTGAAAAAAAAAACAAGAGTACATTATATAATAAATCTGTGTTTGTTTAGTTCTCGTATGATTCAATATTTACAGTTAGTTCTTGTGTGTTTTAAATTTTACAGTTAGTTCTCCTATGATTCAATAAGTACCGTTAGTTCTTGTATGATTCAATATTCATCATTAGTTTTCATACGATTCAATTTTTACAGTTAGTTCTTTTATGATTCAATATTTACCGTTAGTTCTCATATGATTCAAAATTTATCAATACTTTTGTATGATTCCATATTTATCATAAAATATTCAATGAGCATAACATAATGGTAGACAACCAACACTTCCATATCTTTATGAGTCATGTGTAAAAACCAACTTTATTTAGGAATGACTGTAATATTTTTCTGTCTATGAAGAAATAACATCAAAATGTGGTGCACACTGAATAACCCGCATAGCGGGTTATTTTAAAGTGTGCACCACATTTTATGTTATTCGAATAGACAGAAAAAATATTACAGTCATTTCTTATAATTTAATTCTTAATTCCATTTTAAACCGAGTAAACCATGGAAAACGTTGATGACGTCACGTCACATGACAAAGTTATGTCTATGAGCTGATAAACAAAACAACGTCAGCCAATCAGAAGACGCGTTACATCCAAAATTAAATTATAATTACTTACACCTAAGAACTGACATGGCAAAATCAAACTTACTTTGATGTGTACAATTATTTCTGATACAATTATATTACAATAATTTAATTTTGGATGATTGTGTACGTTGTTTTGTTTAAGCTTATTTCTGATCATCAATTCATATTACAATATTCGAATAAAAAACTTAAAATAAGAGCTACTGTCATTCTTAAATACATAAAAACTAGAGCTACTGAGAGCAAAGCTCACAAAATGATACCTGTGCCCCATGCATAGTTCATGCTTTGGTAAAAAAGGTAACCTCAAAAATAATTGAGATCAAAAACAAAATAAGAGATACACTTCAGCATTATATAATGAAGGTTCAGAGGAAATTTCATCAAATTCTGATCAGACGTTTTGGGAAGAGAACTGGATATAAATGTGTAAAATAGTGTGAACATGATTTCTGGAAAGAAAAGTGATAGTGACTATTATATCTGTACTTTGTGTCACTTGTCATTTTGTAGGTTGTTTATTGTGCTTAATACCAATCTAATGGGTCAAAACTCTTTCAAGAAATATTTACAGTTTGTTTCATTGTTGTACTGTCCAGGTTTTGGGAAGGGTTGAGTTCTCACAAACATCTTTAACCCTACCATATTCTTTATGTGCCTGTCTGAAACCAGGAGCCTGGAATCCAGTGGTTGTCATTAGTTGTCGACTGCAATTATTTATTTTTGTAAAAATAAGGTGGCTGGTTTTCTCTTTTGAATGGTTTTCCATTTGTTTATCCATTGATGGCCTTTTATAACTTACTATATGTTTTTTTTTTGCTCATTGTTGAAGACCATAGGACGACCTACAAATGTATAGTCGTTTACATCCTTGTCTTTGGAGAATTTTTACTATCTTTAGCAATCATATCACATCTCCTTCTTTTTCATTCAGGTTGATTTTCAATGTTAGCTGACAGTCCCTATGATGACATTTCAACTTTTCTGACTGTGACACCAAGGTCACTTATTTTTTTTCTTAATCGTCCTAAATGCCCTGTACTATATATAGGGAAAGCTACAAATACCAACTTCATAGTGTTTGCTTTAATCAGGTGATGCATTTAGTGGGAGTTTACTTTGATGAGACCATGATAAAGCAGCTGTGTCTCTTGAATTGAGTAACATACTCTGACTGACCTCTTTGTTTAGAGATGAAAGAAGTTTGACCTCCGCTACAACAATACCCACAATCCTAGATTGGAATGTTGCTGCCAGTGAGTAAAACTTTGGATTAGAGGTTATTTCTTGATACCAAGTATCTGGATATCTGAAAAAGATCAATAAATAAACTGCTGACACAGAGATATGTCTCGCCTGTAGGTAATTTTGATAGTAAAATGTTGAACTGTTGAAGTCAAAATAGTAATTTTTTTTAACAAGTATTTTAATAACATTTAAATTCTTATTATGGAGAAGTTAATTATTTTTACCCTTTGATACAGAATAACTTAATTTCCCATTTTATAAGTATGCAGATTTAAATTTGAAAATGATGGATAATATCTTCAAAGTCTTTCTTTATATACCATGTATACTGTGGATTCATTAATATTTATGGGATACCAATTTTCATTGATTTCGTGCAGCCTTTTGCAAAACCATGTAAACAAATATCCACGAAAATACGATTTTCGCCAATCCCGGAAAAGTGGAGGTCTATTTAAAAAGATAACTAACATGGCAGTACAAAAGTTACAATGTACATCAAGTCCCAAAATGCTTAAGGTGAATCAATCAAATATGGTATGCTAACCACAGTGCTGTCCAAAAATACTTGGGAGTACATGTAGACTGATGTTTAATATGCTGTATATTCATTTGACAGAAATGAAAAAAATGCTCAGGTACAGAAGAACACTCACAAATATGTTATGACTATTATACATGAATGCATGTAGAATAAAATGCTTCGCTGAGCACAGCCTGATACAACCGTAGAGGTCGAATCCTGAACAGTTGGGGCAAATTTGGACACAATATTCAAGCTTGATACTATCTGAATTTGGATTGTGATCAAATTTTTGCCATAATATAGGTTTCTGACACAAAATAAATGTGGTCAAAGATTTTACAAATCTAATGAGCAATACTGCGCAATTGAAGATTTCTTCTTGAAACTTTTCAAAATTTGAAATTTGAAAAATGTTGAAAAAAAAATATGAATCGGTTAAAAAAAATTGGAACCCCCCTTTCTAACTTTTTTAATCCCCCTTGGAGCATTAACCATCAAACTCAATCCCAGTCTTTCCTTTGTAGTATGGAACCTTGTAGTACAATTTTAGAGAGATCCATACACTTAAACATAAGTTATTGTCTGGAAACTTTAAAAATGCTTATTTTGGCTCTTTTTTTGCCCTTAATTCCTGCATGTTTGGGGCAATTACCCCCAAACTCAATCCCAGCCTTCCCTTTGTGATATGGAGCCTTGTCGTACAATGTCAGCGAGATCCATAAACATACACACAAGCTATTGTCTGGAAGCTACAAAAATGCTTGTTTTTGGTCCTGTTTTGGCCTTTAATTCCTAAACTGTTGGCACCATAACCCCCAAAATGAATCCAAACCATGTACTTGTGGTATTAAACATTGTGGTACAATTTCAGAGCAATTGAAATACTTATACGCAAGTTTTTATCCTGAAACTAGAAAAATGCTTGTTTTAGGTCACTTTTGGGCTCCTAATTCCTAAACGGTTGGGACCATCATCTGCCAAATAAATCACAATCTTCCTTTTATGGTATTGAACCTTCTTAAAAAATTTTATAGAGATCCATTCACTTAAACTTAAGTTATTGTTTGGAAATTAAACCAAATGTGTTTTCAGTTGACGACGATGCAAACGACGCCAACATCATCACATGATCATATCACTATACGAACTCATAATAAATCTGCGGTCTATAAAAATTGCTATTCAAAAGATACTGTTAAATTAAGCACATATTTCAAATCTAAATTTGCTTTCAATCTTTAATATATAAAAAAAATTAACAGCAGAAGAACCTTAACAAAATTTAGACTGAGTAATCACAGTTTGAGAATAGAAATTGAGATACATGAAAGAAGAGTAAATATTATTTAAGGAAAACATTGTAGTCATGGCTAAAATTAGAAAACCTTGATCAGCAAAATTTAATAGTAATCTAAAAATAAATTCCTTCATCAAACCAAACCCATTTAAATACATCATAAAAGTATCAAATAGAAAATGACATCATAGTCATGGCTAAAAATAGAAAACTTTGATCAGCAAAATTTAATAGTAATATCTAAAAATAAATTCATCAGCATTTAATATAACTTCTAAAAATAAATTGACAGCTAATCACCTCAAGAGAATACAACATTTCTTTATAACAAAACCATTGAGAACTTAAAATTGGTTATAGGATTTGAATTTATACTCATTTTTTTGCTTTTGTGCAATACACTATGCTGTTGTTGCCCAAAAAAAAATCTGAAATGAGAAAAATTGTCCCTCCACAATTTCTTTTTACCCCCATTTTTTCACCTCCCTTTTTCCAAACAACCCCATATTTTTACCCTCCTTTTTGCAAAAATATTTTACCCCCTTTTTATTGAAAACAAAATATATCAAGAAATTTTCTTTTTAATTTCTGAAATCTGAAATGAGAAAAAATTGTCCCCTCCCACAATTTCTTTTTTTACCCCCCCCTTTTTTTCACCTCCTCCACCCTTTTTCAAAACAAAAAATTCTTTCCCTCAAGATATGGTCATAATCTCAATTCAAATTTTCATTAGAGTTTGCAACCATAATTACCCATTTAAATACATCATAAAAGTCTTAATGGAGAAAATGACACACATAATCATGATAACCATGGCTAAAATCAATATTCCTTAATCATCATACTTCTTAAAGTAAGTTGACAGCTAATCACCTCAAGACAATACAACATTTCTTCAATGTAAGGGAGGTCATAAAAACATATTATGTTTGGATTACCTCCCTTACACTGCTTTAAAATTGTCTTAATTGTCCATTAACCAGGAAACTCTTGTTTTTCCCTCTTTTTTGCCCCTAATTCCTAAACGGTTTGAGCCATAACACCCCACAGCCAATCCTAATCATCACTTTGTGGTATGGAAACTTGTGGTATAATTTCAGAGAGATCCATACACTGTTCCACAAATTATTGTCTGGAAACTAGAAAAATGCTTATTTGGGCCCCTTTTTGGCCCCTAATTCCTAAAATGTCAGGACTATAACCCCCAAAATCAATCCCAACCTTCCTTTTGTGGTTATAAACCTTATGTTTAAATTTCATAGATTTCTATTTACTTACACTAAAGTTACTGTCCGGAAACCAAGTGTCTTCGGACGACGACGACAATGTGATACCAATATACGACTGCAAAATTTTTTGCGGTCGTATAAAAATGAAAAGTCATTTCTTATCTGATTTACCGGTAATCAAGTTAATGTGATTCTAAATTTAAATCTTGAACATTCTATCTTCAATCCATCAAACCAATCTTTATAAAAATAAAGCATAATTTATCTGATCAATCATATGTTCTCTTTTGATTTTTTTTTAGATTTTTCAGATTGATTTTGAGTCTTGTAATAAAACTTACTCAATAGGAAACCATTCTGTGCAAAGTTTCTTGACCTCATCAATATCTTCTGGGCAAAGGAATCGTAACTGGATCTCTCTCTGAACACTGAAGGACAAAGCTGTGCTCATATCTTTGCAGTCATTTCACAATGAAGAACCATTATATCTTTTTACATCACATTGGCTGTCATTGACAAATGAAATTCCATCTTTACACATAAATGCTGCAAAATCATGATTTAAAACTTATAGTTATATTTAATATCTCTTTTTGGTTTTAATTTTTTGTGTTTACTTTCTTTTTATTTTAATAATTAACATAAATGGGACCCGATTTTCATTGGGAAATAAGCTACTTGCTCTTCCAGATTTTACTGGCCCTTCGTATGATTTTCCGGAATCTGATCCGTTTTGAAATTTTCTTCACTTCCTGTTTACATGTATGGCAGCCATTGATTGTTAATGTTGTTTTGTCAGTCAATTATGTTTTTACTCGGATTTACACATTACTTTTTGGCCTAAAGCTAGCTGTTGAACAAAATAAATATCTCTGTAATGAATAATAAAGATGAAAATGAATTTTGTGATCGTTTGGGAATTTTGCTCCCAAAACTGGGAAAAATGTAGGGTTTTTGCCATTGGGAATGGGTCCGAATACCGGACCCTGTGGGCAGTCAGGGGACTTATTGAAATAGGTGATTTTTAAATCACTTATTTAAGTAGCAAATTCGACGTTTAGTCACAAATTGTGATTTTGTAGTTTTACCAAAATTTTAAACACATAGGTTTAGATAATATCTTTTATGAACTTTTGCTTCTTTTAAGCAGCAAGGTTTATGCCTTTGATGCAATCATTTATTGGCAATCCTGATTAGGTACATAGCTTTGGTTGATAATATATGCTACTTCCGTGACTTGAAACATTTGGTTAAATAGATAAACTAAAAAATATTACAAAAACTAAACTGATGAAGGGGCTAGCTATAGAAGCAAGTACACATTGTCGCCATTTTTAACAAAAACCTTGAACCTTATAAATCTGGTGTTAAAGATTTTCTGTATAAGATGGCAAAATCATGATTTCTTATAGTTATATTTAATATTTTTAATAATTAACATTTATGATTTTAATGTTTACATTGTATAAGATTTTATGATTTTAATGTTTACATGTCTGCTATTGTTTTTATACTACTTTTGTAATGTCTTATGATGATACTTGATTTAATATAAATCTATCTATCTATGAATTCTGATTGTACTTGGAGAACGTCAACTTGGCCTGGAGACAACCTGGCCCCTCTATAAAATAGGTGTGCAAGGAGTCCTCGATACATAAATAAAATCTGACCTGACAATGAAATTGATATGATTGTATAGTGTCAAGTTCTGTCAAAATATTTTGTCCCAGTTTGAACTATGTTCTTATTATGGTGTTAGAAGTAACATTTTATGCCATGACTGTCAGACAGCCGTCCTAATAAAATACTTATATATCACTGTTTATTGATTTCTGATTTCGTTTTAATACCAATTTATGAGGATCTTCATCGACTTGCTAAGCTGAGCCTGGCTGAGGACGGAAAATTTCTGTTTCCTGCAGTGCAGGTGCGTGAAAAATATAATTATGAAAGCTTAAAGTTTATAAATCATTAAACACAACTTCATGATCAGTTACCCTCTTTTCTTTCATTTTAACTCATATGAACTTTTTATGAGTTGAGGATAAGCATTTCAATATAAGGGCGTCGAAGTTGAAAGTAAACATTCCAACACAGGAAGTAAAATTTAGGGTATGTTCAAATTGTGTCTAGCACCTCACTATTCTTCATTTAACAAATTAAAACTGTATCTTTATAAATAATCTAAATGAGTATAAATGAGTAATGTAGAAAATCAATTTATTTGTATGATTCACAAATGAATAAAAGTTTTTCCTTAAAGGTATTGATTTTAACAATAAATTAAATGAATAAGATCGAAAATGTAATGACATATTTTATCCCCAAGTCTTAAGGTATCGGGTCCGTTCGCCCTGAGTCCGTTCGCCCATAGAGTCCGTTCGCCCTAGGTCCGTTCGCCCTAATTTTTACCTAATTTTTATGAAAATTAATATTAATTGGTTTAATTTAAAGTTTTAAGTTTTGTAATCTTATTCAGATATTTAAATGGTAAATATTAAAATGTATATCTCCAAATTCATGAATAAACATTGAAATTAAAAAAAGGTTTTGTTTTGGAGCATTAATCAGGCTAATTGGCTTCATTGTTACATTTGTTTTATTCAGAATTACTTTTAATATCCGTTGATTGTAAATAAAACTCATCATAAATACCAAGATTGAAACTTTGTACGCCAGACACACGTTTCGTCTACAAAAGACTCATCAGTGACGCTCGAATCAAAAAAGTTAATAAGGCCAAATAAAGTACGAAGTTGAAGAGCACTGAGGACCCAAAATTCCTAAAAGTTTTGCCAAATACAGCTAAGGTAATATATTTCTGAGGTGGAAAAGCCTTAGTATTCCGAAAATTCAAAGTTTTGTAATTTAGAATGCTGATTAGATACATGTATAATTACGATGTCTTTGATCTCACTGTATGTTGTAGTTATTGTTTTTGGTGGATTAATAATGAAATTGTTTTTTTTTTTAAATAACAAGTCAGCTTGGAATGAGTTAAAACAATGATGTAAGAATTGTAAGACATTAAAGGGAAATTGTTTTTACCGCTTGATTGGCTTCTTTGATCTCAAGGTGTTTAGTGAGTTGGATCTTGTTATACCTGTTTGAATTGTTTTGAAATTGTTACATGGTTTCAAAAAAGATAAATTCATTGAGATAACTTGGTCTCCAGTTCCTGAACACTTCTTCTTCTTCCTGAACACTTCTTCTTCTTCTTCTTCTTCTTCTTCTTCTTCTTCTTCTTCTTCAAAATACTGTCCACATTCAACATGAGGAATATTCTTGCAAGATATTTTTGCAAGAATATTCAATGCAAATCAAAAGAAAATCATTATCTGGTAGCATCAATACAACATAAATCCTCGTCTCATGAGTTTTCGTGCTATTAAGAATGCATTGTGATGTCACAATTTCCATTGAAACAGCAAGCATAGTACGATATCATATGACGTACGAAAACGTATGATCTGACCAAATATTTCGGCGGAATTTTCAACAAACTTTAACATAATTAATTCAAATAATTTATATTATACAAGACAACAAAAAATCAGGGCGAACGGACTCAGTGCGAACAGGAATTAGGGCGAACGGACCCAGGGCGAACAGGTATTAGGGCGAACGCGAATCAGGGCGAACGGACTGGATTCAAGTCTTAATCTTCTGAGCGATTTATTATGCAAAGAAACGAAACGAAACGAAACGAAATAGCGCAAAACGAAACGAAATGCAGCAAAACGAAACGAAATGCAGCAAAACGAAACGAAATACAACAAAACGAAACGAAATACAGCAAAACGAAACGAAATAAATATCTTTTTATAATTTTAAATAAAGCCAAATGTCTTAAAATTGATTGATTGTTGGTTGCTTAACGTCCAGTGGCAAATATTTCATGCATGTTCAGGACGAGAACAAGTTAACAGTAAATACAATAGGTAGATCTTGTAATAGAGGCCATCCGGGATGAATGTCGGGGAAATTTGGACTGCCACTGGACAATGAGGGTATATTGAATAGGGACAGAAATTTTGCCTTGCAACAGGTTACAAGGTCGCAATTATTTGTTTACATTTTACCGGCAAGTTTTTACCCCAAGATGGTACTCAGAATAGAATCCTATACGGCTTCTGATTGGATGATACAGGATTGGAATTACATTTAATCGAAAGCTTATCCAATTAGGTTTAAAATTGCAGAAAATCATATTCACATTTTACGAAGTATAGAAAATATCTTCCATTTCTGCACGTCGGAGCCATTAAAATATGCCTTTTCATTAAGCGAAAAAATAGACGATCTTTTCAACTGCATTTTAAGTCAATTTGAGCCGCATGACCCTATATATTTTTTGGTTGTAATGCAACACTGGCATTTCTAGTAACAGGAACTGCTACCCGTTTTCCCTAGTTTGTGTAGTCTTCGAGAAAAAATACGGAACACCAGTGGTACCCTATGGAAAATGCATTACGAATAATTGCGCTCTTGTAACCTATAGAAAAATGACATTTTTTTAATAAGGCTTTGAAAAATATCAAAATAGTCATTTTGCTCGGAAAAATGTGAAACAGTAAGAAATGGGGTCAAATGGACTTTTCATCAACGTGAATTCAAGCTATAGTCTGTTTCCTATTTGTATTTATTTCTATATCTAAATCTAGGGTGGGCTCGAATGTCGACAAAGTTTGAAGAGAATAGAACGTTTTGAGATATCTACTGTTTTATTGGGAAAAGCATGTATTTATCTTAAATTTGAAGATAAATTTTGGTTTTAATCATAATGACCGTGACTCAGTTGCTATTCTAGCAAAAAGCTAATTTGGTGAAAATTGGCCAAAAGGGTCCCTAAGCAAACACCAACGATTTAGTTAAATTGCAAAGTAGAAAAAATAATCTTGGCATTGAATATTGTAGTCAAGAATAGTTTCTCTTGCCAAAGTAGTAATATTATCATATTTTCAAAATTTGGAAAAACTATAGTCTGTTTCAAAACGTGTTTTTCAAGAAATGGTTTCATTTAAAGCCATTCTTCAAAATTCGATGTAGCTTTTCCGTATCAGAACGGTTTTGTTGACAATATGATCAGTGCTGGATGACCTTTGAAAAATTAGGCAAGTAAATAAACATTATCTTCATGTCTTTTGAACAGTACCGTATTTGGTGAAAAATCAGTTCAATTTTGGCCTGATCTGCGGGCAAAACTAATTCTCAAATTCAGAGAGTGATCAGATAATGTTTTGAAGATGTGATATTATCTACATAGACGCTAGCGCTTCTTTTGGCCCGGGCGCTTAATTTTCGGAATTTTTTCATTACCGTATAGGTTACAAGGTCGCAATTATTTGTTTACATTTTACCGGCAAGTTTTTACCCCAAGATGGTACTCAGAATAGAATCCTATACGGCTTCTGATTGGATGATACAGGATTGGAATTACATTTAATCAGCTTATCCAATTAGGTTTAAAATTGCAGAAAATCATATTCACATTTTACGAAGTATAGAAAATATCTTCCATTTCTGCACGTCGGAGCCATTAAAAATATGCCTTTTCATTAAGCGAAAAAATAGACGATCTTTTCAACTGCATTTTAAGTCAATTTGAGCCGCATGACCCTATATATTTTTTGGTTGTAATGCAACACTGGCATTTCTAGTAACAGGAACTGCTACCCGTTTTCCCTAGTTTGTGTAGTCTTCGAGAAAAAAATACGGAACACCAGTGGTACCCTATGGAAAATGCATTACGAATAATTGCGCTCTTGTAACCTATAGAAAAATGACATTTTTTTTAATAAGGCTTTGAAAAATATCAAAAATAGTCATTTTGCTCGGAAAAATGTGAAACAGTAAGAAATGGGGTCAAATGGACTTTTCATCAACGTGAATTCAAGCTATAGTCTGTTTCCTATTTGTATTTATTTCTATATCTAAATCTAGGGTGGGCTCGAATGTCGACAAAGTTTGAAGAGAATAGAACGTTTTGAGATATCTACTGTTTTATTGGGAAAAGCATGTATTTATCTTAAATTTGAAGATAAATTTTGGTTTTAATCATAATGACCGTGACTCAGTTGCTATTCTAGCAAAAAGCTAATTTGGTGAAAATTGGCCAAAAGGGTCCCTAAGCAAACACCAACGATTTAGTTAAATTGCAAAGTAGAAAAAATAATCTTGGCATTGAATATTGTAGTCAAGAATAGTTTCTCTTGCCAAAGTAGTAATATTATCATATTTTCAAAATTTGGAAAAACTATAGTCTGTTTCAAAACGTGTTTTTCAAGAAATGGTTTCATTTAAAGCCATTCTTCAAAATTCGATGTAGCTTTTCCGTATCAGAACGGTTTTGTTGACAATATGATCAGTGCTGGATGACCTTTGAAAAATTAGGCAAGTAAATAAACATTATCTTCATGTCTTTTGAACAGTACCGTATTTGGTGAAAAATCAGTTCAATTTTGGCCTGATCTGCGGGCAAAACTAATTCTCAAATTCAGAGAGTGATCAGATAATGTTTTGAAGATGTGATATTATCTACATAGACGCTAGCGCTTCTTTTGGCCCGGGCGCTTAATTTTCGGAATTTTTTCATTACCGTATAGGTTACAAGGTCGCAATTATTTGTTTACATTTTACCGGCAAGTTTTTACCCCAAGATGGTACTCAGAATAGAATCCTATACGGCTTCTGATTGGATGATACAGGATTGGAATTACATTTAATCAGCTTATCAATTAGGTTTAAAATTGCAGAAAATCATATTCACATTTACGAAGTATAGAAAATATCTTCCATTTCTGCACGTCGGAGCCATTAAAAATATGCCTTTTCATTAAGCGAAAAAATAGACGATCTTTTCAACTGCATTTTAAGTCAATTTGAGCCGCATGACCCTATATATTTTTTGGTTGTAATGCAACACTGGCATTTCTAGTAACAGGAACTGCTACCCGTTTTCCCTAGTTTGTGTAGTCTTCGAGAAAAAAATACGGAACACCAGTGGTACCCTATGGAAAATGCATTACGAATAATTGCGCTCTTGTAACCTATAGAAAAATGACATTTTTTTTAATAAGGCTTTGAAAATATCAAAATAGTCATTTTGCTCGGAAAAATGTGAAACAGTAAGAAATGGGGTCAAATGGACTTTTCATCAACGTGAATTCAAGCTATAGTCTGTTTCCTATTTGTATTTATTTCTATATCTAAATCTAGGGTGGGCTCGAATGTCGACAAAGTTTGAAGAGAATAGAACGTTTTGAGATATCTACTGTTTTATTGGGAAAAGCATGTATTTATCTTAAATTTGAAGATAAATTTTGGTTTTAATCATAATGACCGTGACTCAGTTGCTATTCTAGCAAAAAGCTAATTTGGTGAAAATTGGCCAAAAGGGTCCCTAAGCAAACACCAACGATTTAGTTAAATTGCAAAGTAGAAAAAATAATCTTGGCATTGAATATTGTAGTCCAAGAATAGTTTCTCTTGCCAAAGTAGTAATATTATCATATTTTCAAAATTTGGAAAAACTATAGTCTGTTTCAAAAACGTGTTTTTTTCAAGAAATGGTTTCATTTAAAGCCATTCTTCAAAATTCGATGTAGCTTTTCCGTATCAGAACGGTTTTGTTGACAATATGATCAGTGCTGGATGACCTTTGAAAAATTAGGCAAGTAAATAAACATTATCTTCATGTCTTTTGAACAGTACCGTATTTGGTGAAAAATCAGTTCCAATTTTGGCCTGATCTGCGGGCAAAACTAATTCTCAAATTCAGAGAGTGATCAGATAATGTTTTGAAGATGTGATATTATCTACATAGACGCTAGCGCTTCTTTTGGCCCGGGCGCTTAATTTTCGGAATTTTTTTCATTACCGTATAGGTTACAAGGTCGCAATTATTTGTTTACATTTTACCGGCAAGTTTTTTACCCCAAGATGGTACTCAGAATAGAATCCTATACGGCTTCTGATTGGATGATACAGGATTGGAATTACATTTAATCAGCTTATCAATTAGGTTTAAAATTGCAGAAAATCATATTCACATTTTACGAAGTATAGAAAATATCTTCCATTTCTGCACGTCGGAGCCATTAAAAATATGCCTTTTCATTAAGCGAAAAAATAGACGATCTTTTCAACTGCATTTTAAGTCAATTTGAGCCGCATGACCCTATATATTTTTTGGTTGTAATGCAACACTGGCATTTCTAGTAACAGGAACTGCTACCCGTTTTCCCTAGTTTGTGTAGTCTTCGAGAAAAAATACGGAACACCAGTGGTACCCTATGGAAAATGCATTACGAATAATTGCGCTCTTGTAACCTATAGAAAAATGACATTTTTTTAATAAGGCTTTGAAAATATCAAAAATAGTCATTTTGCTCGGAAAAATGTGAAACAGTAAGAAATGGGGTCAAATGGACTTTTCATCAACGTGAATTCAAGCTATAGTCTGTTTCCTATTTGTATTTATTTCTATATCTAAATCTAGGGTGGGCTCGAATGTCGACAAAGTTTGAAGAGAATAGAACGTTTTGAGATATCTACTGTTTTATTGGGAAAAGCATGTATTTATCTTAAATTTGAAGATAAATTTTGGTTTTAATCATAATGACCGTGACTCAGTTGCTATTCTAGCAAAAGCTAATTTGGTGAAAATTGGCCAAAAGGGTCCCTAAGCAAACACCAACGATTTAGTTAAATTGCAAAGTAGAAAAAATAATCTTGGCATTGAATATTGTAGTCAAGAATAGTTTCTCTTGCCAAAGTAGTAATATTATCATATTTTCAAAATTTGGAAAAACTATAGTCTGTTTCAAAAACGTGTTTTTCAAGAAATGGTTTCATTTAAAGCCATTCTTCAAAATTCGATGTAGCTTTTCCGTATCAGAACGGTTTTGTTGACAATATGATCAGTGCTGGATGACCTTTGAAAAATTAGGCAAGTAAATAAACATTATCTTCATGTCTTTTGAACAGTACCGTATTTGGTGAAAAATCAGTTCAATTTTGGCCTGATCTGCGGGCAAAACTAATTCTCAAATTCAGAGAGTGATCAGATAATGTTTTGAAGATGTGATATTATCTACATAGACGCTAGCGCTTCTTTTGGCCCGGGCGCTTAATTTTCGGAATTTTTTCATTACCGTATAGGTTACAAGGTCGCAATTATTTGTTTACATTTTACCGGCAAGTTTTTACCCCAAGATGGTACTCAGAATAGAATCCTATACGGCTTCTGATTGGATGATACAGGATTGGAATTACATTTAATCAGCTTATCAATTAGGTTTAAAATTGCAGAAAATCATATTCACATTTTACGAAGTATAGAAAATATCTTCCATTTCTGCACGTCGGAGCCATTAAAATATGCCTTTTCATTAAGCGAAAAAATAGACGATCTTTTCAACTGCATTTTAAGTCAATTTGAGCCGCATGACCCTATATATTTTTTGGTTGTAATGCAACACTGGCATTTCTAGTAACAGGAACTGCTACCCGTTTTCCCTAGTTTGTGTAGTCTTCGAGAAAAAATACGGAACACCAGTGGTACCCTATGGAAAATGCATTACGAATAATTGCGCTCTTGTAACCTATAGAAAAATGACATTTTTTTTAATAAGGCTTTGAAAATATCAAAAATAGTCATTTTGCTCGGAAAAATGTGAAACAGTAAGAAATGGGGTCAAATGGACTTTTCATCAACGTGAATTCAAGCTATAGTCTGTTTCCTATTTGTATTTATTTCTATATCTAAATCTAGGGTGGGCTCGAATGTCGACAAAGTTTGAAGAGAATAGAACGTTTTGAGATATCTACTGTTTTATTGGGAAAAGCATGTATTTATCTTAAATTTGAAGATAAATTTTGGTTTTAATCATAATGACCGTGACTCAGTTGCTATTCTAGCAAAAAGCTAATTTGGTGAAAATTGGCCAAAAGGGTCCCTAAGCAAACACCAACGATTTAGTTAAATTGCAAAGTAGAAAAAATAATCTTGGCATTGAATATTGTAGTCAAGAATAGTTTCTCTTGCCAAAGTAGTAATATTATCATATTTTCAAAATTTGGAAAAACTATAGTCTGTTTCAAAAACGTGTTTTTCAAGAAATGGTTTCATTTAAAGCCATTCTTCAAAATTCGATGTAGCTTTTCCGTATCAGAACGGTTTTGTTGACAATATGATCAGTGCTGGATGACCTTTGAAAAATTAGGCAAGTAAATAAACATTATCTTCATGTCTTTTGAACAGTACCGTATTTGGTGAAAAATCAGTTCAATTTTGGCCTGATCTGCGGGCAAAACTAATTCTCAAATTCAGAGAGTGATCAGATAATGTTTTGAAGATGTGATATTATCTACATAGACGCTAGCGCTTCTTTTGGCCCAGGCGCTTAATTTTCGGAATTTTTTCATTACCGTATAGGTTACAAGGTCGCAATTATTTGTTTACATTTTACCGGCAAGTTTTTACCCCAAGATGGTACTCAGAATAGAATCCTATACGGCTTCTGATTGGATGATACAGGATTGGAATTACATTTAATCAGCTTATCAATTAGGTTTAAAATTGCAGAAAATCATATTCACATTTTACGAAGTATAGAAAATATCTTCCATTTCTGCACGTCGGAGCCATTAAAAATATGCCTTTTCATTAAGCGAAAAAATAGACGATCTTTTCAACTGCATTTTAAGTCAATTTGAGCCGCATGACCCTATATATTTTTTGGTTGTAATGCAACACTGGCATTTCTAGTAACAGGAACTGCTACCCGTTTTCCCTAGTTTGTGTAGTCTTCGAGAAAAAATACGGAACACCAGTGGTACCCTATGGAAAATGCATTACGAATAATTGCGCTCTTGTAACCTATAGAAAAATGACATTTTTTTTAATAAGGCTTTGAAAATATCAAAAATAGTCATTTTGCTCGGAAAAATGTGAAACAGTAAGAAATGGGGTCAAATGGACTTTTCATCAACGTGAATTCAAGCTATAGTCTGTTTCCTATTTGTATTTATTTCTATATCTAAATCTAGGGTGGGCTCGAATGTCGACAAAGTTTGAAGAGAATAGAACGTTTTGAGATATCTACTGTTTTATTGGGAAAAGCATGTATTTATCTTAAATTTGAAGATAAATTTTGGTTTTAATCATAATGACCGTGACTCAGTTGCTATTCTAGCAAAAGCTAATTTGGTGAAAATTGGCCAAAAGGGTCCCTAAGCAAACACCAACGATTTAGTTAAATTGCAAAGTAGAAAAAATAATCTTGGCATTGAATATTGTAGTCAAGAATAGTTTCTCTTGCCAAAGTAGTAATATTATCATATTTTCAAAATTTGGAAAAACTATAGTCTGTTTCAAAAACGTGTTTTTCAAGAAATGGTTTCATTTAAAGCCATTCTTCAAAATTCGATGTAGCTTTTCCGTATCAGAACGGTTTTGTTGACAATATGATCAGTGCTGGATGACCTTTGAAAAATTAGGCAAGTAAATAAACATTATCTTCATGTCTTTTGAACAGTACCGTATTTGGTGAAAAATCAGTTCAATTTTGGCCTGATCTGCGGGCAAAACTAATTCTCAAATTCAGAGAGTGATCAGATAATGTTTTGAAGATGTGATATTATCTACATAGACGCTAGCGCTTCTTTTGGCCCGGGCGCTTAATTTTCGGAATTTTTTCATTACCGTATAGGTTACAAGGTCGCAATTATTTGTTTACATTTTACCGGCAAGTTTTTACCCCAAGATGGTACTCAGAATAGAATCCTATACGGCTTCTGATTGGATGATACAGGATTGGAATTACATTTAATCAGCTTATCAATTAGGTTTAAAATTGCAGAAAATCATATTCACATTTTACGAAGTATAGAAAATATCTTCCATTTCTGCACGTCGGAGCCATTAAAAATATGCCTTTTCATTAAGCGAAAAAATAGACGATCTTTTCAACTGCATTTTAAGTCAATTTGAGCCGCATGACCCTATATATTTTTTGGTTGTAATGCAACACTGGCATTTCTAGTAACAGGAACTGCTACCCGTTTTCCCTAGTTTGTGTAGTCTTCGAGAAAAAATACGGAACACCAGTGGTACCCTATGGAAAATGCATTACGAATAATTGCGCTCTTGTAACCTATAGAAAAATGACATTTTTTTAATAAGGCTTTGAAAATATCAAAAATAGTCATTTTGCTCGGAAAAATGTGAAACAGTAAGAAATGGGGTCAAATGGACTTTTCATCAACGTGAATTCAAGCTATAGTCTGTTTCCTATTTGTATTTATTTCTATATCTAAATCTAGGGTGGGCTCGAATGTCGACAAAGTTTGAAGAGAATAGAACGTTTTGAGATATCTACTGTTTTATTGGGAAAAGCATGTATTTATCTTAAATTTGAAGATAAATTTTGGTTTTAATCATAATGACCGTGACTCAGTTGCTATTCTAGCAAAAGCTAATTTGGTGAAAATTGGCCAAAAGGGTCCCTAAGCAAACACCAACGATTTAGTTAAATTGCAAAGTAGAAAAAATAATCTTGGCATTGAATATTGTAGTCAAGAATAGTTTCTCTTGCCAAAGTAGTAATATTATCATATTTTCAAAATTTGGAAAAACTATAGTCTGTTTCAAAAACGTGTTTTTCAAGAAATGGTTTCATTTAAAGCCATTCTTCAAAATTCGATGTAGCTTTTCCGTATCAGAACGGTTTTGTTGACAATATGATCAGTGCTGGATGACCTTTGAAAAATTAGGCAAGTAAATAAACATTATCTTCATGTCTTTTGAACAGTACCGTATTTGGTGAAAAATCAGTTCAATTTTGGCCTGATCTGCGGGCAAAACTAATTCTCAAATTCAGAGAGTGATCAGATAATGTTTTGAAGATGTGATATTATCTACATAGACGCTAGCGCTTCTTTTGGCCCGGGCGCTTAATTTTCGGAATTTTTTCATTACCGTATAGGTTACAAGGTCGCAATTATTTGTTTACATTTTACCGGCAAGTTTTTACCCCAAGATGGTACTCAGAATAGAATCCTATACGGCTTCTGATTGGATGATACAGGATTGGAATTACATTTAATCAGCTTATCAATTAGGTTTAAAATTGCAGAAAATCATATTCACATTTTACGAAGTATAGAAAATATCTTCCATTTCTGCACGTCGGAGCCATTAAAAATATGCCTTTTCATTAAGCGAAAAAATAGACGATCTTTTCAACTGCATTTTAAGTCAATTTGAGCCGCATGACCCTATATATTTTTTGGTTGTAATGCAACACTGGCATTTCTAGTAACAGGAACTGCTACCCGTTTTCCCTAGTTTGTGTAGTCTTCGAGAAAAAATACGGAACACCAGTGGTACCCTATGGAAAATGCATTACGAATAATTGCGCTCTTGTAACCTATAGAAAAATGACATTTTTTTAATAAGGCTTTGAAAAATATCAAAAATAGTCATTTTGCTCGGAAAAATGTGAAACAGTAAGAAATGGGGTCAAATGGACTTTTCATCAACGTGAATTCAAGCTATAGTCTGTTTCCTATTTGTATTTATTTCTATATCTAAATCTAGGGTGGGCTCGAATGTCGACAAAGTTTGAAGAGAATAGAACGTTTTGAGATATCTACTGTTTTATTGGGAAAAGCATGTATTTATCTTAAATTTGAAGATAAATTTTGGTTTTAATCATAATGACCGTGACTCAGTTGCTATTCTAGCAAAAGCTAATTTGGTGAAAATTGGCCAAAAGGGTCCCTAAGCAAACACCAACGATTTAGTTAAATTGCAAAGTAGAAAAAATAATCTTGGCATTGAATATTGTAGTCAAGAATAGTTTCTCTTGCCAAAGTAGTAATATTATCATATTTTCAAAATTTGGAAAAACTATAGTCTGTTTCAAAAACGTGTTTTTCAAGAAATGGTTTCATTTAAAGCCATTCTTCAAAATTCGATGTAGCTTTTCCGTATCAGAACGGTTTTGTTGACAATATGATCAGTGCTGGATGACCTTTGAAAAATTAGGCAAGTAAATAAACATTATCTTCATGTCTTTTGAACAGTACCGTATTTGGTGAAAAATCAGTTCAATTTTGGCCTGATCTGCGGGCAAAACTAATTCTCAAATTCAGAGAGTGATCAGATAATGTTTTGAAGATGTGATATTATCTACATAGACGCTAGCGCTTCTTTTGGCCCGGGCGCTTAATTTTCGGAATTTTTTCATTACCGTATAGGTTACAAGGTCGCAATTATTTGTTTACATTTTACCGGCAAGTTTTTACCCCAAGATGGTACTCAGAATAGAATCCTATACGGCTTCTGATTGGATGATACAGGATTGGAATTACATTTAATCAGCTTATCAATTAGGTTTAAAATTGCAGAAAATCATATTCACATTTACGAAGTATAGAAAATATCTTCCATTTCTGCACGTCGGAGCCATTAAAAATATGCCTTTTCATTAAGCGAAAAAATAGACGATCTTTTCAACTGCATTTTAAGTCAATTTGAGCCGCATGACCCTATATATTTTTTGGTTGTAATGCAACACTGGCATTTCTAGTAACAGGAACTGCTACCCGTTTTCCCTAGTTTGTGTAGTCTTCGAGAAAAAAATACGGAACACCAGTGGTACCCTATGGAAAATGCATTACGAATAATTGCGCTCTTGTAACCTATAGAAAAATGACATTTTTTTAATAAGGCTTTGAAAATATCAAAAATAGTCATTTTGCTCGGAAAAATGTGAAACAGTAAGAAATGGGGTCAAATGGACTTTTCATCAACGTGAATTCAAGCTATAGTCTGTTTCCTATTTGTATTTATTTCTATATCTAAATCTAGGGTGGGCTCGAATGTCGACAAAGTTTGAAGAGAATAGAACGTTTTGAGATATCTACTGTTTTATTGGGAAAAGCATGTATTTATCTTAAATTTGAAGATAAATTTTGGTTTTAATCATAATGACCGTGACTCAGTTGCTATTCTAGCAAAAAGCTAATTTGGTGAAAATTGGCCAAAAGGGTCCCTAAGCAAACACCAACGATTTAGTTAAATTGCAAAGTAGAAAAAATAATCTTGGCATTGAATATTGTAGTCAAGAATAGTTTCTCTTGCCAAAGTAGTAATATTATCATATTTTCAAAATTTGGAAAAACTATAGTCTGTTTCAAAAACGTGTTTTTCAAGAAATGGTTTCATTTAAAGCCATTCTTCAAAATTCGATGTAGCTTTTCCGTATCAGAACGGTTTTGTTGACAATATGATCAGTGCTGGATGACCTTTGAAAAATTAGGCAAGTAAATAAACATTATCTTCATGTCTTTTGAACAGTACCGTATTTGGTGAAAAATCAGTTCAATTTTGGCCTGATCTGCGGGCAAAACTAATTCTCAAATTCAGAGAGTGATCAGATAATGTTTTGAAGATGTGATATTATCTACATAGACGCTAGCGCTTCTTTTGGCCCAGGCGCTTAATTTTCGGAATTTTTTCATTACCGTATAGGTTACAAGGTCGCAATTATTTGTTTACATTTTACCGGCAAGTTTTTACCCCAAGATGGTACTCAGAATAGAATCCTATACGGCTTCTGATTGGATGATACAGGATTGGAATTACATTTAATCAGCTTATCAATTAGGTTTAAAATTGCAGAAAATCATATTCACATTTTACGAAGTATAGAAAATATCTTCCATTTCTGCACGTCGGAGCCATTAAAAATATGCCTTTTCATTAAGCGAAAAAATAGACGATCTTTTCAACTGCATTTTAAGTCAATTTGAGCCGCATGACCCTATATATTTTTTGGTTGTAATGCAACACTGGCATTTCTAGTAACAGGAACTGCTACCCGTTTTCCCTAGTTTGTGTAGTCTTCGAGAAAAAAATACGGAACACCAGTGGTACCCTATGGAAAATGCATTACGAATAATTGCGCTCTTGTAACCTATAGAAAAATGACATTTTTTTAATAAGGCTTTGAAAATATCAAAAATAGTCATTTTGCTCGGAAAAATGTGAAACAGTAAGAAATGGGGTCAAATGGACTTTTCATCAACGTGAATTCAAGCTATAGTCTGTTTCCTATTTGTATTTATTTCTATATCTAAATCTAGGGTGGGCTCGAATGTCGACAAAGTTTGAAGAGAATAGAACGTTTTGAGATATCTACTGTTTTATTGGGAAAAGCATGTATTTATCTTAAATTTGAAGATAAATTTTGGTTTTAATCATAATGACCGTGACTCAGTTGCTATTCTAGCAAAAAGCTAATTTGGTGAAAATTGGCCAAAAGGGTCCCTAAGCAAACACCAACGATTTAGTTAAATTGCAAAGTAGAAAAAATAATCTTGGCATTGAATATTGTAGTCAAGAATAGTTTCTCTTGCCAAAGTAGTAATATTATCATATTTTCAAAATTTGGAAAAACTATAGTCTGTTTCAAAAACGTGTTTTTCAAGAAATGGTTTCATTTAAAGCCATTCTTCAAAATTCGATGTAGCTTTTCCGTATCAGAACGGTTTTGTTGACAATATGATCAGTGCTGGATGACCTTTGAAAAATTAGGCAAGTAAATAAACATTATCTTCATGTCTTTTGAACAGTACCGTATTTGGTGAAAAATCAGTTCAATTTTGGCCTGATCTGCGGGCAAAACTAATTCTCAAATTCAGAGAGTGATCAGATAATGTTTTGAAGATGTGATATTATCTACATAGACGCTAGCGCTTCTTTTGGCCCGGGCGCTTAATTTTCGGAATTTTTCATTACCGTATAGGTTACAAGGTCGCAATTATTTGTTTACATTTTACCGGCAAGTTTTTACCCCAAGATGGTACTCAGAATAGAATCCTATACGGCTTCTGATTGGATGATACAGGATTGGAATTACATTTAATCAGCTTATCAATTAGGTTTAAAATTGCAGAAAATCATATTCACATTTTACGAAGTATAGAAAATATCTTCCATTTCTGCACGTCGGAGCCATTAAAAATATGCCTTTTCATTAAGCGAAAAAATAGACGATCTTTTCAACTGCATTTTAAGTCAATTTGAGCCGCATGACCCTATATATTTTTTGGTTGTAATGCAACACTGGCATTTCTAGTAACAGGAACTGCTACCCGTTTTCCCTAGTTTGTGTAGTCTTCGAGAAAAAATACGGAACACCAGTGGTACCCTATGGAAAATGCATTACGAATAATTGCGCTCTTGTAACCTATAGAAAAATGACATTTTTTTAATAAGGCTTTGAAAATATCAAAAATAGTCATTTTGCTCGGAAAAATGTGAAACAGTAAGAAATGGGGTCAAATGGACTTTTCATCAACGTGAATTCAAGCTATAGTCTGTTTCCTATTTGTATTTATTTCTATATCTAAATCTAGGGTGGGCTCGAATGTCGACAAAGTTTGAAGAGAATAGAACGTTTTGAGATATCTACTGTTTTATTGGGAAAAGCATGTATTTATCTTAAATTTGAAGATAAATTTTGGTTTTAATCATAATGACCGTGACTCAGTTGCTATTCTAGCAAAAAGCTAATTTGGTGAAAATTGGCCAAAAGGGTCCCTAAGCAAACACCAACGATTTAGTTAAATTGCAAAGTAGAAAAAATAATCTTGGCATTGAATATTGTAGTCAAGAATAGTTTCTCTTGCCAAAGTAGTAATATTATCATATTTTCAAAATTTGGAAAAACTATAGTCTGTTTCAAAAACGTGTTTTTCAAGAAATGGTTTCATTTAAAGCCATTCTTCAAAATTCGATGTAGCTTTTCCGTATCAGAACGGTTTTGTTGACAATATGATCAGTGCTGGATGACCTTTGAAAAATTAGGCAAGTAAATAAACATTATCTTCATGTCTTTTGAACAGTACCGTATTTGGTGAAAAATCAGTTCAATTTTGGCCTGATCTGCGGGCAAAACTAATTCTCAAATTCAGAGAGTGATCAGATAATGTTTTGAAGATGTGATATTATCTACATAGACGCTAGCGCTTCTTTTGGCCCGGGCGCTTAATTTTCGGAATTTTTTCATTACCGTATAGGTTACAAGGTCGCAATTATTTGTTTACATTTTACCGGCAAGTTTTTACCCCAAGATGGTACTCAGAATAGAATCCTATACGGCTTCTGATTGGATGATACAGGATTGGAATTACATTTAATCAGCTTATCAATTAGGTTTAAAATTGCAGAAAATCATATTCACATTTTACGAAGTATAGAAAATATCTTCCATTTCTGCACGTCGGAGCCATTAAAAATATGCCTTTTCATTAAGCGAAAAAATAGACGATCTTTTCAACTGCATTTTAAGTCAATTTGAGCCGCATGACCCTATATATTTTTTGGTTGTAATGCAACACTGGCATTTCTAGTAACAGGAACTGCTACCCGTTTTCCCTAGTTTGTGTAGTCTTCGAGAAAAAATACGGAACACCAGTGGTACCCTATGGAAAATGCATTACGAATAATTGCGCTCTTGTAACCTATAGAAAAATGACATTTTTTTAATAAGGCTTTGAAAATATCAAAAATAGTCATTTTGCTCGGAAAAATGTGAAACAGTAAGAAATGGGGTCAAATGGACTTTTCATCAACGTGAATTCAAGCTATAGTCTGTTTCCTATTTGTATTTATTTCTATATCTAAATCTAGGGTGGGCTCGAATGTCGACAAAGTTTGAAGAGAATAGAACGTTTTGAGATATCTACTGTTTTATTGGGAAAAGCATGTATTTATCTTAAATTTGAAGATAAATTTTGGTTTTAATCATAATGACCGTGACTCAGTTGCTATTCTAGCAAAAAGCTAATTTGGTGAAAATTGGCCAAAAGGGTCCCTAAGCAAACACCAACGATTTAGTTAAATTGCAAAGTAGAAAAAATAATCTTGGCATTGAATATTGTAGTCAAGAATAGTTTCTCTTGCCAAAGTAGTAATATTATCATATTTTCAAAATTTGGAAAAACTATAGTCTGTTTCAAAAACGTGTTTTTCAAGAAATGGTTTCATTTAAAGCCATTCTTCAAAATTCGATGTAGCTTTTCCGTATCAGAACGGTTTTGTTGACAATATGATCAGTGCTGGATGACCTTTGAAAAATTAGGCAAGTAAATAAACATTATCTTCATGTCTTTTGAACAGTACCGTATTTGGTGAAAAATCAGTTCAATTTTGGCCTGATCTGCGGGCAAAACTAATTCTCAAATTCAGAGAGTGATCAGATAATGTTTTGAAGATGTGATATTATCTACATAGACGCTAGCGCTTCTTTTGGCCCAGGCGCTTAATTTTCGGAATTTTTTCATTACCGTATAGGTTACAAGGTCGCAATTATTTGTTTACATTTTACCGGCAAGTTTTTACCCCAAGATGGTACTCAGAATAGAATCCTATACGGCTTCTGATTGGATGATACAGGATTGGAATTACATTTAATCAGCTTATCAATTAGGTTTAAAATTGCAGAAAATCATATTCACATTTTACGAAGTATAGAAAATATCTTCCATTTCTGCACGTCGGAGCCATTAAAAATATGCCTTTTCATTAAGCGAAAAAATAGACGATCTTTTCAACTGCATTTTAAGTCAATTTGAGCCGCATGACCCTATATATTTTTTGGTTGTAATGCAACACTGGCATTTCTAGTAACAGGAACTGCTACCCGTTTTCCCTAGTTTGTGTAGTCTTCGAGAAAAAAATACGGAACACCAGTGGTACCCTATGGAAAATGCATTACGAATAATTGCGCTCTTGTAACCTATAGAAAAATGACATTTTTTTTAATAAGGCTTTGAAAATATCAAAAATAGTCATTTTGCTCGGAAAAATGTGAAACAGTAAGAAATGGGGTCAAATGGACTTTTCATCAACGTGAATTCAAGCTATAGTCTGTTTCCTATTTGTATTTATTTCTATATCTAAATCTAGGGTGGGCTCGAATGTCGACAAAGTTTGAAGAGAATAGAACGTTTTGAGATATCTACTGTTTTATTGGGAAAAGCATGTATTTATCTTAAATTTGAAGATAAATTTTGGTTTTAATCATAATGACCGTGACTCAGTTGCTATTCTAGCAAAAGCTAATTTGGTGAAAATTGGCCAAAAGGGTCCCTAAGCAAACACCAACGATTTAGTTAAATTGCAAAGTAGAAAAAATAATCTTGGCATTGAATATTGTAGTCAAGAATAGTTTCTCTTGCCAAAGTAGTAATATTATCATATTTTCAAAATTTGGAAAAACTATAGTCTGTTTCAAAAACGTGTTTTTCAAGAAATGGTTTCATTTAAAGCCATTCTTCAAAATTCGATGTAGCTTTTCCGTATCAGAACGGTTTTGTTGACAATATGATCAGTGCTGGATGACCTTTGAAAAATTAGGCAAGTAAATAAACATTATCTTCATGTCTTTTGAACAGTACCGTATTTGGTGAAAAATCAGTTCAATTTTGGCCTGATCTGCGGGCAAAACTAATTCTCAAATTCAGAGAGTGATCAGATAATGTTTTGAAGATGTGATATTATCTACATAGACGCTAGCGCTTCTTTTGGCCCGGGCGCTTAATTTTCGGAATTTTTCATTACCGTATAGGTTACAAGGTCGCAATTATTTGTTTACATTTTACCGGCAAGTTTTTACCCCAAGATGGTACTCAGAATAGAATCCTATACGGCTTCTGATTGGATGATACAGGATTGGAATTACATTTAATCAGCTTATCAATTAGGTTTAAAATTGCAGAAAATCATATTCACATTTTACGAAGTATAGAAAATATCTTCCATTTCTGCACGTCGGAGCCATTAAAAATATGCCTTTTCATTAAGCGAAAAAATAGACGATCTTTTCAACTGCATTTTAAGTCAATTTGAGCCGCATGACCCTATATATTTTTTGGTTGTAATGCAACACTGGCATTTCTAGTAACAGGAACTGCTACCCGTTTTCCCTAGTTTGTGTAGTCTTCGAGAAAAAAATACGGAACACCAGTGGTACCCTATGGAAAATGCATTACGAATAATTGCGCTCTTGTAACCTATAGAAAAATGACATTTTTTTAATAAGGCTTTGAAAAATATCAAAAATAGTCATTTTGCTCGGAAAAATGTGAAACAGTAAGAAATGGGGTCAAATGGACTTTTCATCAACGTGAATTCAAGCTATAGTCTGTTTCCTATTTGTATTTATTTCTATATCTAAATCTAGGGTGGGCTCGAATGTCGACAAAGTTTGAAGAGAATAGAACGTTTTGAGATATCTACTGTTTTATTGGGAAAAGCATGTATTTATCTTAAATTTGAAGATAAATTTTGGTTTTAATCATAATGACCGTGACTCAGTTGCTATTCTAGCAAAAGCTAATTTGGTGAAAATTGGCCAAAAGGGTCCCTAAGCAAACACCAACGATTTAGTTAAATTGCAAAGTAGAAAAAATAATCTTGGCATTGAATATTGTAGTCAAGAATAGTTTCTCTTGCCAAAGTAGTAATATTATCATATTTTCAAAATTTGGAAAAACTATAGTCTGTTTCAAAAACGTGTTTTTCAAGAAATGGTTTCATTTAAAGCCATTCTTCAAAATTCGATGTAGCTTTTCCGTATCAGAACGGTTTTGTTGACAATATGATCAGTGCTGGATGACCTTTGAAAAATTAGGCAAGTAAATAAACATTATCTTCATGTCTTTTGAACAGTACCGTATTTGGTGAAAAATCAGTTCAATTTTGGCCTGATCTGCGGGCAAAACTAATTCTCAAATTCAGAGAGTGATCAGATAATGTTTTGAAGATGTGATATTATCTACATAGACGCTAGCGCTTCTTTTGGCCCGGGCGCTTAATTTTCGGAATTTTTTCATTACCGTATAGGTTACAAGGTCGCAATTATTTGTTTACATTTTACCGGCAAGTTTTTACCCCAAGATGGTACTCAGAATAGAATCCTATACGGCTTCTGATTGGATGATACAGGATTGGAATTACATTTAATCAGCTTATCAATTAGGTTTAAAATTGCAGAAAATCATATTCACATTTACGAAGTATAGAAAATATCTTCCATTTCTGCACGTCGGAGCCATTAAAAATATGCCTTTTCATTAAGCGAAAAAATAGACGATCTTTTCAACTGCATTTTAAGTCAATTTGAGCCGCATGACCCTATATATTTTTTGGTTGTAATGCAACACTGGCATTTCTAGTAACAGGAACTGCTACCCGTTTTCCCTAGTTTGTGTAGTCTTCGAGAAAAAAATACGGAACACCAGTGGTACCCTATGGAAAATGCATTACGAATAATTGCGCTCTTGTAACCTATAGAAAAATGACATTTTTTTTAATAAGGCTTTGAAAAATATCAAAAATAGTCATTTTGCTCGGAAAAATGTGAAACAGTAAGAAATGGGGTCAAATGGACTTTTCATCAACGTGAATTCAAGCTATAGTCTGTTTCCTATTTGTATTTATTTCTATATCTAAATCTAGGGTGGGCTCGAATGTCGACAAAGTTTGAAGAGAATAGAACGTTTTGAGATATCTACTGTTTTATTGGGAAAAGCATGTATTTATCTTAAATTTGAAGATAAATTTTGGTTTTAATCATAATGACCGTGACTCAGTTGCTATTCTAGCAAAAGCTAATTTGGTGAAAATTGGCCAAAAGGGTCCCTAAGCAAACACCAACGATTTAGTTAAATTGCAAAGTAGAAAAAATAATCTTGGCATTGAATATTGTAGTCAAGAATAGTTTCTCTTGCCAAAGTAGTAATATTATCATATTTTCAAAATTTGGAAAAACTATAGTCTGTTTCAAAAACGTGTTTTTCAAGAAATGGTTTCATTTAAAGCCATTCTTCAAAATTCGATGTAGCTTTTCCGTATCAGAACGGTTTTGTTGACAATATGATCAGTGCTGGATGACCTTTGAAAAATTAGGCAAGTAAATAAACATTATCTTCATGTCTTTTGAACAGTACCGTATTTGGTGAAAAATCAGTTCAATTTTGGCCTGATCTGCGGGCAAAACTAATTCTCAAATTCAGAGAGTGATCAGATAATGTTTTGAAGATGTGATATTATCTACATAGACGCTAGCGCTTCTTTTGGCCCGGGCGCTTAATTTTCGGAATTTTTTCATTACCGTATAGGTTACAAGGTCGCAATTATTTGTTTACATTTTACCGGCAAGTTTTTACCCCAAGATGGTACTCAGAATAGAATCCTATACGGCTTCTGATTGGATGATACAGGATTGGAATTACATTTAATCAGCTTATCAATTAGGTTTAAAATTGCAGAAAATCATATTCACATTTTACGAAGTATAGAAAATATCTTCCATTTCTGCACGTCGGAGCCATTAAAAATATGCCTTTTCATTAAGCGAAAAAATAGACGATCTTTTCAACTGCATTTTAAGTCAATTTGAGCCGCATGACCCTATATATTTTTTGGTTGTAATGCAACACTGGCATTTCTAGTAACAGGAACTGCTACCCGTTTTCCCTAGTTTGTGTAGTCTTCGAGAAAAAAATACGGAACACCAGTGGTACCCTATGGAAAATGCATTACGAATAATTGCGCTCTTGTAACCTATAGAAAAATGACATTTTTTTAATAAGGCTTTGAAAAATATCAAAAATAGTCATTTTGCTCGGAAAAATGTGAAACAGTAAGAAATGGGGTCAAATGGACTTTTCATCAACGTGAATTCAAGCTATAGTCTGTTTCCTATTTGTATTTATTTCTATATCTAAATCTAGGGTGGGCTCGAATGTCGACAAAGTTTGAAGAGAATAGAACGTTTTGAGATATCTACTGTTTTATTGGGAAAAGCATGTATTTATCTTAAATTTGAAGATAAATTTTGGTTTTAATCATAATGACCGTGACTCAGTTGCTATTCTAGCAAAAGCTAATTTGGTGAAAATTGGCCAAAAGGGTCCCTAAGCAAACACCAACGATTTAGTTAAATTGCAAAGTAGAAAAAATAATCTTGGCATTGAATATTGTAGTCAAGAATAGTTTCTCTTGCCAAAGTAGTAATATTATCATATTTTCAAAATTTGGAAAAACTATAGTCTGTTTCAAAAACGTGTTTTTCAAGAAATGGTTTCATTTAAAGCCATTCTTCAAAATTCGATGTAGCTTTTCCGTATCAGAACGGTTTTGTTGACAATATGATCAGTGCTGGATGACCTTTGAAAAATTAGGCAAGTAAATAAACATTATCTTCATGTCTTTTGAACAGTACCGTATTTGGTGAAAAATCAGTTCAATTTTGGCCTGATCTGCGGGCAAAACTAATTCTCAAATTCAGAGAGTGATCAGATAATGTTTTGAAGATGTGATATTATCTACATAGACGCTAGCGCTTCTTTTGGCCCAGGCGCTTAATTTTCGGAATTTTTTCATTACCGTATAGGTTACAAGGTCGCAATTATTTGTTTACATTTTACCGGCAAGTTTTTACCCCAAGATGGTACTCAGAATAGAATCCTATACGGCTTCTGATTGGATGATACAGGATTGGAATTACATTTAATCAGCTTATCAATTAGGTTTAAAATTGCAGAAAATCATATTCACATTTTACGAAGTATAGAAAATATCTTCCATTTCTGCACGTCGGAGCCATTAAAAATATGCCTTTTCATTAAGCGAAAAAATAGACGATCTTTTCAACTGCATTTTAAGTCAATTTGAGCCGCATGACCCTATATATTTTTTGGTTGTAATGCAACACTGGCATTTCTAGTAACAGGAACTGCTACCCGTTTTCCCTAGTTTGTGTAGTCTTCGAGAAAAAAATACGGAACACCAGTGGTACCCTATGGAAAATGCATTACGAATAATTGCGCTCTTGTAACCTATAGAAAAATGACATTTTTTTAATAAGGCTTTGAAAAATATCAAAAATAGTCATTTTGCTCGGAAAAATGTGAAACAGTAAGAAATGGGGTCAAATGGACTTTTCATCAACGTGAATTCAAGCTATAGTCTGTTTCCTATTTGTATTTATTTCTATATCTAAATCTAGGGTGGGCTCGAATGTCGACAAAGTTTGAAGAGAATAGAACGTTTTGAGATATCTACTGTTTTATTGGGAAAAGCATGTATTTATCTTAAATTTGAAGATAAATTTTGGTTTTAATCATAATGACCGTGACTCAGTTGCTATTCTAGCAAAAGCTAATTTGGTGAAAATTGGCCAAAAGGGTCCCTAAGCAAACACCAACGATTTAGTTAAATTGCAAAGTAGAAAAAATAATCTTGGCATTGAATATTGTAGTCAAGAATAGTTTCTCTTGCCAAAGTAGTAATATTATCATATTTTCAAAATTTGGAAAAACTATAGTCTGTTTCAAAAACGTGTTTTTCAAGAAATGGTTTCATTTAAAGCCATTCTTCAAAATTCGATGTAGCTTTTCCGTATCAGAACGGTTTTGTTGACAATATGATCAGTGCTGGATGACCTTTGAAAAATTAGGCAAGTAAATAAACATTATCTTCATGTCTTTTGAACAGTACCGTATTTGGTGAAAAATCAGTTCAATTTTGGCCTGATCTGCGGGCAAAACTAATTCTCAAATTCAGAGAGTGATCAGATAATGTTTTGAAGATGTGATATTATCTACATAGACGCTAGCGCTTCTTTTGGCCCAGGCGCTTAATTTTCGGAATTTTTCATTACCGTATAGGTTACAAGGTCGCAATTATTTGTTTACATTTTACCGGCAAGTTTTTACCCCAAGATGGTACTCAGAATAGAATCCTATACGGCTTCTGATTGGATGATACAGGATTGGAATTACATTTAATCAGCTTATCAATTAGGTTTAAAATTGCAGAAAATCATATTCACATTTTACGAAGTATAGAAAATATCTTCCATTTCTGCACGTCGGAGCCATTAAAAATATGCCTTTTCATTAAGCGAAAAAATAGACGATCTTTTCAACTGCATTTTAAGTCAATTTGAGCCGCATGACCCTATATATTTTTTGGTTGTAATGCAACACTGGCATTTCTAGTAACAGGAACTGCTACCCGTTTTCCCTAGTTTGTGTAGTCTTCGAGAAAAAAATACGGAACACCAGTGGTACCCTATGGAAAATGCATTACGAATAATTGCGCTCTTGTAACCTATAGAAAAATGACATTTTTTTTAATAAGGCTTTGAAAATATCAAAAATAGTCATTTTGCTCGGAAAAATGTGAAACAGTAAGAAATGGGGTCAAATGGACTTTTCATCAACGTGAATTCAAGCTATAGTCTGTTTCCTATTTGTATTTATTTCTATATCTAAATCTAGGGTGGGCTCGAATGTCGACAAAGTTTGAAGAGAATAGAACGTTTTGAGATATCTACTGTTTTATTGGGAAAAGCATGTATTTATCTTAAATTTGAAGATAAATTTTGGTTTTAATCATAATGACCGTGACTCAGTTGCTATTCTAGCAAAAAGCTAATTTGGTGAAAATTGGCCAAAAGGGTCCCTAAGCAAACACCAACGATTTAGTTAAATTGCAAAGTAGAAAAAATAATCTTGGCATTGAATATTGTAGTCAAGAATAGTTTCTCTTGCCAAAGTAGTAATATTATCATATTTTCAAAATTTGGAAAAACTATAGTCTGTTTCAAAAACGTGTTTTTCAAGAAATGGTTTCATTTAAAGCCATTCTTCAAAATTCGATGTAGCTTTTCCGTATCAGAACGGTTTTGTTGACAATATGATCAGTGCTGGATGACCTTTGAAAAATTAGGCAAGTAAATAAACATTATCTTCATGTCTTTTGAACAGTACCGTATTTGGTGAAAAATCAGTTCAATTTTGGCCTGATCTGCGGGCAAAACTAATTCTCAAATTCAGAGAGTGATCAGATAATGTTTTGAAGATGTGATATTATCTACATAGACGCTAGCGCTTCTTTTGGCCCAGGCGCTTAATTTTCGGAATTTTTTCATTACCGTATAGGTTACAAGGTCGCAATTATTTGTTTACATTTTACCGGCAAGTTTTTACCCCAAGATGGTACTCAGAATAGAATCCTATACGGCTTCTGATTGGATGATACAGGATTGGAATTACATTTAATCAGCTTATCAATTAGGTTTAAAATTGCAGAAAATCATATTCACATTTACGAAGTATAGAAAATATCTTCCATTTCTGCACGTCGGAGCCATTAAAAATATGCCTTTTCATTAAGCGAAAAAATAGACGATCTTTTCAACTGCATTTTAAGTCAATTTGAGCCGCATGACCCTATATATTTTTTGGTTGTAATGCAACACTGGCATTTCTAGTAACAGGAACTGCTACCCGTTTTCCCTAGTTTGTGTAGTCTTCGAGAAAAAAATACGGAACACCAGTGGTACCCTATGGAAAATGCATTACGAATAATTGCGCTCTTGTAACCTATAGAAAAATGACATTTTTTTTAATAAGGCTTTGAAAAATATCAAAAATAGTCATTTTGCTCGGAAAAATGTGAAACAGTAAGAAATGGGGTCAAATGGACTTTTCATCAACGTGAATTCAAGCTATAGTCTGTTTCCTATTTGTATTTATTTCTATATCTAAATCTAGGGTGGGCTCGAATGTCGACAAAGTTTGAAGAGAATAGAACGTTTTGAGATATCTACTGTTTTATTGGGAAAAGCATGTATTTATCTTAAATTTGAAGATAAATTTTGGTTTTAATCATAATGACCGTGACTCAGTTGCTATTCTAGCAAAAAGCTAATTTGGTGAAAATTGGCCAAAAGGGTCCCTAAGCAAACACCAACGATTTAGTTAAATTGCAAAGTAGAAAAAATAATCTTGGCATTGAATATTGTAGTCAAGAATAGTTTCTCTTGCCAAAGTAGTAATATTATCATATTTTCAAAATTTGGAAAAACTATAGTCTGTTTCAAAAACGTGTTTTTCAAGAAATGGTTTCATTTAAAGCCATTCTTCAAAATTCGATGTAGCTTTTCCGTATCAGAACGGTTTTGTTGACAATATGATCAGTGCTGGATGACCTTTGAAAAATTAGGCAAGTAAATAAACATTATCTTCATGTCTTTTGAACAGTACCGTATTTGGTGAAAAATCAGTTCAATTTTGGCCTGATCTGCGGGCAAAACTAATTCTCAAATTCAGAGAGTGATCAGATAATGTTTTGAAGATGTGATATTATCTACATAGACGCTAGCGCTTCTTTTGGCCCGGGCGCTTAATTTTCGGAATTTTTTCATTACCGTATAGGTTACAAGGTCGCAATTATTTGTTTACATTTTACCGGCAAGTTTTTACCCCAAGATGGTACTCAGAATAGAATCCTATACGGCTTCTGATTGGATGATACAGGATTGGAATTACATTTAATCAGCTTATCAATTAGGTTTAAAATTGCAGAAAATCATATTCACATTTTACGAAGTATAGAAAATATCTTCCATTTCTGCACGTCGGAGCCATTAAAAATATGCCTTTTCATTAAGCGAAAAAATAGACGATCTTTTCAACTGCATTTTAAGTCAATTTGAGCCGCATGACCCTATATATTTTTTGGTTGTAATGCAACACTGGCATTTCTAGTAACAGGAACTGCTACCCGTTTTCCCTAGTTTGTGTAGTCTTCGAGAAAAAAATACGGAACACCAGTGGTACCCTATGGAAAATGCATTACGAATAATTGCGCTCTTGTAACCTATAGAAAAATGACATTTTTTTTAATAAGGCTTTGAAAATATCAAAAATAGTCATTTTGCTCGGAAAAATGTGAAACAGTAAGAAATGGGGTCAAATGGACTTTTCATCAACGTGAATTCAAGCTATAGTCTGTTTCCTATTTGTATTTATTTCTATATCTAAATCTAGGGTGGGCTCGAATGTCGACAAAGTTTGAAGAGAATAGAACGTTTTGAGATATCTACTGTTTTATTGGGAAAAGCATGTATTTATCTTAAATTTGAAGATAAATTTTGGTTTTAATCATAATGACCGTGACTCAGTTGCTATTCTAGCAAAAGCTAATTTGGTGAAAATTGGCCAAAAGGGTCCCTAAGCAAACACCAACGATTTAGTTAAATTGCAAAGTAGAAAAAATAATCTTGGCATTGAATATTGTAGTCAAGAATAGTTTCTCTTGCCAAAGTAGTAATATTATCATATTTTCAAAATTTGGAAAAACTATAGTCTGTTTCAAAAACGTGTTTTTCAAGAAATGGTTTCATTTAAAGCCATTCTTCAAAATTCGATGTAGCTTTTCCGTATCAGAACGGTTTTGTTGACAATATGATCAGTGCTGGATGACCTTTGAAAAATTAGGCAAGTAAATAAACATTATCTTCATGTCTTTTGAACAGTACCGTATTTGGTGAAAAATCAGTTCAATTTTGGCCTGATCTGCGGGCAAAACTAATTCTCAAATTCAGAGAGTGATCAGATAATGTTTTGAAGATGTGATATTATCTACATAGACGCTAGCGCTTCTTTTGGCCCGGGCGCTTAATTTTCGGAATTTTTCATTACCGTATAGGTTACAAGGTCGCAATTATTTGTTTACATTTTACCGGCAAGTTTTTACCCCAAGATGGTACTCAGAATAGAATCCTATACGGCTTCTGATTGGATGATACAGGATTGGAATTACATTTAATCAGCTTATCAATTAGGTTTAAAATTGCAGAAAATCATATTCACATTTACGAAGTATAGAAAATATCTTCCATTTCTGCACGTCGGAGCCATTAAAATATGCCTTTTCATTAAGCGAAAAAATAGACGATCTTTTCAACTGCATTTTAAGTCAATTTGAGCCGCATGACCCTATATATTTTTTGGTTGTAATGCAACACTGGCATTTCTAGTAACAGGAACTGCTACCCGTTTTCCCTAGTTTGTGTAGTCTTCGAGAAAAAATACGGAACACCAGTGGTACCCTATGGAAAATGCATTACGAATAATTGCGCTCTTGTAACCTATAGAAAAATGACATTTTTTTAATAAGGCTTTGAAAAATATCAAAAATAGTCATTTTGCTCGGAAAAATGTGAAACAGTAAGAAATGGGGTCAAATGGACTTTTCATCAACGTGAATTCAAGCTATAGTCTGTTTCCTATTTGTATTTATTTCTATATCTAAATCTAGGGTGGGCTCGAATGTCGACAAAGTTTGAAGAGAATAGAACGTTTTGAGATATCTACTGTTTTATTGGGAAAAGCATGTATTTATCTTAAATTTGAAGATAAATTTTGGTTTTAATCATAATGACCGTGACTCAGTTGCTATTCTAGCAAAAGCTAATTTGGTGAAAATTGGCCAAAAGGGTCCCTAAGCAAACACCAACGATTTAGTTAAATTGCAAAGTAGAAAAAATAATCTTGGCATTGAATATTGTAGTCAAGAATAGTTTCTCTTGCCAAAGTAGTAATATTATCATATTTTCAAAATTTGGAAAAACTATAGTCTGTTTCAAAAACGTGTTTTTCAAGAAATGGTTTCATTTAAAGCCATTCTTCAAAATTCGATGTAGCTTTTCCGTATCAGAACGGTTTTGTTGACAATATGATCAGTGCTGGATGACCTTTGAAAAATTAGGCAAGTAAATAAACATTATCTTCATGTCTTTTGAACAGTACCGTATTTGGTGAAAAATCAGTTCAATTTTGGCCTGATCTGCGGGCAAAACTAATTCTCAAATTCAGAGAGTGATCAGATAATGTTTTGAAGATGTGATATTATCTACATAGACGCTAGCGCTTCTTTTGGCCCGGGCGCTTAATTTTCGGAATTTTTTCATTACCGTATAGGTTACAAGGTCGCAATTATTTGTTTACATTTTACCGGCAAGTTTTTACCCCAAGATGGTACTCAGAATAGAATCCTATACGGCTTCTGATTGGATGATACAGGATTGGAATTACATTTAATCAGCTTATCAATTAGGTTTAAAATTGCAGAAAATCATATTCACATTTTACGAAGTATAGAAAATATCTTCCATTTCTGCACGTCGGAGCCATTAAAAATATGCCTTTTCATTAAGCGAAAAAATAGACGATCTTTTCAACTGCATTTTAAGTCAATTTGAGCCGCATGACCCTATATATTTTTTGGTTGTAATGCAACACTGGCATTTCTAGTAACAGGAACTGCTACCCGTTTTCCCTAGTTTGTGTAGTCTTCGAGAAAAAAATACGGAACACCAGTGGTACCCTATGGAAAATGCATTACGAATAATTGCGCTCTTGTAACCTATAGAAAAATGACATTTTTTTTAATAAGGCTTTGAAAATATCAAAAATAGTCATTTTGCTCGGAAAAATGTGAAACAGTAAGAAATGGGGTCAAATGGACTTTTCATCAACGTGAATTCAAGCTATAGTCTGTTTCCTATTTGTATTTATTTCTATATCTAAATCTAGGGTGGGCTCGAATGTCGACAAAGTTTGAAGAGAATAGAACGTTTTGAGATATCTACTGTTTTATTGGGAAAAGCATGTATTTATCTTAAATTTGAAGATAAATTTTGGTTTTAATCATAATGACCGTGACTCAGTTGCTATTCTAGCAAAAGCTAATTTGGTGAAAATTGGCCAAAAGGGTCCCTAAGCAAACACCAACGATTTAGTTAAATTGCAAAGTAGAAAAAATAATCTTGGCATTGAATATTGTAGTCAAGAATAGTTTCTCTTGCCAAAGTAGTAATATTATCATATTTTCAAAATTTGGAAAAACTATAGTCTGTTTCAAAAACGTGTTTTTCAAGAAATGGTTTCATTTAAAGCCATTCTTCAAAATTCGATGTAGCTTTTCCGTATCAGAACGGTTTTGTTGACAATATGATCAGTGCTGGATGACCTTTGAAAAATTAGGCAAGTAAATAAACATTATCTTCATGTCTTTTGAACAGTACCGTATTTGGTGAAAAATCAGTTCAATTTTGGCCTGATCTGCGGGCAAAACTAATTCTCAAATTCAGAGAGTGATCAGATAATGTTTTGAAGATGTGATATTATCTACATAGACGCTAGCGCTTCTTTTGGCCCAGGCGCTTAATTTTCGGAATTTTTTCATTACCGTATAGGTTACAAGGTCGCAATTATTTGTTTACATTTTACCGGCAAGTTTTTACCCCAAGATGGTACTCAGAATAGAATCCTATACGGCTTCTGATTGGATGATACAGGATTGGAATTACATTTAATCAGCTTATCAATTAGGTTTAAAATTGCAGAAAATCATATTCACATTTTACGAAGTATAGAAAATATCTTCCATTTCTGCACGTCGGAGCCATTAAAAATATGCCTTTTCATTAAGCGAAAAAATAGACGATCTTTTCAACTGCATTTTAAGTCAATTTGAGCCGCATGACCCTATATATTTTTTGGTTGTAATGCAACACTGGCATTTCTAGTAACAGGAACTGCTACCCGTTTTCCCTAGTTTGTGTAGTCTTCGAGAAAAAATACGGAACACCAGTGGTACCCTATGGAAAATGCATTACGAATAATTGCGCTCTTGTAACCTATAGAAAAATGACATTTTTTTTAATAAGGCTTTGAAAAATATCAAAAATAGTCATTTTGCTCGGAAAAATGTGAAACAGTAAGAAATGGGGTCAAATGGACTTTTCATCAACGTGAATTCAAGCTATAGTCTGTTTCCTATTTGTATTTATTTCTATATCTAAATCTAGGGTGGGCTCGAATGTCGACAAAGTTTGAAGAGAATAGAACGTTTTGAGATATCTACTGTTTTTATTGGGAAAAGCATGTATTTATCTTAAATTTGAAGATAAATTTTGGTTTTAATCATAATGACCGTGACTCAGTTGCTATTCTAGCAAAAAGCTAATTTGGTGAAAATTGGCCAAAAGGGTCCCTAAGCAAACACCAACGATTTAGTTAAATTGCAAAGTAGAAAAAATAATCTTGGCATTGAATATTGTAGTCAAGAATAGTTTCTCTTGCCAAAGTAGTAATATTATCATATTTTCAAAATTTGGAAAAACTATAGTCTGTTTCAAAAACGTGTTTTTCAAGAAATGGTTTCATTTAAAGCCATTCTTCAAAATTCGATGTAGCTTTTCCGTATCAGAACGGTTTTGTTGACAATATGATCAGTGCTGGATGACCTTTGAAAAATTAGGCAAGTAAATAAACATTATCTTCATGTCTTTTGAACAGTACCGTATTTGGTGAAAAATCAGTTCAATTTTGGCCTGATCTGCGGGCAAAACTAATTCTCAAATTCAGAGTGATCAGATAATGTTTTGAAGATGTGATATTATCTACATAGACGCTAGCGCTTCTTTTGGCCCAGGCGCTTAATTTTCGGAATTTTTCATTACCGTATAGGTTACAAGGTCGCAATTATTTGTTTACATTTTACCGGCAAGTTTTTACCCCAAGATGGTACTCAGAATAGAATCCTATACGGCTTCTGATTGGATGATACAGGATTGGAATTACATTTAATCAGCTTATCAATTAGGTTTAAAATTGCAGAAAATCATATTCACATTTACGAAGTATAGAAAATATCTTCCATTTCTGCACGTCGGAGCCATTAAAAATATGCCTTTTCATTAAGCGAAAAAATAGACGATCTTTTCAACTGCATTTTAAGTCAATTTGAGCCGCATGACCCTATATATTTTTTGGTTGTAATGCAACACTGGCATTTCTAGTAACAGGAACTGCTACCCGTTTTCCCTAGTTTGTGTAGTCTTCGAGAAAAAATACGGAACACCAGTGGTACCCTATGGAAAATGCATTACGAATAATTGCGCTCTTGTAACCTATAGAAAAATGACATTTTTTTTAATAAGGCTTTGAAAAATATCAAAAATAGTCATTTTGCTCGGAAAAATGTGAAACAGTAAGAAATGGGGTCAAATGGACTTTTCATCAACGTGAATTCAAGCTATAGTCTGTTTCCTATTTGTATTTATTTCTATATCTAAATCTAGGGTGGGCTCGAATGTCGACAAAGTTTGAAGAGAATAGAACGTTTTGAGATATCTACTGTTTTATTGGGAAAAGCATGTATTTATCTTAAATTTGAAGATAAATTTTGGTTTTAATCATAATGACCGTGACTCAGTTGCTATTCTAGCAAAAGCTAATTTGGTGAAAATTGGCCAAAAGGGTCCCTAAGCAAACACCAACGATTTAGTTAAATTGCAAAGTAGAAAAAATAATCTTGGCATTGAATATTGTAGTCAAGAATAGTTTCTCTTGCCAAAGTAGTAATATTATCATATTTTCAAAATTTGGAAAAACTATAGTCTGTTTCAAAAACGTGTTTTTCAAGAAATGGTTTCATTTAAAGCCATTCTTCAAAATTCGATGTAGCTTTTCCGTATCAGAACGGTTTTGTTGACAATATGATCAGTGCTGGATGACCTTTGAAAAATTAGGCAAGTAAATAAACATTATCTTCATGTCTTTTGAACAGTACCGTATTTGGTGAAAAATCAGTTCAATTTTGGCCTGATCTGCGGGCAAAACTAATTCTCAAATTCAGAGAGTGATCAGATAATGTTTTGAAGATGTGATATTATCTACATAGACGCTAGCGCTTCTTTTGGCCCAGGCGCTTAATTTTCGGAATTTTTTCATTACCGTATAGGTTACAAGGTCGCAATTATTTGTTTACATTTTACCGGCAAGTTTTTACCCCAAGATGGTACTCAGAATAGAATCCTATACGGCTTCTGATTGGATGATACAGGATTGGAATTACATTTAATCAGCTTATCAATTAGGTTTAAAATTGCAGAAAATCATATTCACATTTACGAAGTATAGAAAATATCTTCCATTTCTGCACGTCGGAGCCATTAAAAATATGCCTTTTCATTAAGCGAAAAAATAGACGATCTTTTCAACTGCATTTTAAGTCAATTTGAGCCGCATGACCCTATATATTTTTTGGTTGTAATGCAACACTGGCATTTCTAGTAACAGGAACTGCTACCCGTTTTCCCTAGTTTGTGTAGTCTTCGAGAAAAAAATACGGAACACCAGTGGTACCCTATGGAAAATGCATTACGAATAATTGCGCTCTTGTAACCTATAGAAAAATGACATTTTTTTTAATAAGGCTTTGAAAATATCAAAAATAGTCATTTTGCTCGGAAAAATGTGAAACAGTAAGAAATGGGGTCAAATGGACTTTTCATCAACGTGAATTCAAGCTATAGTCTGTTTCCTATTTGTATTTATTTCTATATCTAAATCTAGGGTGGGCTCGAATGTCGACAAAGTTTGAAGAGAATAGAACGTTTTGAGATATCTACTGTTTTATTGGGAAAAGCATGTATTTATCTTAAATTTGAAGATAAATTTTGGTTTTAATCATAATGACCGTGACTCAGTTGCTATTCTAGCAAAAGCTAATTTGGTGAAAATTGGCCAAAAGGGTCCCTAAGCAAACACCAACGATTTAGTTAAATTGCAAAGTAGAAAAAATAATCTTGGCATTGAATATTGTAGTCAAGAATAGTTTCTCTTGCCAAAGTAGTAATATTATCATATTTTCAAAATTTGGAAAAACTATAGTCTGTTTCAAAAACGTGTTTTTCAAGAAATGGTTTCATTTAAAGCCATTCTTCAAAATTCGATGTAGCTTTTCCGTATCAGAACGGTTTTGTTGACAATATGATCAGTGCTGGATGACCTTTGAAAAATTAGGCAAGTAAATAAACATTATCTTCATGTCTTTTGAACAGTACCGTATTTGGTGAAAAATCAGTTCAATTTTGGCCTGATCTGCGGGCAAAACTAATTCTCAAATTCAGAGAGTGATCAGATAATGTTTTGAAGATGTGATATTATCTACATAGACGCTAGCGCTTCTTTTGGCCCAGGCGCTTAATTTTCGGAATTTTTTCATTACCGTATAGGTTACAAGGTCGCAATTATTTGTTTACATTTTACCGGCAAGTTTTTACCCCAAGATGGTACTCAGAATAGAATCCTATACGGCTTCTGATTGGATGATACAGGATTGGAATTACATTTAATCAGCTTATCAATTAGGTTTAAAATTGCAGAAAATCATATTCACATTTTACGAAGTATAGAAAATATCTTCCATTTCTGCACGTCGGAGCCATTAAAAATATGCCTTTTCATTAAGCGAAAAAATAGACGATCTTTTCAACTGCATTTTAAGTCAATTTGAGCCGCATGACCCTATATATTTTTTGGTTGTAATGCAACACTGGCATTTCTAGTAACAGGAACTGCTACCCGTTTTCCCTAGTTTGTGTAGTCTTCGAGAAAAAAATACGGAACACCAGTGGTACCCTATGGAAAATGCATTACGAATAATTGCGCTCTTGTAACCTATAGAAAAATGACATTTTTTTTAATAAGGCTTTGAAAAATATCAAAAATAGTCATTTTGCTCGGAAAAAATGTGAAACAGTAAGAAATGGGGTCAAATGGACTTTTCATCAACGTGAATTCAAGCTATAGTCTGTTTCCTATTTGTATTTATTTCTATATCTAAATCTAGGGTGGGCTCGAATGTCGACAAAGTTTGAAGAGAATAGAACGTTTTGAGATATCTACTGTTTTATTGGGAAAAGCATGTATTTATCTTAAATTTGAAGATAAATTTTGGTTTTAATCATAATGACCGTGACTCAGTTGCTATTCTAGCAAAAAGCTAATTTGGTGAAAATTGGCCAAAAGGGTCCCTAAGCAAACACCAACGATTTAGTTAAATTGCAAAGTAGAAAAAATAATCTTGGCATTGAATATTGTAGTCCAAGAATAGTTTCTCTTGCCAAAGTAGTAATATTATCATATTTTCAAAATTTGGAAAAACTATAGTCTGTTTCAAAAACGTGTTTTTTTCAAGAAATGGTTTCATTTAAAGCCATTCTTCAAAATTCGATGTAGCTTTTCCGTATCAGAACGGTTTTGTTGACAATATGATCAGTGCTGGATGACCTTTGAAAAATTAGGCAAGTAAATAAACATTATCTTCATGTCTTTTGAACAGTACCGTATTTGGTGAAAAATCAGTTCCAATTTTGGCCTGATCTGCGGGCAAAACTAATTCTCAAATTCAGAGAGTGATCAGATAATGTTTTGAAGATGTGATATTATCTACATAGACGCTAGCGCTTCTTTTGGCCCGGGCGCTTAATTTTCGGAATTTTTTCATTACCGTATAGGTTACAAGGTCGCAATTATTTGTTTACATTTTACCGGCAAGTTTTTACCCCAAGATGGTACTCAGAATAGAATCCTATACGGCTTCTGATTGGATGATACAGGATTGGAATTACATTTAATCAGCTTATCCAATTAGGTTTAAAATTGCAGAAAATCATATTCACATTTTACGAAGTATAGAAAATATCTTCCATTTCTGCACGTCGGAGCCATTAAAAATATGCCTTTTCATTAAGCGAAAAAATAGACGATCTTTTCAACTGCATTTTAAGTCAATTTGAGCCGCATGACCCTATATATTTTTTGGTTGTAATGCAACACTGGCATTTCTAGTAACAGGAACTGCTACCCGTTTTCCCTAGTTTGTGTAGTCTTCGAGAAAAAATACGGAACACCAGTGGTACCCTATGGAAAATGCATTACGAATAATTGCGCTCTTGTAACCTGTGAATGGGTCATGATTTTGAACGACCAATTTGCTGGAAAATCATTCAAGCCACTCTCATTTAATGAAGATTCTTTTTCAATCACGGGGAGTAGGGGTCGATCTAAACATGGGATTTCAGGTACAGTAGTGTAGCTGGGAAAACACCCAAATTTCATAAACTTAAACATTTAGAAAAATTAACGACACTTTTATGTTTCCGATGGCAAAATCATGACCCATTTATAGTTTTCTCAGTAATCACTTATTATATACTATAAATAAGATGTGGTATGAGTGCAAACGAGACAACTCTCCGTCCAAGTTTTGATATCTTGATTTGAATAAAAACGATAAAATCGCATTTAAACAAACTTCTATTATAATTCGTAGGATGAAAATTACTGACACATTGATATTTGACCTTAGTGAAATTAAAATATAATAAGGGGACCCATTCCTGCGGAACGCGTACGTCTGTGTATACCTTCATTTAGTCACAGAACCCCCACTCTAGATTGAGACCCACGTGCGTGTCCTCAATATCCCAGTTCTGAAATATAGTTCCATTAATTTTATTAGCTCACCTTGTCGTCGTCGTCCGTTAACTTTTACAAAAATCTTCTCCTCTGAAACTACTGCGCCAAATGAAACCAAACTTGGCTAAAATCATCCTTAGGGTACCTAGTTTGAAAAATATATCCGAATGACCCCACCCATCAACCAAAATGGCCACCATGGCTAAAAATAGAACATGGGGGTAAAACCAGTTTTTGACTTATATCTCTGAAACTGATCATTTAGAGCTATCTGACGAGGGATAAAAATGTTCATTAATTCCAGATGAATATGCTTTTAAATATTCAGACGCATCAGACAATCTGTTGTTGGGTTGCTGCCCGAATTGGTAATTGTAAGGAAATTTTGCAGTTTTTGGTTATTATCTTTACTATTATAATATATAAAGATACACTGTAAACAGCAAAAATGTTAAGCAAAGTAAGCTCGACAAATAAGTCCGAACATGATCAAAATTGTCAATAGAACCCATAAGAAGTTATTGCCCTTTAAAGTAAATTTTTATTTTTCGTAAAGTTTTGTAATCTTTTACAAAATCTTCTCCACTTAATCTACTGGGCCAAATAGAATTAGATTAAGCCACAATTTTCAATAGGGTATCTTGATTGAAAAATGTATCCGATGACCCTATCATCCAACTAACATGGCCGCCATGGCTAAAAATAGAACATAGGGGTTTACTAGAAAAGTCTATGGAAAAATTGTAAAAAAAAAAATTCAAATAGTCACAACTTGAAAACTAATTTAAAAATTCATAAGGGGTCTTCAGTAACGTTTGTAAGACTACAATGGGATGACCTGCTTTAAATTTAACCACTGGGCCGAATTAAACCGAACTTGGCCTCAATCATTATTAGGGTATCTAATACTATTTATTATGATTTTAACCTTATTTTGCATGATTTCCAAAACTGCTGTAGATACAGGTGAGCGACACAGACTCTTGAGAGCCTCTAGTATAATTTATCTCAGGTGTACAGCCTCTTTTTCTTTCTAGGGTAATATATACCGTAAAAACTTTTATCATTCAAAAACGACGTGTGAAAACTTACCCCCTGAAAATAAACATTCGCCTCTCTGTTAGTTTCATTTGATTTGTTCCAACTAAAACAATGAAATTCAAATGCATGCAAACTTTGCAACAAACAAACATTCTTATATCTATATATTGTCTAATAAGACATTTGGCAGAGATTTAAGTTTAACTTAAAATTGTAAAATAAATATTTATTTCGTTTCGTTTTGCTGTATTTCATTTCGTATTGTTGTATTTCGTTTCGTTTTGCTGCATTTCGTTTCGTTTTACGCTATTTCGTTTCGTTTCGTTTCGTTTCGTTTTGTTGCGTTCCGTTTCTATTTCGTTTCGCACTTTACAGGCTAATACACCTTAGCTCTTAAAACGTTTTGACTCCTGTGTTAAACCAGTCCTTCTTTATGGAAGTGAATTGTGGGGTCCATACATTCTTAACCTGGACAAAAGATTGACACCAGGTTCAAATGATGATTTAGAAAAAACTTTTTTAAATTTTGCACCTGAAAAGGTTCACATTCGATACTGTAAATTTGTACTTAGTGCCACTAAATATGCTTCTAATATCAATTAATTGCCAGTATGGCAGAACTTGGTCGTTATCCAATCTCTATATTTGTTATTTTGCAATCTCTTAAATACTGGCTATATTTGTATAAAGACCCTCTTTTGAATATTTCAAAATAAGCATATAAGTCAATCGAAGATGTTGATTGTACCTTTCCATGTACCTTCAATAAACACATTTTTCAGTTTCTAAAATTCATTGGTTTTGACCATGTCTGGAATAATAAAGGAACCCTGTCAGAAGGAAAACTCATATGTGCAGTGAAAAAGATATTACAAGAAAGATATGGAAAATATTTTTTCTCATGTTTGTCAGGCGAAAACCAAAACAAATTACGCACATATTACAAGTTAAAAAAGGAATATAAACCTGAGACTTATACAAAGTTGAATATCTCAAAACAATATATTAGACAGTTATGTAAATTAAGAATTTCTAACCACAATTTACACATTGAAAAAGGCAGATATAATAATAAGCCTTTGGATCAAAGAATATGTAATCATTGTATTGATAACAAAATTGAAGATGAGTTTCATTTTATATGTGAATGTAACCTCTATCAAGACGAGAGGGAAAAGTTAAATGATGACATTGTTAATATTATACCGTGTTTTTGTAATTTAGATAATTTTGATAAATTTAAATATTTAATGAACTGTTCGGAGACTGATGTTCTCAACAGATTTCTTTTATATATAGACAAAAGTATTTTGATTAGAAATTCATCAGTGGGGATAATTGCATAATATTGAAGTGGTTGTTTTGTCTATTGTTTGTTATAAGTGTCACAGTTGTTGTCTCTTTATGTTTTATATTTGTTTTGTTTTTCTATGTTTTCATGTATTTCAGCGATGATTCTTTTGTACTGGATTTTATACTGAATAAAATTAGTTAGTTGGTTAGTTAGTTAGTTAGTTAGTTAGTTAGTTAGTTAGTTAGTTAGTTAGTTAGTTAACATCTCTGGACAAAATTGTTATGATTTTAAATAAGAGAAAGAAATCTAGAAATTCTAATTTTAAATTCAATATACACATACTTGACTCAGTGACAAAAGGACATCGATACGTTATTTTGTTTAGATCTTCAGATTTTTTTTTTCTAATTAGTTAATCATCTGTGATAAAGAGTTTCAAAGGAACTACCATACCCAACTATATCAGTCCTATTCAGGACCGATAACTCTGTCGATAAATATTCGTTAGTTATTCGTTTGAATTGTTTTACATTTGACATTTCGGGGCCCTTTATAGCTGACTATGCGGTATAGGTTTTGCTCATTGTTGAAGGCCAATTTATTTTTGTTTTTATTTTGAAAATTAGAACAGTATATTTATTGGTGTTCTTTTTTCTCGACAGTAGATTGAAGATCTTTTTCGACAATGTGACGAGCTTAAAACACTATCAAATGTAAGGGTAATCAATTTTCCAAAGGAACAGTGTATTTTTATGTTCTGTTTTTCAACAGTTGGAACAGTGTATTTTTTATGTTTTTTGTCTTTACACTTGGAATGATGTATTTATAAGTGTATGAATGGAGTTTGGAGAATAAAAAATAATGGTCATATAAATAATGAAGAGAGAAAAATGTCTGAGCAAAACATTCAGAAAATAGATTGTAATATGGTGCAAAAGTATGAAAAATAAAGAATAATTGGAAAATAGAATAAATAGGTAATACAATTCTGATTACAGAAATGAAAACTTGATAGAATAAAACATAAATAGTAAAATCATTTTCATGAGAATACACAAGAATTATTTTTAAAGATAAAGACAAATGCCTTAAAAAAATTATGTTCTAGACTTTATCTTGGCAGTTGAAAAGTCGTTTTTGTTTATTTTTATCTTGGATGTTGGAACAGTGTACTTATTTGTGTTTTTATCTTGAGAGTTGGAACAGTGCATGCATATATGCCGTATATATATGTTTTTTTTTTATCTCGACAGTTGGAACAGTATGTGCATTGAAGTACTTTTTTCTAGATCAATAAACAGTCTGTTTATTGATTTTCTTTATCTTGACAGTTCGAACCGCCTGTTTATTGGTGTTATTTATCTTGACAGTTCGAACCGCCTGTTTATTGATGGTATTTATTTTGACAGCTATGACAGTGCATTTATTGATGTAACTAATCTTGGCAAATGGTACGGGGTATTATTTTTATACTATATCTTGACAGTTGGAACAGTGTATTTATTTACGATCCTTTTTCTCGACAGTTGAAAGAGTGTAATTTATTGATGTGTTTTATCTTGACAGTTGAAAACAGTGTATTTGGTATATGTTCCTTTTATTGACAGTTCGAACAGTGCATTTATTGATGTTCTTTTTCTTGACAGTTAGAATAATGCATCTATTGAAGTTATTTATCTTCGCATTTGGAACAGCTAGAATATTATAGGATTAAACACATTTTTTCTAGAGGTTATCAGGGGCGGATCCAGGATTTTGGAAAGGGGCGTAGTAATCAAAGTTCGCCGAGCGGAGCGAGGCGAAAAATTTTTTGGACCTTTTTTTGGCTAAAAAACATAAAATAAGTGTAAAATGCATTTTATAGTTAAAGTGTAGGGGTTGGACATTTTTGGTGCCGTATTCTCTCCATCAATTGTCTATTATGAAATGATTGGATGGATCCAAAGCTATGTACTAATTAATATATTTGATGTGGGATTTGTCAGTAAAAAATGGACATGGAAAATTCTCGTTTGTTGTTTGGTTAGTTAGCATAACCTCACAGATTTCTTGTTGTAAACAAGATATACGGCTATTCAATGACATTTACAATACGACTGACACGAAGAAAGACAAACAAGCAATTTTCATCCAAATGTTTGGTTGAAATGTTTCACCCAACAAGGGAAGTGAGGGGTTCCAAATCAACCAAAGGCTACGAATGAAGTTGTGAATGACGGTCGACACATGGAGACATATAGGCCACACCCAGCAGGCAGGTTGCAGTCGGGCCTTGAAAAAAGTATTCAGTATATCAGTTCGGCGAAACAGACATTCCGGTCAGATATGGGATTCACATCAACCCCAAAAAAAAAAAAATACGCCCGTTTATTATGCATCAATTCATCATGTTCATTAAATGCTAAATAATTCTGTTGAAAATATTTTTTTCTAATAGCAAAAAAGTGGACAAGATAATTGTTTTCAATCCAGATACGGCCAGAATTTTTGTTTAAGGTAAAAATCAGGGTCAGAATGTTTTCTCTAAAATATCTCAGACTGCCCCCTCAGATCAAATGGTCCGTACCTTAGACTCTAAATCTATATCTAGAGCTTACTGACTGGGGATCACTATTCAGCAATGTTATTAATGGACTGGGGCGTGTGGGGTTAAACATGTTTTCGTAGGTAAACAATATTGCTGTGGAACTTTTTTCATGAGAGTGTAATAGAGTATTACTTTCTGTTGGGTGGAATTGTGAAATAGAAGTCAATACGTTCTTGCTCAATACTTTGTCGCTTTGAAGGCGTCATGCTTGTCATCCTTAGCCTAAGCAATGTGTTACTGTAATTTGAATTTCAAATGACTGAGTGACGTTTTTTTCGACGAACTGGTCAACTCCACCGTAGAGAATCACATGACTTTGACATAATCAATAATAGATTACAGTAAATACGAGCGAAAAATATCTTTATAAGTAAAGAATTGTCGCATAAAAATTAAATACACGGGAAATGGCAAAGTTCACAAAGTCTAGTCTGATTAATCATTTTACAAAAAAAAAAAAGAAAAAAAAAGTGCAAGCAAAGGGGGGCGTACGCCCTCTACGCCCCCTCTGGATCCGCCACTGGTTATTGATGTGTAATCTGGGGCGATTAACTCACAAACTGAATAAAAGTCCTTATATAAAGTTTGTGAGTAAGCGACAAAGTCTACACATCAATAAGATTAACCTCTAGAAAGATGTGTTTAATCCTTATAATTCTTAGCAGAACATTCGCAATTTTCAATTAACATTTTTAATTTATTGGCTTCTATTTACCATCCATACACACATCTCAATAAAAGATCATTTTTGAGATATGTGCCATTTCATTTTAGATTCTACTGCATAATAATCGCACATTTATCATGGATTTCGGAAAGTCAATATGGCGGCTAACTCCTTAGTTACGACATGTCTATTGTACATTTGATGGTAAATAGAAGCCAATAAATAAAAGAATGTTAATTGAAAATTGCGAATGTTCTGCTAAGAATTATAAGGATTAAACACATTTTTCTAGAGGTTATTGATGTGTAAACTGGGTCGCTTACTCACAAACTTTACATAAAAGTCCTTCGGACATTTATTCAGTTTGTGAGTTCATCGCCCCAGTTTACACATCAATAACCTCTAGAAAAAATGTGTTTAATCATATATAATGGTCTTTTTCTTGACAGTTGGAACCGTGTATTTTTTATGTTCCTATTCTCGACAATTCGAACAGTGCATTTATTGATGTTCTTTTCCTTGACAGTTTGAACAGTGTATTTTGTATGTTCCTTTTCTCGACAGTTTGAACAGTGCGTTGAACAGTGTATTTTTTATGTTCCTTTTCTCGACAGTTTGAACAGTGCGTTTATTTATGTTCTTTTCTTGACAGTCGGAACAGTTCATATATTTGTGCTATTTACCAATTTGGAACAGGGTATTTATTTGTATTCTATATCTTGACAGTAAAAAAAGTGTACTTGTTGATGTTCTTTATCTGTACAGTTGGAACAGTGTATTTCTTGAAGAGCGATTTTTCGACACTTGAAAGAATGTATTTGTTTATAAGTTTTTAACTTGACAGTTGGAAATAAACTTATCATATAGATACCAGGGCCCTGTTTATCGAAGCGCTCTTAGGACTAGGACATGTCCTAAGATCATCTTAGGACGTATCTTAGTCCTAAGTGGGTTTATCAGACATGGCGTAACTTAGGAAAAGCCGTAGGAATCGTCCTAATTTTAGGACACCTCAATAGGTGTCTTAAGGTGGTCTTAGGATGGTCCTAACTTTAGGATATATTTTACAATGGTTAATATGTTAATAAATACGATTGCCTCCTATATATGGATCCCCCTTTTTCTAAATAGTTTTCCATTTTCACTTATTTAATGTGCTCTTGCTCTTATCCAAACGATATCACATAAACCAGTAGTATATGTATGACACCACTCTATTCATTTTCCCACGTGAAAAATAATAATAGAGGGACATCGTATATATATGAAACACATAAAATAAATGTACATAGGTTAAAATATTAAAGAATATTTACTTTGAAAAAAAGTTCAGAAAAAAGGGGGTCCATTACCCAAGCGCATATGATCCGTAATGAAATACTTAATGTATTCCTTTTTTTTTATGAAAGATGCACGAGATTTGCCTTTGAACTCTGTAAAGTATAAAACCTTGACACTTCGAATTAAAGTAATTCAAAAATATATATAATGATTGTTTCCTATTGTCTTTTTATTAGTTTTCACTGTTACTGCTGTTCACAAACATTTTTTTTTCAATTATTATATAAAACGTAATATTATTTAATTTCTTTATGATAATACTAATAATATTTTTGATCTTTAATCTTGTAATCATTTACTACTGATGAATTCAATGCATTCTTAAAATTTATAAATTTCTATTTTCTTTACGCTAACACTTAGGACAGTGGTTAGGACATCCTAGCTAAGATAGTCCTAAAATAGCTTCGGTGTGCATGCTGAGCCATGTCGTAAGTCGGTTCTAACTTTATCCTAATTTATTCCTAAGAGAGGTCTTATGACAAATCCTAGGACAGCTTCGGTAAACAGGCCCCTGGTTGTTACGCCAGGCAGTTGAAACAGTGTATTTATTAATGATCTTTTTCTTGACAGTTGGATCAGTGTATTTTTCATTTTCCTTTTCTTGATAGTTCAAACAGTGCATTCATTGAATATGTTCTTTATTTTGACATTTGGGACAGTGTATTTATTGATTTTCTTTATCTTCATATTTGGGACAGTGCATTTATTGGATTTTTTTCTCAAGTGACAGTTTGAACTGTATATTTTTCATGTTTTTTCTCGACCTTTGGAACAGTGTATTTTTTCTCTAAAAACAAGATCAAAACAAAGCCTAATGTCAAGCGGTATTTAATGCTAATAGTAGAAATAGTAGAACGAATCCCTGATGGAACATATGCTGCATAACCAATAAAATGGATATGTCATTTTTGAAGCTTTAATTACAAATTGTATAGTGGATTGCCTCAAGACAGAGGACCTCATAGTAATCAAAAAGTGTTCTGGTTTATGGGGATTTTTTTTATCACCAAACTTTGGTATTTATAAGTGTAGTTATATTTCTATCACCTACTAGTATTTAATGTTCAAACCGTTGGAAAACACGTACGGCAATAGTCACTGTGTATTGCTTCAATTGTTTCCGTGATTTGTGGATAATGGCGATAGAATTTCGTACCAAGAACATGAAATTAGGTAAGATGACAAAAACTTGGGTCTAAGTTTCGACACTTGTTGTCATGGAAACACTGAACGAGTGTTTGTTGTCCGTAATTGCTTGACAGATGTTTTGTTGAAATCCAAGTCACGCGACCATATAAAACCATTCTCAACCAATCAATCAGACAATATGAACTTGCTCATAAGAACGAGTGAACCAGATTAATATAATCTTAATCCTTGATTATGATGATCTCTAAGTGGTATTTTACAGAGCATGCAGTGTAGATTTGGACTCGGGCGTTTCACCTTCACCATTGTTTTTTCTATTTCAAGAGCAGTGTAGATTCGGACTCTAACGTTTCAATTTCACATTTCATCCTTGGTTTTTTCCCCGATCTTTATCGAATTTTTTTACAAATTTAGTACATTGCAATGACACTTTAAAGTTCAAAAATGTAGATCAGGTATATACACAAGTAAACCATTCATATCATTTTGGGTCAATGTAAAAGATTGCATAAAAGAAAACGAACTTGTTAATTTCTGATACTTTGACAATGTATATTGTTTTAAAACGTTTTACAATTATCGCTTGACCCGATAGAACACCTCTCCATCAATCAACTCAACACAATGAACTTGCTCGTTTCTCATTGTGAGAATAAGTCAAAAAGAGGCGAAAGTTACCAAAGGGACACCCAAAGTCATATTATTAAAGTCGAAAGTGAACTGACAACGCCATGGCTAAAAAACGAAAAAGACCAACAGACAAACAGACAAACAACACCGAGTACATAAAAAACAACATAGAAAACTAGACTGAGCAACACGAACCCCACCAAAATCTTTGGGTGATCTCAGGTGCACCGGAAGGGTAAACAGTACAGACCCGGTTTTAAGTATAAATACGCTAGGTCACATTCGGAGAAAAGGGGACGTAATTGTAGTTACGACAATTGGAACATATCTGTTGTCATCTGTGAAACGGATATTGCATAACGGTCAACCAACTGTAACTAATATAAACATTAAAAAGTACTCCCAATTGATATGCATTAGTGTTTATTTTATTGATTCATGCAAATGATTGATGTCTCGAATATAACGAGAATTCAGCATAGTACGTTAACAGTAAACTGCGAATCTCTAAGAGATGACGCCTTTTTATCCTCTACCACCTGAAAAAAGACAAAATGCAAGTTAAGACATATGAGAGTAAATTTTAATGCTAAGTCTAGTAAACTAGTGTGTAATTGTGCCTAATAAACAAGTTTGGGTAACAAAAACAAGTCTATCAGTCAAAGTTCACCACGACAGGCTTTGGTAGTTATATGCTCCCAAACTTTATTATATTTACAAATATCCGAACTTTTTTTCAATAGCGTACTACCTAATACACCTTATCGCTATTGAGTTCATTCCAGAAAAAAAACAGTCACTTGGAAAACTTCCCGTTTTGGTCAAGTGTCGCAAAAACAAAGGTCACCTGTAATGAGCCGAGGCTGGGAAAAGTTTAGAAAGTGAACATTTTGAAATGTTGATAGATTATGATCCAATGTTTTTAAACACAAATTAAAGTCATAAAAATACTTCGACGTATATTTTGAAAGTACTATATACAAGACAGATATGGATATCAACGTAATCAACGTAAATTAATGGATTATATATAGTATTAGAAAAAATATTGTTTAACAATCCATCAGTAGTTTATAAATACGGTTGTAGTTGAAGGCCGTATAGTGACTTATACTTGCTTATATCTACGTTATTTGAACTTTGGTGGATAGTTGTCTCATTGGTAATCATACCATATCTATTATTTTTTATATTGTAGGTATATATGACATACATATGTACATATAACTTCAATGATTGTGCTAAACAATATAAGACGTATAACAATGGAAGCCAATGGACCATTAGCAGTTATTATTGTTCTTGAAAAATCTCTGAACGATCCATCAAAGGTTTTAATCAAACACTCTGTGTGGGATGAAAATATTAAGAAGAAAAATCCATGTCTTTTAATTAATGTTCCTTGTCGTTGGATTGCTTGCTCGGAGCATACCACACATTTGGTTAATTCCCTCCGTAAAATATTCAGTATGTCTTCGGAATATACAAATATTAACTGATATTGTCAAAGTTGTCAAATAACGATCGAATACCAGTCTAAGCACACAATCATTCACTTATTCATGTTTATTAATTAATAAAGGAAAAAGGCTTATTTTAACTTTTTTCTTGAAAATTGCATAAGAAGATAACCATGATAGACAACATACTAAATTAAAAGCGTTGAAATGTACAAACTTCCCTTCGCAAGAAAAAATATCTAAATAAAGTTAAACTTACAACTTTTACATTCACAATGCCTGCGCTTACAATCGCCACGGGCACAACCAGACCGCCTGCAACAGTCATTACAATTCTTGTCCGCTTGCACAGCCTTTTTGTAATTGTTGGACATGCAACCTTTTACAACTCGTTTACATTGATCGTTGGTCATCATCACAGACTGCCCATTTACGGATACCATTCCTAAAATATACAATATACGTATAGGAACTATTTGGTTAAAAAATGTAATACTTTCCAGTATGTTCTATTTGACCAGGCCCGATTTGGTGGTGTTACATCTAACAAAATCAGCCCGAATTATTTTTCAAAGAATTCCGCTTAAACCGTTGCTAGGGACAGTGGAGAGTTTTTTTGTCCGTGTTAAAGGCCTCACTGTGACTTTTAGATGAAGAAAAAAAATAAAAGTGCTACTCCTTAGTTTTTTGTGTGTTTGTTTCCTGTGCATCTACTGAATTTTGTCTTGCCCTTTGTTTTTCTATGAAGTATACAAAATTAGAGGTGCTTGCTAGAGAGGGGTCTACATCTACAGGACCGTGCAGTCTATGTCGTAAGAATAGGGAAGCTTAAATTTGCAGTAAATATCTAAAGGATAGGGAAGCCTTGTCCTGTAAGAAACATAAAGATGGGGTTTACAGAATAGAGAATAATGAGGTTCTTACACATAAAGAATAGAGAATAATAGGCAAAAAGTTTAAAGAATAGAGAAAAATGGCATAAAAAATTAAAGAATACAGAAATGAAGGACCCCATCCAGACCCTCATAAATATATCAATATAATTCGGTATAAGGAAGCCTTATTATATTACAAGTTATGAGTAATAAGTGACAACAAAAAAGAAATAGGGAAGCCCTGTTTCTCATAAAGAAAAGAAAAAAAAAGATAGGATCCAGAAAAAACAGTACCACGTGCTCGAGAATAGCGTAAAAAACATGTCAAGAAAAAGAATACGACATGTGCTAAAAGTGATAAAGTATTTATAGGGAGTCAGATGCACAACTTACGGAATGTCGGAGATGTAAGAAACATTTCTGCAAAACTTGCTTAAAGAAAACAAAAACAGAGTATCCAAACTAGCTGCCTGAACTTTTAGTTAGAACTAGAGATGAATAACCAATATAATCGGTTGAACCTAAATCAAGCCAAAAAGTAATAGGTATTTATTTACCAAGAGTGCTGACGTAACTGACTTTCAAATGTTTGGTAAAATCTTAACAATGACACAGGCGTGTTTTATTGTATATTGATGAACAATTGGACGCATCACAGGTGCAGATGAAATCAGAATTCCAAGAAACTTGTTTATTAAGACAAAATAAACCATTTAGATAAGTTATTAATAGGCTTGAATCATTTATACATCTCACAGGAATACTAGTATATTAATTATAACTAGTGCAATAACAACTGAAGCTTGTTGCAAAGGTGTTTAACATATCCTTATTATGCTAAACCACCCATACCACTTAAAGAAGAAATTATTAAAGAAGTGGAAGATTTCACATATCTTGGTACACATATTTTGGTACACATATCTTGGTACTCATATCTTGGTACACATATCTTGGTACACATATCTTGGTACACATATCAGCCAGGACAATGGAACTAGCAAAGATATAATGGCAAGGATCAGCAAAGCCAGAACTGCTTTCTACAGATTTCGACCAATATAGAAAGCGACATTAATCGCTAGGTCCACAAAAATCAATAGTTACAACAGCAATGTCAAATTAGATTTACTATATGGAGCTAAATAAATAAGTAAACTTACCAACAAGGAACACGAACAGCAGGATTATAGCAAGTACACTCTTCATTTTACTAATTCTGTAAAATATAATATTTTGTAGGTATAGTCAATACTATGCAGGTGATTTTATCTTATTAGTTTATTTTTCTGTATGTTTTTAGGTTGGTACAAATTAACTAGTAAATAGTTCAATATAATCATTTTAATCAGGACATAGGGTACACTAATCTGAAGCAAGTTGAGTTAAAAAGGCAACGATATCCTAATCTAAATTGGGGAAAAAATGTCTTTATTTTTATTACCTCAAAAAATCTTCTATATCTCTTGCCTTCCAAAAAGATCTTCCATCTTAAAATAGTTCCCAATAAAATAAATCACCATCCTTGTATAGGCCTGTAGTATTTTCTGTTTGTTTCATAACAACACAAAACGAAAACGTGGATGTATTTATATAAATTTGAAAACAAAACACTTGAATAAATACAGCTTTTGATTATTCAAGTCAAGTATAGAATTAGTCCAAATAATTATGACTTCTTGAAAGGCGTCACAGAAAAAAATCAAAATAGTCTTTCAACATGTTCAAGACGTCATAACTATTTGAGCTAGTTTAGTATTACGTTTAAGAAAAAAAGTTGTACAACTATTATAAATATATGTTATACTATCATATACTTAGTACTTACCTCTATAAGTCTCCTATAAACCAGTTAAACATGCCTGTTCGTCATTCCTCTGTCTTTATATACATGTTCTAAGTCATATTGACAACATGTTACATTTAATAAAACCACGGATGTCTGTAATCCTTGGGCATCACACACGTCTACTGGACAGTACATTTAATATAACCACAGATGTCAGTAATCCTTCGGCATTACAAACAACTACTGAACAGTTAGGAGACAAGACTATTTTGTGCATCAATCAAATAGTAATAATGACCCGTGTTTTCCAATTCAAATTCATTATTTTCCTCTAAGCCGTGTCTCTTTTCATTTTCAAGACTAATTTTCATAATTTACCAGCCAGACAGCAAGAAAATGACGCTAAATAAAATCAAAACATACCCATAAAGCACCGACCATTCATTTTATTTATTTTTTTTGGGAGGATGTTTGTTTATTTTGAATTAATGAAGATGGTAAGAGCTTGGACCAAACTGGCTCAAAAATGAATTACACTTTTAAATTTCCTCAAAGGATTCACACAATGTTTTTACGAAGGAAATATGGATAAACAACTGCATCAATTCTGCAGTCTTCCTCGTTTTCATCGTTTTCATGAAATAGCCACATATGAGCATGCAACTGTGACGTCATAACAAAAAAAAATCTCGTGTAATTTATTTATATTTATTGATCCTATGCATTTCAAAACATTTTGTACAATTTGATATAGTTCTCAAAAGCTTAATTTTCTTTGGACAAAAACGGGCCTTCAAGTAACGTAATGGCCGTTCTCTTTTGAAGCATTAAATGTTGAATCTTTATGTACTCTAACAAAGATAAAACATTGGGGTTTTAGTTTAAATATTTGCCATTCAATCGTAAAACATCCATGAAAAGACATGTAGTTAATCAGTAAAATGTCTAATTTGCTAAAAACAAATTGTGACAATTTACTCAACGTTTGCTGATAAAGTAAACTTAAAACTTGAAACTTGAAACTCTTATTTTCTCAAATACCCAAACTGGGGTATGTAAATACAAACACAGGTACTTGGGGACAAGACACTTTTTGTTTTGCTCTCACCCTTTTTCAAAATCCGTTATATTTTTTTTTCTCAATATATTTTGTTTTCGTGTTTTTTTTTTTTTTTTTTTTTTGTTAAATTAACATAAATATAAAAGAAATACCATTTATTGATTATTTTCAATTGCTAGTTTACTATCGACAGTGGTCACTGATACTATATACAGATCTAAAACGGTCAAATTAAATGGCCAAATAAGCTCCGAATCGTACCTTGTCCTCGTTTGATTCGAAATTCCACGAAAAAGAAATCAGTAAGTTTTCAACCCCCACCCACGCACACACGGCCACGATGAATGGTCAGTGCCTAAATTCATACAATTTGACATCCCTTTTTAAACGTCAAATCAGTTTGTTCTAGGCATATATAGCTACACACCAGCCTTTTTATGTTGAACCAATTAACGATTTGACTATACAGTTCAAATATTCCCTCTAAATATGTTTGTTTTCACCTCCGACGATCAAAGACCTACCAACAAATTCAAAGGAAACACTAGAACAAAAATAACACAACGTCGGCCTTATTTCAATAATAGCTACATTTGATTGTAGAAAATGCTCTAAAATGATTCGTGTAATACTCTGGTGTATAACTCTTAATTGTTCGTTATGTTTTTCTTAACCATTTATACTCTAAGTAGTTCATCTACTGCATCACTAGTTTGACAACACTGCGGTTGTGAGTTCGAATGCCGCCAGTGGCAGGTGCGTTCGACTCCAATATCAATTGACTAAGATTGTCTGTTTTCCTGCCGAAGTTTGGAGGTTCTCTCCGAGCACTCCACTTTCCTTATCAATAAAATCTGACGTCCACGATTAGCCAATGGTGCTAAAAGTGGCGCCAAACACAATCAATCAACCAATTAATCAGTCAATCGTTATTATCTAATTTTGAGATGGTTTAAGGTTTGTGCTTCCCTTCGTTTTTGCTCGCTTTCTCTAAGGGAGAGAAAGTGAATGGGAGACAGCAATATTATCAGTTCTGAATAGAAAATTAATGTATTCACTCATTCAAATTTTAAGGTAGCAAATTGACGGATGAAGCTTAGAAAGAGGATCAATCAATGAGGAATTCTTAAACTATGTTGGGAGATTTCATGAAAACTTCTGAGACTTTGTTTTCTTCCGCGAAAGTGTTCACTTATCACTGCTAGTTGCTAATCAAGATTTTTGAAAAAAAAGGTTTGAATGAAGGGTGCACCAAGGCAGCTTGAGGAGTAGGACTTGTAACTTGTATATGTGTTAACCATATATGTAGCTCAATAATGGGGCATGGCACCGCTCCCTAATTCCGCCTCTGACTGCCATACTAGCTTCCTAGTCGGTATAATCATACCCCATTATCCGGCATTTGGTACAGCAGATGCAATTGGTTACTAATGATAGAGGTCTTAAGCTTTACACAATTGCAAAATATATTGTATTGTAATAGATATAAGAAAAACAGACAAAACTCTACCGTAGGCAACATATCGGCGAATTAGAGAACGGTAAGACAATAATTCAATAGCGCTGCAGTACATTTATGAGATTTTAATAATAAAAATGATTTTCATTTACAAGAAAGTTCACTTGTTTTATAGAAAAAACTTAGCCATTCAAGTATATAAAACATACTTATTTATTTTTCATTTGAAGTTTCATATGACTTTAAAACCCTTTATTTTGTTATCCATACTTAAAAACAACAAGGCAGCTAACTCGAGGCCATTTTGTTTTAAACTTTGATTTCCGTGCCCGGATGTTTTAACAAAAATGCAGTGGAGGCTACTTTTTGCCGATCTTTTACCTAAGGGAAATAATCTTTTCCCTGAGATTTTCGGAACTCATCAAGACATTTTGTTTAGCTTAGACGAACTCTAAGAGTTGTTCCGAAAAAAAAGTCCGGGAAAATTATCTACCCTTTAAGTATGGATAGTAAAATAAATGATTTAACACATGACATAAACAGTGTATATAAAGTGCGAATCCAGTTAGTTCATTTTCACTGTTGTAAGCGAGTATGTCTATTGTAGAATAAAGGATGATGGGGAAAAACTGCGTTTGTTTACTTTTTGAAAATACAAAATGATAGATTTGAATGTATGCTTTAACAGAATTTCATTAGAATATAACTTTTTAATGTATAATAACAGGATTAAAGTCCAAAAAGTGTTATTTAAGCAGCAGAGTCCATAAAATTGATTACTGGATGCAATTCATTTTAACTATAGATGCGATGAATTATCACTGTAAGTGCAATCATTTCTGATGTGGAAGTTTTGGAAGTGCGATGAATTTTCATTGTCGTTTTATATGATTATTCGACATACCACAACTGAATATAGTTTTTAAATCACTTTAATATTGATGATATTTACAATTTGAAATGCAAGCTAGTCGTAGATGCTTACTTGAATATACACGGGTATAACCACGTTCATATATGAATATTCAAATATTGTTGGTGAGTTTGCATTAGCTTGTCATGAATCCGAAAATTTACTGGAGCAGAACATCCATGAATATAACGTTTTTCTACGACGAATTTTCTTTGGAAAGTTTTATAACTCGCTTAAAAAAGCTTTGAACATTTGTCACGCCGTGTCATACATATTTTTACCGTATTGATAGGCATTGTACAACGAACAGCACAAGAATGTACAACGAACGGTACTAAACAAAGAAAACAAGCTACAAACAGAATGAATCATACAGTGTCAAAACTCTGAGGTCAGTTTTTTAAGTAAATGTTTTCAAATAAAATTAAAACAACGGGTTTCTCATTCGTATTATGAATTTTAATAACAAAGCACAAAATACACGGTCGCATTTGGTGAAAAGCCAACCAACTATGCTCTCTTTGTAGTTTAATCAAGTTTGAGTTACACATAGTGTTTGTTTCGCGATGTTTACAAGTAATTCACAGACCTGTCTATTTAAAATAGTCACATGGTGTTCATGTAATATAAATGATATACAATGCTGCCAGGAGCAGTAAAATTTGTTTTCATAAATATTGAATACTTAAATTAGTCTTTGGTGTAAATGAAAGAACGGTATATCTACCAAATTGGTTCGCGATGTAGCGATTAACGTCCGGAATCAACTGTACGGTGGTATATAGCCATTTAAACATGTAACAATAAACTGATTTCGATATTTCTTTGAATTCTCAAAATTGCGTATTGGCTTATTTGTAACACCGACTTATAAGAAATTCAAGCATATTTAAGTTGACTCGACTGTTGCTCGAACTTTCTTTACTGTATAAGATTTATACACAATGGCATGATAAATATCAATTATCCAGTCATCCAAGTGTCAATTGTTTGTGCAAGATGAAAACGTTTCCATTCATTCAATCGTGAAATGAAGATCGTTTTTTTAATGCTCTTTGTTATTTCAAATGCATCCATTAGAGCTATTTTCCTAACGCTTGTAGTTTAAAGGTTTGGTTGGATTGCTTGCTTTGTTTGTATAAACGTTTGCTCAATCTTAATTACTATGCTTAGGCAACATTTACACAATCAAGGCCAACCACACCTTTTAACTACAAGCATTAGGAAATTAGCTCTAATGACGTTTAATTTATTAGTATAGGATGTAGATTTTAATTAGACCGAAACTGAAACTTTGCTTTTCCGGTGACGTGGATTGGCTTAACTGTCCAAGATATATGTATTTAATGATGACGTGACATAGGAAAGAATAAATGTTATCCTAAATATAGATCAGGACAAATTATTTGAGAAAATAGAATTGACTATATTAGCAATAAATACCATGTTTAAGGAATTTATTGATATGTTACCTCAGATTTTCACTCACTAAGTATGCATATATAATCAATCCTTCTGACTTCATAAATTTTGTTAGAGAGTCGGCTGAATTAAGACTTTATACAATGAAAATTAATTAATTTCCTTCTGTGAAAATACATCGCATATACAATAGAAATGAATCATCCTACAGTGAAAATGAAAGTCTAGTATCATTATTCGACAGTAAACATGAATCGCATAACGAAAACAGCATAGTGGAATTTGATTCAATATCAACAAGCTGAATAGCAAAACCTGTTTCAAGTTAAACAACATTAATAATTATGTTAAACGGTACATTTTTCTGCAAATGAAACTTAAAGCTACTTTTAAATCTCGTGTACACTCTGTTCGTGAACTATTCTTAATATTCACCTATTTGTGTATCAATTTTGCACCTGGATGGCTGTAGGCGCGATGAAAACCCGTCCGCATCGCATACCTATATCATGAAGTTATAAAAACAGTACACATTATATATTATTTCTTATTTTATTCAAAAATCTTGAATTTGTCGTCTGTTTATTTATCATTCTACATCAGAAATTCATCACGGATACAGTAAAAATAACATTTTAGGATTCGCACATTACATACACTGATAAATGCATCCAAAACAAGGTAGTGTTCAGCATGTATAAAAATAGAAAATTAAATATTCAATGTACAAAAATAATCTTTTTTTTTTTTTTTTATCAAAATCATGTACCCAAGCACCTGTGGCATTTATGAATGTGGTTTTAAAGACAAATCCTTCTATTAGGATCTACCAATAATATCTTCCTTAAATCTTTATTTCATTTTAGGCTAGAGAAAAGCTTTAAAATGAGCCAATAAAAAATTGAGTCATCGACCTTGTTTTTCTATCTATACCCTCATCTTTTTCACAGGACTTGTATTTATTTGCAGTGTAATATCTTACAATAATTCTTTACAATTGATTTATGTTTCGGTTTTAGAGTCAAACATTTCTAAATTCATAATTTACGTTTCCGTTCCAAAAAAATTGAAGGAAATGTACACTAGCTAGATATTTTATGATTTCGGGTTTATAAAGAGATGGGGTATATTTTGGTAGCGATATTAAAGAAAAATGGCTAATCCGAGAAGGATATTTAAGGGTAACGGTAGTCAATCTTCGGAATTGTTCGAGCCCTACTCTGGAATTGAATTTTGTATTATTGCACGTTTTTTAAGGTCTTGCTAGTCAATGCTACTGAATAATGTGTTTCTGTTTGACCGAGATTTAAACGGGAATTGATGTAATGCAATGTTTTTTTACTGGACTGACTTTGGTCCCTGGTACATGTACATGGAATTACAAGGTTCATGTTCTAGTCTAATAAAGTCGGTGGGAACCAGTGGGTACATTTATTTTATCTCGGAAGGTGGGACGTCACGAACTTGATTGATTGAATTTAGTTTTTGTTAAGGACGACTAGTGTACAGTTCTTAATATTTTAAGTAATCAGTCACGTCTAAATTTCAAGTGTGTGAATTTATTTATTTAAATCAATTTTATAGCACTAAGGTCAAGACACTTTCATTAAATTTCATATGGAGATACCGCGATATTTGTGTTTTGTTGTCTTTGTCTATTAAATATGAAACTGTTTCATCGACCTTAGTTATTTTTTATATCAGTGAATAAATAAATTTGGTGTATTTACTGTCTTCTGATTGGTTAAAAGTATTACTTTTATTTTCTATTCAATGTGAAGAGTCAAAATTAATTTTATGGTTCAATGAATTCAAAATAAATAATAGCCATTCATTAAATACATTGCTATGTGATTGCGAATTGATATTTATCGTGCCATTGTGTATACATCTAATACAGTGAATAAAGTTCGAGCAACAGTCGAGTCACCTCAATTTATGAATTTCTTATAAGTTGTTGTTACAAATAAGCAAATACGCAGTTGTAAGAATACAAGGAAATATTGAAAACAGTTCATTGTTACATGTTTAAATGGTTCTATACCACGTGGTATAACCGCCGTACAGTTGATTTCGGACGTTAATCGCTAGATCGCGATTCGTTCTTATATTTTCACCAAAGACTAATTGACGTAATGTTCAGTTAAGTATTCAATATTTATGAAAACAAATTTTACTGCTCCTGGCAGCATTGTATATCACTTATATTACATGAACACCATGTCACTACTTTAAATAGACAGGAATCGGTTTCACAAAAAAACTTACGACTTAGATTGGTCGTAAGTCATGGACAATTCGGTATACTTACGATCAATCTTAGTTTTTTTGTGAAATCGACTCCTGGTCTGTGAATTACTTGTAAACATCGCGAAACAAACACTCTGTGTAACTCAAACTTGATTAAACTGCAACTAGAGCATAGTTGGTTGGCTCTTACACTAAATGCGACCGTGTATTTTGTGATTTGTTGTTGTTAAAAATACATAATGCGAATCAAAATCCCGTTGTTTTAATTATTTTTGAAGACATTTACTTGCAAAATTGACCTCAGAATTTAGCACTGTACGATTCATTCTCTTTGTAGTTTGTTTACTTTCTTTAGCACCGTTCGTTGTACATTCTTGTACTGTTCGTTGTGAAAAAGCCTATCAATAGGGCAGAAATACGAATGACACGGCGTGACAAATTTTCAAAGCTTTTTTAAGCGAGTTCTGAAACTTTTAAAGAAAATTCTCCGTAGAAATACGCTATATTCATGAATGTTCTGCTCCAGTAAATTTTCGGATCCATGACAAAGTTTATAGCAAACTCACCAACAATATTTGAATATGCATGACATGAACGTGGTTATACCCGTGTATATTCAAGTAAGCATCTACGACCAGCTTCCATTTCAAATTGTAAATATCAATATTAAAGTCATTTAAAAACTATTTTCAGTTGTTGCACGTAGAATACATATAAAAAACAACAATGAAAATTCATCGCACCTTCAAAAATTCCACATCAGAAATGATTGCACTTACAGTGATAATTCATCGCATCTATAGTTAAAATGAATCGCATTCAGTTATCAATATTATGGATTCTGCTGCTTTAATTACACTTTTTGGGACTTAAATCCTGTTATTATACATTAAAAAGTTATATTCTAATGAAATTGCGTTAAAACATACATTCAAATCAATTATTTTTTTTTTTTTTTCAAATAGTAAACAAACGCTGTTTTTCCCATCATCCTTTATTCTACAATAGACATACTCGCATACAACAGTGAAAATGAACTAACTGGATTCGCACTTTATATACACTGTAAACGCTGGATTTAAAACAACTTTTTCCTTTGGCAGTTTGGCAAATTCTGTAGACCCACGCCACAATTTACTTGAAAGTGATAATGAATGTATCTCCGTTTGCATCGACATTTCCCATTTAGTATAATAATTAATATAGTGATTTCCCTTTTGGCATAATACTATTGTTATTTTCCATTTGGTATTATGATACCAAATGGGAAATAACAATAGTATTAAACCAAAAGGGAAATCACTATGTTATTATACTAACTGTTGTTTTTCCCATTGGTGTAATACTATTGTTATTTTCCAGCTGGTATAATAATATATTTTTTCGTTTTGAAGCTGTTACATCTTGTTAATTTTAATTATTGAATATTTAAGTATCAACAGAACTTAAAGTACCTTAAAACCCATTGAAACATTTTCTTGGGAATTATTCGAAGAGACTTCCAAATTTTCATAAATTTGATGTAAAATGACGGTGGGCATGGACACCATAAACAAGCTCCATTGGAAGATGGTCATGATACTATTTGACTTCAATTTCTAAAACAGAATAATAAAGAACTAATACTTCACATAACTGTTTTGTCCAGGTTTTTATTATAAAAAGTAGTAAATTTAGAAAATGTTAGTATTGTCGCCTATGGAAGAATAAATACTACCGTTTTCCCAACAATAAGCTACAGTTCTGTGTAAAACTGTTTTTTTCCTTACGTGTATACCAACCTCAATTAAATTTTTACTGGCTGTATACGTGATCAGAACCACATGTGCATGGACTCGGTTGACGGGTATAAATGTTTTTAATCGTCGATTGTAATTTATTTTGTTTATTTCGTAATTGTTGTCTTTTTGTACAAAATTGTTAACGTTGGCACCAAGATCTGTACGTTTACTATCAATGTGCAGTATACTAAACTTGTCCGTAGATACGAGAAAAATCTATCAGTGTGGAAATGATCACATCGGCATGATCGGGAGGTGTGTGTTTCTTTTAAAAGGTCACCAATAGTCTATACTGTGTCGTTAAAACACATTTATCCGTTTGGGAGAACCTACCAAATGGGAAATAGTTTCCCAAATGAGTAACTATCCTTCAAATAAGGGATACTTATCTAATGTTTAAAACTATTTTTTCTTATATACATTTTATACATGAAATGGCATACATTCATAAAAAATGCAGCAAATTTTCCAAAAGATTAATAGCCCTAACTTGATTTACTGAGAAGTTACCAGGCTATGAATCTTGGAAAAATTGATAATTTTTCCAGGCTACTAACTTTTTAAAACCCAAAATAAAAGTAACGTTCTTTGGAAGAGTTTTGTTCCATTTTCTATAAATATGTGCCATTGTAAGTAAAAAGACTCAGCTAAGAACATTTTGTTTTGAACACCATCAAATGATTACTCAATAGAGGATTGTTACTCATTGGGGGAATAGTTCCCCATTTGGTGGGTTGTCCCCAACCTGTTTATAACTAAACAATGTATATTAAGTGCATGTGACATTCCATGCTTTATGTTTTGCTTTGTGTATTTCATTTATTAGATATAGGAAGATGTGGTGTGAGTGCCAATGAGACAACTATCCATCCAAATAACAATATACAAAAGTAAACCATTATAGGTCAATGCACGGCCTTCAACACGGAGCCTTGGCTCACACCGAACAACAAGATATAAAGGGCCCCAAAATTACTAGTGTAAAACCATTCAAACGGGAAAACCAACGGTCTAGTCTATATAAAACGAGAAACGAGAAACACGTATAAATTACATAAACAAACGACAACTACTGTACATCAGATTCCTGACTTAGGACAGGTGCAAACATTTGCAGCGGGATTAAACGTTTTAATGGTACCAAACCTTCTCCCTTTTTCTGAAACAATAGTATAACATCACAACATAGAAAAACACACGATAAAATATCAATTGGAAGGCTTAACTCAATCAAAAAACGTAAATTAACACACTATGAACGAATAAATTTGATCTGTGATACCTGAATGTAAATACATAGTTAATAAAATATAAGGGACAAACATTCAAGGCCAAAAAGCAAACAAACAAGTCCAAACAAAGCCATGGCAAGACACCACCGCGAAATATTTAACCCTTAGGAAATAATCACTTTTGAAAAAAACCGGTTTTCATAATATATACAGGTAAATGAAAAATAACTTTGTCGTTTTAGGTATACTACTTCTGTCCATATAAAATTTGTATGTATTCACACACTCCAGTTGGGGTCTTTGCGAAACTCCAGTAGTAGTCTTTGAGGAAATGAAACTTTCAAGTTTCAAGATCACGTTGACAGCAAACGCGGAGTAAATTTTCTCATTTTTAGGCAAATGTATTTAAAAATTAGAAGATGGGGTATGATTGTCAATGAGACAGCTCAACTGCCCACCCCAGAGACCAAATGTAAAACAATTCAGATGAAAAAACTAAAGGCCTGATTTACATTTCACTGAATTTTTCATGGCTGTTTTACCATTGAATGGCAAATATTTTAAACCACATCCGCAATATTATGCTAGTGACTGTGTACATATATTCTACCTTTAATTCTTCAAAGGAGTAGGGGCATTTAAAGAGAATAAAACTTTTTATAACTATATCAAATTTGCACAAAATGTTCGAAAATGCATAGGATCAAGCAATAAAAATAAATTATACAAGACTTTTTATGTTATGACGTCACAATTACATCATTCTATGTGGCTATTTCATGAAAAACGAAAACCACTGCAGTTATCATGCAGTTGTCCATCCATATTTTCTTTGTAAATATATTGTGTGCCGGCAAACATCAACTCAATAATTTAAGAAAAGTTTATTTTGAGTTACTGACATAATCTCGCTGTTTCTTGAGAAGAACACACTTTCCATAATCCAAAATAAAAAGTTGATGTGAAATAAGGTAAACAAAACAGTTACAAAATACACAAATTTCGTCATGGTTTGTTGCCGTAGTAAATCCGAGTTAAATGTAAAATTAATTCTAAAATTAATATTTGGGCCAAACAAAGGCCTTATTGCCCCTACTCCTTTCAGGAAATTTTTAGATACAATTCATTTCAGGGCCAATTTGCCCCAAAGTCGTACCATCTCCATTAAAGGCATGCGATACAGTTTTGATCCCATGGTGATTATTTTTCGAAGATGTGCATACAAGCTATTCTTCACCTAGTCAGTTCAAGTATGTAATAAGATAGATACCTTCATGTGCTAATTTTTTGAGTAAATTGGCTCCAAAGTTTAGACATTTACTTAAAATTTCAGTTTCTTCGATATTTCTATACTTTGGACAGATATACATAACTTTTTTGTTTCGAAAGACAATAAAACACAAACATTTTTAGTAAAAAATATTTTGAATACCTTCTTTATATAACTATGCTAAAAATTTGTACAGCAATTCTTTAATTATTTTTTATTAAATTCTCGTGATTTTAGATGTCATTTTTTGCTGCATATTTAATTAATTAAAAAAATCATCGGTGATTTTTTCATAAAAACGGGTACAAATAATCTTCATACGTAATTTAAAAAAGGCCTATTGCCATTTAAAAAAAAATAGGGGTCCATGTACTCGTTTTTAAGCTAATGATTAAAATCAGAAAATTACTATTTTCCCCAATATGTCAGAGTTTGACATCGAGAAAAATAAAATTGAACGTTATCAACGTCATAACATTCCCTGTTACTGTATCGTATATTAATATGTCCTTAATTAAAAAAGAAACACCCCTCCTTACCCCAAACATAATTTAGAAATGAATGGTCGGTGCCTTATTGGTATGTCTTTTTTTTGTGTGCTTTTCTTCCTGTCTGGCTGGTAAATTTTGAAAATTATGCTTGACAGAAAACAAATAAAACAGACACGACTTTGAGGGGTAAATTAATTTGAATTGCAAAACATAGGTCATTTTTACTATTTGATGGGTGAATAAAATATATCTGTCCAGTAAACGTGTGTATTGCCCAAGGATTACAGGCATCCGTGGTTTTATTAAATGTAACATGTTGACAATATGACTCGAACATGTATATAAAGACAGAGACATGAAAAACAAGCATGTTTAACTGGTTTATAGGAGACTTATAGGGGTAAGTACTAAGTATAATTATGATAATATAAAATATCAGAGTTGTCGAACTTTTTTTCTTAAACGTAATACTAAACTTGACTAGGGTAGTCAAAAGCTGTTTAATAAGGTTTTGTTTTTAGTTAATTTATCGGATTCCATGTTTTCGTTTTGTGTTTTTTATGAATTAAATATACAATATTAAAAGCCAAGATGGCTAATTTATTTTGGTGGTAACCAGTTTAAGAAGGAAGATCCTTTTTTGGGAGAGGGATAAGATATATAGACGATTTTTTGAGGGAATGAAAAGAAATGTATTTATCATTTTATTTTTTCCCCAGTAGATTAGGACACCGTTACTTTTTTCACTCAGTTTGGTTCAGATTAATGTGCCGTTCGTCCTGATTATGATAATTATATTGTCTTATTTAGTTAATTTATACTGAAAACATACAGAAAAACACATAATAAAATAAAAATCACCTGCATAATATTGACTATACCACAACAAAATATTATTATGTTTTACAGAAAATGAAGAGTGTACTTGCTATAATCCTATTGTTCGTGTGTCTTGTTGGTAAGTTTACTTGTTATAAAGATATACATCATATGACTTGATTAAGGATAGTCTTAGGACTTTGTCGAGACACGTCTTACGTCGTAAAACAAAGCACTCGTAAGAAATGTATGCTTATGTTTGAATAATTACATACATGTATATACTAGAACACACCCGCAGGTCCGTGACTGAATTAAATTATCTACCTTCTGTTTAGCCCGGATTTCAAGTATTCGTATTGTCATTTGATAAAGTCATGCTGATTACAAGTTGCACTGCTTTAAAAATCTTTTTGTTTGAACCCGTCCTGGTTTTCTTACTTCAACCGGAAACTATATGTGACATATACATATATATATTATTTGGTCACTGATAGAATTTAGTAGTATCAATCCCTGTATAATAATGAAGTTCATGTGTGATTATGACCCGTGTATATAGCAAATCCCCAATACACCGTTTGGTGGTGTGCCTGACAGAGGCGGAAAGTACGTATTAGGTAACAGGTAACAGGTAAAAAAAGGTAATACTATTGGTATCGGTATCGGATTCGACCCGGAACTTGTTAATTATTGGTAATATTAATTATGTGGAAAACAAAAGGTCCTGGAATGGTGTAATTTTTAATCAACACCATTGTCCGATATTAGTTATATATAAAGTTAAATTCTTTGATTCGTCGTTTTAACGTCATGCTGGCTAACAAATTGGACCTCGTTATTTTTAAATAGTAGTATACGATCAATCCTTTATATTTAAAGCATACTTCTGTATTGTGATTTGTCGTCCATTTTCAATACCAACGAGAAGGTCACGGACACCTTCCGAAAAGAAAGCTGATTTTTACCAGCTTTATATGAAGGAGGGGTTAGGCGGTTTTGCAATGCTTGGCGTCGTTGCCGTAGAAGTTAGATGAAAAGTATGGTTTCCGGTCCTGGTTGGAGAGGAAGTAAAGAATTAGATCTTCAACATTGTTAGATTGGTTTTCTATGCACAATAAATGAAAGACTCAGATCGACGTCCTGTCTCTAATCGACGTCTTTTCCCCAAAACGACGTCCACATCTCATGATCTAACGTCAAAATAAGATAAGATAAATCTGACTCATAATAAAGAAACATTTCAAATTGATGGCCAATTCTATGCCCCTCTAATCGACGTCCAGTTTTTGGCTTCTCTAATCGACGTTCATTTTACGGACTTACCTCAATGACATGACAACTTTATTAAATGGTGGGTTTAACTTAAACTGAAAAAAATGTGGAAAAATTAAGATTTTAAAGTCCAAAAATAATATTTTCACACACAATTGGCTGTACTTCTTTTATTCTGTCTTTTGTTTGAGACTGTATATTGTCCTTTAGATGTATTTTGCTTATCTGTGTTGTCAGTTTGTTGGGTCATTGTCGTATATCCACATGTCTTTTTTTTTTTGTGTGAATATAAAAGGAATACGACAACATAGACCGAGAGGTTGAACTTATGTCACAAAAATATTAATATGCATGTACATGTAATATGGTGTCGGTGTTTTCCTTATTGTCATTTACTAATGTGTGTCCTTTTATTTTGATAAAGATATAAGAAGACAATTAGTTGTGTTAAGCAGCTTTGCACAAAGGCAAAACGATACAGATAATATACTGGCGGACTTACAACACACATTTTGGTGATTTTTTTTACCGAAACATGATTAATCTTCATATAACTACTAATTATGCTTACTATACATCTTTCTGTTTAGAAAAATTCAATACCTGACTTAGCTAAGGTACCGGATTATTGACGTCGCTCAAATTTCTTAAAGCGATATTTGAAACCCATGAATTTTTTTTTAGGTTTTTGTTTCTTCATGAAACATGTCTTTCAATCCATACCCACACTTACATTAGTAAAAAAATGTTGCATTTCCATATTGCCGAGATTGAGCAAGAACAATCTGAATCGGGTCAAAGTCACGTGATGTCCTTATAAATTGGTTATGGAGATCATGCACGTGCAGTCCTTAATTTTGCGTTTTATTAGGAAACGAAACATCATTTTAAAGCACCATACACATGTGTATTGTCCACAGATCAAAAGACGGTACCGTTTAGAAACATGATGTTATTATATGAGTATAATTCATCCAATTATTTTGACATCAAACATTTGGATTCCAGACCCGTCTATAACATCACTTTGGATTGGTATTCTTGAAGATGTATATCCCCTTTTTACTCCAAGATGGCAAAGATAAACGCCTCTTTGGCGAGTGAGATAAAATAGAGGGGGTAGACTCATCTCTAGCAAACACCTCTAATGTATTATACTTGTATACTTTAGGAATGTTATCCGTAAATGCACAGTCAGTGTTTATGACCAGAAATCAATGTAGACGAGTTGTTAAAGGCTGCATGTCCAGCAATTACAACAAGGCTGTGAGAGCAGACAGGAATTGTAATGACTGTTGCAGACGATCGGGTTGTGCCCGTGGTGATTGTAAACGTAGACATTGTGAATGTAAAAGATGTAAGCTAAACTTTATTTAGATATTTTTCTTGCCAATGTATTTGTTTTTGATTTGTATCTAATGCTTTTAATTTAGTAGGTCGTCTATCATGATTTCTTTACACAAATATTGTAATTATATATGTCATATAAACCTACAATATAAAAATAAGGAGATGTGGTATGATTACCAATGAGACAACTATCCACCAAAGTTCAAATGACAATAGATATAAGAAATTATAAGTCACTGTACGGCTTTCTACTACTATGTATTGATAAATTACAACTACTAATGGGTTGTTCAACGATATTTTGTACTGCTATAGTCCAGTACCTCACATTGATATCTTTGTCTGTCTTGTATTCAGAACTGTCAACATATACATCTGGCTTTTGTTATGTTCTCGAGATGCACAACATCTCCGAAACCGTAACAGCGTGTTGCATACATTATATATTGTGTTTCTAAGTATCTAAAAATACAGTATATCTCTCTTTGGCGGTTGAATCATAAAATTTGAGGGCGTAGCTATAATAATTTTATAATAATACAAAATGATACCCTTGTTTTCGGAATAACCATCATTCTTAACACTATTGAACAAGTTTGGATAATCCTAAATATACTAAAATTTGAGAGCATAAAACTAAGTTGGCCTTAAGAGTATACCCACAATCTGTCACAGTTATAATGAACTTTGACCGAGAGACTTGTTACCCTTACTAGTTTTAGCACAGTTACATAGTTTAATCTATAAACATTCACATTTACTATCATATGTCTTTATTTGCATTTTGTCTTTTTTTCAGGTTAGAGAGAATGGATAATCGTCACATGTTACTGATTTACAATTAACTGTTTACGTACTACACAAATGTATGCTAAATTCTCGTTATATTCGAGACGTTCATTGGCAAGATTCAATAAAAATTAGCACAGTTCAATTTGCAACAATTTTTTTATGTTTATATTAGTCTGGGCTACTTGTTCTCGTGATTAGAAACGAGCAAGTCCATTGTGTTGAGTTGATTGGTTGAGTTCATGGTGTTCTATTGGTTCAAGTGAAAATAAACTCATCATAGATACCAGGATAAAAAATTGTATGCCAGACGCACGTTTCGTCTACAAAAGACTCATCAGTGATGGTAATTGTAGAAAGGTTCAAAACAATGTACATTGTCAAAATATTAGAAGTTCTTGTATGCAAACTTTTGACATAGACCCCAAATGATACAATGACTTACTAATGTATATACCTGATCTTCATTTTTCAACTTTAAAGTGTCCGTTTAATGTACTAAATTGGTATAAAATTTGATAAAGATCAGGGGAAAGCAAATGGTGGAGTCCGAATTTACACTGCTCTTGAAAACACCACTAAAAGTTCATCCTAATCAACGATTTAAATTATATTTGTCTGGGTAACTCGTTCTCATGGTTACTTATGAGAAAGTGAATACGTGATGTAAATAACTACATTTATGTATTCCAAAGTTTGGTGGTTACCCCCGCCCCTTCGCCCCACCCCAATAAAAACCAGATCGGTTATCAATGAATGACACTTGACATTAGGCTTGTTTAAATCTTGTTTGTGCTATGGTAAATTTTTGTGTTCTTGTCTTTCGTTTTTGCTTATGTGATTTGTCTAAATGCCTTTTTGTTTTTCTTTATTGACATATTTTTTTGTTTTTATAGTTATTAAGATTATACATGTAACACAATGTTGACTAGTGTACCCCTATTTTTGACATCTTTACCTATTATGTTTGTTTGTTTTGTTCACACATCGTTGTTAATAAAAATGGAATTTCATGCGACTGTCATACAAGTGAGAGGTTTAGCTAGCTATAAAACCAGGTTTAATCCACCATTTTCTACATAAGAAAATGCCTGTACCAAGTCAGGAATATGACAGTTGTTATCCATTCGTTTGATGTGTTTGAGCTTTTGATTTTGCCATTGATTAGGGACTTTCCGTTTTGAATTTTCCTCGGAGTTCGGTATTTTTGTTATTTTACTTTTTATAGATACATACACTGTTCCAACTGTCAATAAAAAAACATCAATAAATACACCGTTTCAACTGCTTAAAAATGGAACTTAAATAGATAAGATGTTCCTAATGTCAAGATAAAAAGCATATATTCATGCACAATTCCAACTGCCAACATAAAATTATAAATAAATGCACTATTCCAAGCGCCAAGATGAATAACATCAATAAATATATACTGCTCCAAGTGCCAAGATAAAGAACATCAATAAATATACTTCTCCAAGTGCCAAGATAAAGAACATTAATATATGCACTGTTCCAAGTGCCAAGATAAAGAAAACTTAATTAAATACAGTGTTCCACCAAGATAAAGAACATCAATGAATGCACTGTTCCAAATGAATGAATGAATGCTCATAAACTGTAGAACACTGCTAAAGAGAAAATAACAGTACTTACCTTAGCTGTATTTGGCAAAACCTTCGGAATTTTGGGGACGCAATGCTCATTAACTTCTGACTGTATTTGACTTTTTTTTTATTCGAGCGTCACTGATGAGTCTTTTGCTTATTCTGTAAAAATCTCATGCAAATGATTTTACTATTATTATTTTTTTCCGTAATAAAATGATTTCTTTATTCTGAAGAGACTTTTTCAGATTTATATTACCTATTTCTTTTATTTTTCAGATATTCTTTATACATTTGTACCCCACTTTAATCTATTCTTTAAATTTTTGCTCTTTTTTCTCTATTCATTATTTATTTGGCCATTATTCTCTATTTTGAAAAATTAATCCAAACGTAAATAAGTACAATATTCCAAGTGTCAAGATATAGAACATAAAAAATACACTGTTCCAACTGTCGAAAAAAAATCATCAATAAATATGAATGAACCGTTCTTTTAGTAAATTGATAAAATTCTCAGCCAATAAAAAAATAGGCTTTAGGAGGAAGGATGAATTTCTTAGTAGAATGCACTGTAATTTTCCACAAGTCATAGACCTACAAAATGAATTATACCAATTAACATATTCGTGGCAATATCATCTCCGTTTTATCAAACAGAAATTAGCAAATTCAAAAATTGAACAAGATTGAAGGTTATATAAAAATAAGAAGATGTGGTATGATTGCCAATGAAACAACTCTCCACAAGAGACCAAATGACATAGAAATTAACAACTATAGGTCCCAAACTGGTCACCGTACGGTCTTCGACAATGAACAAAACCCATACCGCATAGTCGGCTATAAAAGGCACCGAAATGACACATGTAAAACAATTCAAACAAGGAAACTAACGACCTGATTTATGTACAAGATAATGAACGAAAAAAAAATATGATATACAGCAACAAACGACAACCACTGAAATACAGGCTCCTGACTTGAGACAGGTATATACAGAATGTGGCGGGATTAAACTAGTTGGAAGGCGCAAATCCTCCCCTAACCTGGGACAGTGGTGTAACAGTACAATATAAGAACAAACTATAAAAATCAGTTGAAAAAGGCTCAACTCATCAGATCGATAGAAAGCAGAAATACATTTAACAAAAACACAGACTGGACGTGGCAGGGTATTGATACATCCTCACAACAAAAAAACACTAAGTACAGATCTGACAGTACTCACAGTTACTGACAGCTAGTTCAAAGCCAATTACAACTAATGAAAAAAGCATGCATCTAAGACTTAAATATCAATCAATACGCATCCAATGGATTTAGTGTAAAGAAGTCATAAACAGTCCGAGAAAAACATGACCTTGTGCAACGCCAAGATACAGGTATCGACAGATTGTAGAGCTATGAATGTGCATATGTATAGAAAAATAATATTAGTTTGATTTTAATTTACTGATAACAAAATCAATATTTATATCAATAAAACAATATTCAAAGATCTTATTACTGTGTTGAATTTGTAACCTTTTAGAATAAGTTTATTTAAAGGATCGATAAGTTTACCCGGATCGTATCTAAATTTCTGGGCTCAGCAAACAATATCTCCGTAAAAATTAGGATGTACTATCCCGTTTGAAATCAGTTTTCTCTTCTGTAGGTACAACCAAACTTCCAAACCAAATCTTTGTATCTATGGAAGAATTTAGTAAAGGTTTTAAGTAATTTGTGGTAACGAAATCCCTGACTCAATGATCTACCAGTAATACATATATTACGTTCATTGAAATCCAAAACGTCCCAACAGACATGGGCACAGCGAACGAGTTGTGATATATAAACACCGTAAGGTGGTGCCTAAGGAACATCACCGTCCAAAGAAAGTGAAAATTAACTAACATCGTCCTTTTTGTCGTAATTTTTTGTGTAGAGTTTCCCGTGTGAAACTGAAATATTTAAATCTAGGAAAGGACAGTTATTACCGTTTATATTTGATTTATTTAAAGTAAGTTCCTTTGGATAAATTTCGGCAGTTTATTTAGAAAATTCTTGATTATTTTACGAAAAAAAAAACATCAAGATAACGGTAAGTGTTGTTAAATTTATTAATTAAATGCAATTTAGACGGGTCTTTACTGATTTGGTCATAAACTGTGATTCATAACAGTACAATAACAAGTCTGCTATTAAAGGGGCGTCATTGATGCACATAGGAATACCGTCTTCCTGTCGATAAACTGTATTGCCGAAACGTACATAAATATTATCAAGGAGGAAATTAAAAAGCTTCAATGCACAACTACTATGAAAACAATTAGAACAATACACACTGCCATTTTAATGACTTGTTTTATTCCTATATGGCTTAAAATGATCAAATATACAGAAATTACTAGGTGATAGAAATAAAATATAAACTAAAGCTTAGGTGATAAATCCCTTAAAAAACAAAAAATAGATAAAACAAAAAAAACAAAAAACAAAAAATGAAAACAAAAGTAAAAGATATCTCCCCCCAACAAAAGAAAAATCCACATTGTATATATTGTTATGCAGTTCTGTCATGACGGCAATGCTTGATATAATTTGCACCAAAACTAAATAAATGTCATATTCCATTAATTGGTATACTGTAACGCACATGTTCTGCTTGACATTATGCTTTGTTCTGCACTTGTTTAAACATGTAAGCCCTTTACTCTGACGATGAAGACCTTCCAGGAGTAACAATCTACTAGTATAAGGTAATGATCCGTACGATCATCTTGTTACAGGAGACCTTAACATTGATTAGGCCGAGAGGTTAGGCATTTTTCAAGGCTTTATTTTGAATTGGTAACAATTTGTCTGCGTAAGAAAACCTTAAGGTGCATTTGAATACCGAAGATGTACCTTCAAAGATACAACCAAATTTGCGAATTAGATTCATAACTGTGTGGAATTAACATAAAATTATTTTTTCACTTTACATCGCGAATTCTAGAAATGCCGTTCATATAATTTTCTGTAGACATGATATCTCATTGTTGTGAACATTGTTTCCTGATCATGAGTATCGTAACTTTGACAGAGTATCGTAAAATTGACTGATTATCGTAACTTTTATTTGCACATACATGAGCAACACGACGGGTGCAACATGTGGAACAGGAACTGCTTACCCTTCCGGAGCACCTGGGATCACCCCCGGTTCTTGTGGCTCAGTCTTTAGTTTTCTTTGTTGTGTTTTGTGAACTGTTTGTCTTTTCGTCGTTTTTTTGTTTTTTATACCATGGCATTGTCAATATAAAAATAAGGACTCGTGGTAGGATTGCCAATGAGACAACTATCCACCAAAGTTCAAATGAAATGGATGTAAGCAATTATAGACAACCGTACGGCCTTCAACAATGAGAAAAACCAATACCATATAGTCGGCTAAAAAGACCCCGACATGAAATATATGAAACAATTCAATTGAGAAAACTAACGGCCTAATTTATAACAAAACAATTTGCGAAGAAACAAATATGACAACCACTGAACTACAGGCTCCTGACTTGGGACAGGCACAAACAGAATGTGACGGGGTTGATCTTGTTTTCTGACGCCAAACCCTCCCTAACCTCGGACAGTGGTGTACCAGTTCAACATAAGAACAAAATATAAAAGTCGGTTTTGTTTTCGACTTATGAGTTTGAATATTCCTTTGGTATCTTGCGTATCGTAAAATATTTTAGACATGAAGACATGGCTTAAAACGGACTATGTAGACATGAAGACATGGCTTATATATCAACCACTGGTCGATGCCACCGCTGGCGGCGGTTTCCTCACCGATGGTATCACCAGCCCAGTAGTCAGAACTTCTGTGTTGACATGAATTTTTATACATTACATGGTTACAAAACTTTTAATCTCTCAAAATACTTAGGTTTTGTACCCCAGGAATAGATAACCTTACTAGCTGTCGGTAACTGCGAGTACTCTCAAATCGTACTTTCTTGTTTATTTGACCTGTTGATACTAATTGTAATGCTTTTTGTTATTTAATGTTATTCAGGGTTATATCTGGTCTATATACCAGCTTTGATAAGTGTTTGGTACTACTATAAATTTTCACTTCGTACTATGAACATCAAAATTATTTATTTTGTAAAATATTTCCTTTCTCTATTGGAACTGTACACGTATACCTAACAACAAAATTATTTTCATTTACCTGTGTTTAAAGTTATTGCAAATGGCTGATATTTTTGTTCGAGCATATTGTTTTCTTAAATTGTTTAACATTTCATACCGATATAACATGTTACTTTTATTATTCTTCCCTTAGTTTACTTATTTTGTATTTACATTGTATCATAGGTCAAATGTATTTGTTCAGTATATGTTCACTGGTGTTAATATGTGCTTTGATTGAGTTAAGCTATTTCAGTTGATATTTTATAGTGTGTCTTTCTATGTTGTGATGTTACACTATTGTTTCAGAAAAAGGGTGAAGGTTTGGTACCATTAAAACGTTTAAACCCGCTGCATTTGTTTGCACCTGTCCTAAGTCAGGAATCTGATGTTCAGTAGTTGTCGTTTGTTGATGTGGTTCATAAGTGTTTCTCGTTTCTTGTTTTTATATAGATTAGACCGTTGGTTTTCCCGTTTGAATGGTTTTACACTATTTTGGGGCCCTTTATAGCTTACTGTTCGGTGTGAGCCAAAGCTCCGTGTTGAAGACCGTACTTTGACCTATAATGGTTTACTTTTATAAATTTTGACTTGGATGGAGAGTTGTCTCATTGGCACTCATACCACATCTTCTTATATCTAATTAATAGATGTATTTGGCAAAACCTTTCGGAATTTTTGGTCCTCATTACTGTTCAACTTTATTTGGCCTTTTAACTTTTATGATACGAACGTCACTGATGAGTATTTTTTAGACGAAACGCGCGTCTTGTGTACAGAATTTTAATCCTGATATCTATTACGAGTTTAGTTATAGACTGACTATGTGACATGTCGACATAGCTTATAGACTGACTATGTGAAAATGAAGATATGGCTTACAGACTATGTAGACATGAAGACCTGACTTATAAACTGCTTATGTAGACATAAATATATGGCTTACAGACTATGTAGACATAAATATATGGCTTACAGACTGTGTAGACATGAAGACATGGCTAACAGACTGTGTAGACATGTAGACATGGCTTATAGACTGACTATGTGGACATGAGGACATGGCTTATAGACTGACTTTGTGGACATGAAGACATGGCTTATAGACTTACAAAGTGGACATGAAGACATGGCTTATAGACTGACTATATATGGACACGAAGACATTGCTTATAGACTGACTATATATGGACATGAAGACATGGCTTATAGACTATGTGGACATAAATATATGTCTTATAGACTAAGTAGACATGAAGACATGGCTTATAAACTGTGAAGGCACGAAGACATGGCTTATAGACTGCTGATGGATACATGAAGCTATTGCTTATAGACTATGTGGACATGAAGAAATGACTTATAGACATATTATGTAGACATCAAGACATGGCTTATAAACTTTGTGGAAATGAAGACATGGACATTGTTTATAGACTTTGTGGACATGACGACATATGGCTTATAGACTATGTGGACATGAAGACATGGCTTATAGACTATGTGGACATGAAGAAATGGCTTATAGACTATGTGGACATGAAGACATGGCTTATAGACTACGTGGACATGAAGTCATGGCTTATATACTATGTCGACATGGACTTATCAACTGACTACTAGTATGTATATATAATATGTGATTATGCAGACATGAAGACATGCCTTATAGACTGACTATGTAGACAAATGACTACTAAGAAGGACTTTTACCATATATACCATTATAGTTGAATAAGGTGACCTAAAAGATAGAAAAAAATATAAATGATTTATTACAATTTCTCCTGTTCGTAAATGCGTAGAACGCATTAGATTGTACTTTATTAACTGGTATGTGTGATTCTTCCAGGTCGACCAAGGGTATTTTATAGTTTGCATGGTTTAATCACCCAGCCGGTATTTTTTATTTCCACAGCCAGGGACAGGGACGGGACCAGATTCCGAGAAAAGGGCAGTAATTGTCCAAAATGGTAAACACAATTGATTATTTTAAGCGAAAAATTATATTTTTTCCAATCAAAAGGGGGAGGGGCGGCGTATGCCCTCTACAATCCCTCGTCTTCGCATAAATTTACACTGTTACTCAAGTTTCTCTGATGTCACCTATATATAAATATATATAGTTAAATGGAAATTTACTTCATAAATAATATTTGAAGCATTCATACCTCTAGAGATACAATCAAATAAATTTGTGAAACACATCTATAAATGAATAGAGTGCATGTAAAAAGCGAAAATGCACTCGTTTTAATATCAATTCACATTTCTCGAAAACCTGGTCACAAAATTTTGTATAAAAAGGATAGCTTGTTGTTGATATTACCATTGTCGTTTTAATGATATGAAACTGATATGGGGTCAAAGATTTCCTTTTATCAGTAGAAATCAGTTAGTCTCGATATTTAAAGATAAGACATAACTTCGTGCAAAATCGTAGTTTTTCGATGTTTTTATTGGATCTTTTTCACACATCACTCAAACTTTTGAAAAAATATTTTGGACATCAAAACGAATATGGTGACCACTTATTATTTCAAAATTTAAAACGGAAATGTTCACAATTGATAGAAAATTATATGAACGGCATTTCTAGAATTCGCGATTTAAGGGTGGAAAATCCTTATGATGATATTTTTACGTTTATTCCATACAGTTATGGATCTTTTTCGCAAATTTTATCATATCTCTGGAGGTACTTTGATATTCAAATGCAGCTTAAGGATTTCTTTACGCAGACATAATTTAATCTAAAAAATCTGAAAAACCGCCTTATAAAAATGCCTAACCTCTCAGCCAAATCAATGTTAAGGTATAGCCACATGGATCATTACCTTCAGACTGTTTCTCCTAGAAGGTCTTCATCGTCAAAGTAAAGAGCTGACATCTTTAAACAAAAGCCTAATGTCATGCAGAACAGCATAACCAATAAACTGAATATGAAATTTATGTAGCTTTGGTACAAATTATATCATGCACTGCTGTCATGACAGAGAGCTACATGACAATATATACAATGTGGGTTTTTTTGGGGAGGGTGGTTACAATCAAAATTTTATATTTATTTCTATCACCTTATTTTTCTATATTTGAATGATCATATTCGAGCAATATCGAAAAAAAAGTAGTCATGGAAACAGCAGTGTGTATTGCTCTAATTGACTTCCTGGTAGTCGTGCATATAACCGTGGGTGTTGTTCCATTTGTGAATTTGCTAATTTCTGTTTGACAGAACTGAGATGCTATTGTCACGAATATGTCAGTGTATATTATTCATTTTGTGGAAAATGGCAGTGCAATCTACTTATATATTCCTCGTTCCTCCTTAACCCTTTTTTTTTTTGTTTTTTGGGTGAGATAATAGTACCAAGAACACAGTTAATTGTCTGAATGGTCAGCGGTTGTGGTTTTACTTTTCGCGACTTGTTTTTAATGAGACAACGAGACAGCTTTTATTTGGCTTATTTTTTAACTCAACATCACGTGAATCGATGGAACAACTTACAACCAATCAATCGTATAATTGTTAGGAATATACTCTTACCATGAGAACGAGTATGATGATCCCAGCGTAATATAATCTAAATCATTAAATAAACTTTTCTGATTGGGTCCCATTAAACTGAACTAGAGACTAAAAAAACCACAGAAACAGCTTCATCTGTCTCATTTCTAGACATTTACCTCGAATTTGACAACAGCGGTCATCTCAGTACAAGAATTTATTACAAACAAAACGATTTCAATTTTGAAATTATAACTTTTCCTCGCCTTAGCAGCAATATACCAACTTCACCCGCATATGGAGTATACATTTTTCAACTCATACTAAATATGATATTAAAGAGCTTATATCTGCTACTCAGACTTTATAAAACGTCATTAGTGTTTGAGCCAAAAATTAATGAGTTCATCGGAAAGTACCAACACCTAATAGATCAATAGATCAATATTTAGTGTCTACCTCCCAAATAAAACAAGATGGTCTTAAGTTAGAGATAATATGTGTTGAAGTTGGGTATCTTTTTCTTTACTTCATAGTTTTCTCTTTATTTGTCTTCATGCTACTGTGTTTCTTTTTGTCGTTTAATTTTTGACGTGACAGGGTATTGATGCATCCCGCTATCGTGTTTTTGACTTTCGGTGTTCCTAGTGCATGTAGTCCTGGGTGCGAATCGGACGCAAGAGTTTTTTACAGTGTTGTTTTCATTTTGTTTACACTTGTATTTCTAGTTTATTTAATTTGTACTTTATCGAAAAAGCGTATAGTGAATATGATATGCACTATCAACTACAAAAACTTTTTTTATCGGCGTCTTTGTCAATATACATTACAATCAACTAGAAACACTTTTTGTTGACGTCATTGTCAAAGTTACTATCAACTATTATTTTTTGTTGGCGTCTTTGTTGGATTTATTTGTATGTTTGTTTGAATTCTTAGTCATTTGTGTTGTATGTCTGTGATGTATTGTTTTGGTTGCTCGATCCCAATTATTGTCACGTTAACCTATTGTGTCTGTTTGGGATGCACACCCAATTATGTCAATATAACGGAACTATAAATAACTGTCATACAAGGGGAGGTTTAACTAGCTAAACAAGGTTTAATCCAATATTTTCTTCGGAAAATGCCACATTACCAAGTCAGGAATATGACAGTTGTTTTCCGCTCGTTCCGTTGGTTGATAACGTTTGATTTTGTCAGTTCCAAGTTTCCATTTTTGAATTTGGAGTTCGGTTTTTTGTTATAATTATAAACTTTATAATTGGTATTTTTAAAACGCGTCAGAGATTGACTTTCGTATTAAAACTTGTATTATCCCCTTTCTGTATTTCATTCTGTATCCATGAAGTTCATTTTAATGACAAATTGCAATTCGGATAACTTGACTAGTAAGCGGAGAAGATGTAAACCGGGTCTATGATAAAAAGAAAAAGGTCGCATACGAGGAAAAACTTTTTTTAATTTCTAATATTTTGACAGTGTCCATGTAAACATTGAATATGTTAAAATTATTAATAAATCATTCTTCCCAACGACACAGTAATTTTGAATAGAACAAGAATTTAGCATACATCATAACAGTTACTATGGAAACACTAATAGATTATCCTATAGGACCTGAAAAGAAAAGACATGATCATGTTAATTTTATCTACAATTATGTAAATGTGAATACAACTGTGTTATAAGGCCCTTAGTTCACCTTTGGCCGTCTTAATTAAGTCAATTTAGCTTTTAGACTCTAAAACTTTTAACAGCTTTTGGCTATCCAACTTTTTCGTCATGCTTTTAATTTTTTCAAAAATACGTGTGCACAGAATTCATATTATTTTTGTGGTTTTTAAAACGCGAATACAAGCTTATAATATAGCTGATAGAACATTCATCAGGTCATTCCAACTCGTAAACATATCCTTTGATGATTCTACCGCCGAAAAGAGATTTATTATGATATTAGACACAAAGGAACAACTATACGGTATACACCAGATAAAAAGTTTGGCATTCAAGTCAATGTTTCTGAGATAGTTAGGCATTCACTTATCTGTTTTGGAGAAAGTTTAGCATTTAATTCACTGTTTCGGAGCTAGATAGGTATTTCAGTCACTCTCTTGGAGATGTTATGCATTTTGCGACCGTAAACAATCCTATGAAAATGCCGACAGTACGTACTTTACGAAAGACAGAAAAGGGAATAGTTATGTATATATAAGGTAGTGGACTATTAGCAGTTGTTCTTGAAAAATGTTAGAAGTTGTAATATATTTGAAAATTTTAAAATTGCTGCCGTTTGAAGTTAGATTGGAGTTTAAAAGCGGGTTACATATTGTATGAAGCGCGGAAGATTCTAATATAAATGTGAGCACGGCCAAAGTTTTTACAACTATTAAAATACTATCAAAAGGAAGAATGTCATTCTGATAATAACATTTAAATGCCAAACCAAGTTTTAATAACGCTTTTGTTTGTTTGTTTTAATTATTTCTTCATATTGTTGTCAAGGAGAGCACATGCAGTCTTGGATGTTTCATTTTAAAGGGGATTAAATCATCACTGTAAACACTACAGTACAAAATTGTCGTCTGTCAATCAAAATGGTGTAATGTTATTTTTCATAAGTAAACTTGATATCTTTATTTGTAGGACAAACATAATAAGTAGAAAACGTCATATTGATGTATATATACCTAATATCTGCCTTTATTCAGTAATAAAGCAAAGACTTTTTTTTTGTAAAAAAAATCTATAGTAATGGTTCAAACGACATTTATGATACACAACAATATAAAAAAAATTGATAAGACGGTGTTTGTGAGAACAATAATCTAAATACAGTGAAACCTGTCTATATCGAACCTCTTCGGGATTTAAGATTTTGTTCGGTTTTGGAAGATGTTCGGTTTAATCAAGTTCACAACGCATAAAATTTTAAATGATAGGACTTAAGAACATGTTTGGTTTAGACAGGTTTTCGGTTTATGCAAGATTCGGTTTAGACAGGTTTCACTGTATATTATTTTATATATGTTTGACTTACAGCTTTTACATTCACAATGTCTTCCTTTACAGTCGCCACGGTTACAGCCTGCTCGTCTGCAACAGTCATTACAATTCTCGTCTGCTGCCACAGCAGCCCAGTAATCGTTTGACATGCAGCCTTTTACAATCAGTTTACATTGATCATCGGTCATATACAACTCACCATCTGCATTTACGGATATTATTCCTGAAGTATAGTAAATAAATTATAAAATAATAATAATCTGTATTGTCGTAAAGCCGATATAAAATAAAGTTTGGGACAAAACAAAATACAAATTACAAACAAACATACAACAAATCTTATACCAATCAGTTACTAGTAATTGGGAGTTCCTTTTCCTCAGTAAATATATTTTAGAACTGACGGAATTTAAACGGTAAGGCCACCCTTAAAAAAATCTTTGTCTGTCGTTGCTTACCGATGCCTTGTAGGGTTGTGCATGTAGTTAGGGATTTTTTTTGTTTTTGTTTTGGGCCAACAACATAAATTCCATGTTTTAGACAAGAAAACTTAGTTAGAGCAAAAAAAAAAATCTTTAAACAGAAATTTGAAACTATTTGTGTCATAAAAGTTTTCGTGTATGTTGCCTTTAATGTGGGTAAGTAGGCAACATCAAACAATTTAAATTTAATTTTTGGCCTAACGCCCGGTTGGCCTTACGCTAGAGAAAATCCTATTTCAACTGGGTCGACCTTTGCTAGTGTGCAGTCTCTGTCTAACATCTAAATGGTAAGAAGAGGCGTCGCAGAAAGCATCGTAACTCGGCAAGGAGTTAAAAGGGGATATACATGTATAAGGTATCTAAATTAAATAAAAGACAAGAGAAAGGAATATACGCCATGTCATTGCTCTTTCTTTTTTTTGTCGAAGTACGGATGCCTTATATCCTTTTGTCAAGTTAACCAGGATTTTTACTGTGTGAATGCGTATTTGTACTTCCCGAGATAGTCAGTATATTTCCCTTTGTTTCTGTGTTGTTGGATTATTGTCTCACTGGCGTAGACTTCTTTCATTTAGATTAAACTTTCAAGTAATTGTTAAGAGGGGCTATTTTTATATGATAATTTCACATCTCTTGATTTTGAGAAAAAGAATAAATTCGAATTTGTATGAAAATTATTCGACCCGTGGTTAAAAATCATATCCCTCCCTGTTACGTCATTAATTCTTGAATCCCTTTTAATTTTCAAATAGATTTTAAGCGTTGATAAAGAGTTGAATATGTTCTGCTTTCGTAGTATCTCTGGATGAATGACTTCACCAAAAGGAATCAAATTAGCAAACCCAGAAACAAGTTTCATGATACACCCGCGGATTCAGCAAAACATACAGCCAATTTTGTGTCAAAATAAGCTCCTCTAATTCATAATTCTCATAAGAGCGCCCCCACTTTTTTTTTTACATAAAATCCTTTACCCGCGCCTGGAAAACAGGAGTGTTACAATTAAACTTACCACGAAAGGCTTACGAACAAACCAACTATAGCAAATTTACTTACCAACAAGACTCACGAACAACAGGACTATAGCGAGTGAAGTCTTCATTTTTTCTATTTCTGTAAAATACGATATAACTGACTTGTATATATAATAATATAAATTTTCTATACATATTTATTTTTGCAACATTCATGAGACATTTCTAAAATCTAGAAATTTTGATTTATAAACCCATACCATTATAATCTCTTCGAGTGTGGTCATTTTACTGCAAGGGTGCAACCTCGCTATTTGTAAGATTTCTAAATAAATATTTTCAGACTATTTTTGGAGGTAATAGATACTTGAATACCAGTGTCCATTTCATGAAAAACATAAATAAGTTGTTCATTTAGTTGAGATGGAAAATCTAATATTAAAGTATCAAGTTAAAGATAAACAACATATTTCTAGTTCAAAAGTGTTTCAACTAGCTACGTTCGCCATTTAACAACTAGCTACGTTCGCCATTTAACAACTAGCTACGTTCGCTATTTAACAACTAGCTACGTTCGCCATTTAACAACTAGCTACGTTCGCCATTTAACAACTAGCTACGTTCGCCATTTAACAACTAGCTACGTCCGCCATTTAACAACTTCAGTATCATTCAGCAAATATTTTGTTTATTGTTATCTGAGATTCCGCGATAGTATTTCAATGAGGGGCGTAAAGGAGGGTATCTGCACGGGAGAAAGCGAAATAAAATTGCCATTTCACGATTAACGAACAATTAAAAATTTCTTGCACGTTGATCTTTTTACCGATTTCACGAAACACGGTGAATAACGAACATTTTTCACGGCTGCAAGTGAAATAAAAATGGCAAAACACGTTGCACAAAAATAACCCTTTACCACCCTCTTCAATGGAAATAGACATTATCAATTTCTTTTTACAATATCTCTTTCACTGATTTATTTGCCTGTCTGAACGAAATAACTGACGCTGTCTCTTAGAAAGTAAAGTATCCCCATAAACTGAATTTAGCGTATATGAATCTGAAACAATGGAAAAATAAATCAATAGAAAATATTCCATTGCAGTCCTCTAAAATCTCACATCTCAGTCCCCTGAAAAAAAATATATCATTTCACCCCTACCCCCCACCCTAAACCTTAATATATGTATGTCCCCTTAAAAATAATATGTCCCAGTAAAAACCTTCCATTTCAATCCCTTAAATATAAAGTTTCATCAAATACCCCCTATAATTTTCCATTTCATTCTTCTAAAATTTTGCCATTTCAGACTGTAAAATCTTTCTTTTCAGTCCCCACAATTAATCTTCTATTTTGTAGTCCTTCTTAAATCCTTCATTTCAGTCCACACCCCCAAAAAAAAAATTCCATTTTGGTTTCAAAACTTTAATATCAGTCCCTCTAAAATTATCTGACAATCCCTTATTAGTCTGTTACAGTAATTCTTGCTGTTAAAGTTAAGTTTAAACTTTTAAGATCAGTGAATAATTAACTTATAAAGATAATCTTAATTAATAAAACTTTTTACATCGTAGTTTACTCTGTCGTTTTACTACCATGCAAGGACGTACCTTTATCTTTACGTTACTGTAAAATAGTCAAATATACATTATTTCCGTCATTCGCCTGTCTTTTTATACATAAGCTAGTCCTATTTTCCACATGTTGTATCTGATAAAACCACAGATGTCACCGGTCCTTAGGCAAGACAAACGGCAACTAGTCAGTTAATTAGTGCATTTCATTTAATGGTCTGATTAAAAAAAAATCCATGTGTTACAATTTCAATTCTTTTCCCCTCGAAAATAAGTGATCAATCCATGATTTGTTGACATTGTCGTGTCTCAAACTATCTTCCAGCCATTTATAATGAGCACATCGAACATCATTATGACTTTTTCTCTTTGAATGAAACTTAATGCTATTATGCAGGCTAATTCAATAACCGATGCGATTATATCACACCCTTTTCAGTCCTAGACTTTATCGAACAAAACGCTGTTTGTTGTAACAAATAAAGTGCATCCAACCTGCAAAGCTTTTTTGAAAGCATATACTTATTTGTCGAAGAAACCCATATTTAGATTCGACTCTTTATGAACTCTCTCTTGTCTTCTTACTTATGGTCAAACCCACTTTAGCCAGTTTACATTATTTTAGTTATATGGCAATTACCCATTAACAGTCGATCTGTAATTGATTTTATTTCTCTAACTTTTGCCTGTTTATTGGTTTTGTTGGGTTTTGAATTTTTTTTTATCTTTTTGGTGCATGCGTGTATGTTTGCTTCCTGTGTGCTTGTTTTTTTTTTTTTTTTTTTTTTTTTTTTTTTTTATTATTCTTTACTCCAAACATCCAAACATGCCATAATAGCCTCTTTTTATATATTCAAATCTACCTTCAAAATAGTCTAGTTCATTAAAGTTGTGATTTTTTAAATCATAAATGTTCCATTTCTATTACAAGTAAAGACAACAAGCTACAAGTAATATCAATAATTACAAATTTGAAACGAAACGTCCATGATACATGTATTACAAGTTTAAACTACGTTTGATAATTTGCCATGGGGTGACATTTTAAATTGCTGATTAATTGGTTGATAACAAAACGTTCCAAATTAATGTCCAATAACATAAACGGTACTTATTTTATTGCACCAGATGCGCATTTCGACAATTAATGTCTCTTCAGTGATGCTCGAAGCCAATATATTTGAAAACCAAAATAAATACGTACAAACTTTGAATAGCAAATCAAATAAAAATGGACCTTAGTATAGTCAAATACCAGTCATAAATAATATGTAAATTTGATTGCCACGTGTGTCTCATATGTAGGTGCTTGAGGGTCTGTTAGCCTCGGATACTTTTAAGTTATTCATTGAATTGTCGATGTAAACGGAGATACATGTATTATCACTCTAAAGTTAATTATGGCATACGTCTGAAGTCTCTGACCCCAGTTTTTCTGACTATTTAAAATTCGTTTTGTGTTTTTCTAGTTCTTCAGTTTTAAATCTTCTGAAATAGAGTTCCACAAATTCTACAAAAAAAGGCAGGCCGACTATTTTAACTGGTGTCCTGCTTTAAATAGATAAATAGAATGTATAAAGATTACTGATACCGTATCAGTTATTTTAAGTCCGCTTTTAACGATATAAGACCAAATACGACTATTGACTTTTACTGCAAACGAAAAAAAAATTTTCATTATACGCCACACCTTTGGTAACGTTGCATACACCATTGTTGAAAATTCCGTTAAAGTAATTATGATGTGTTGTTATACTTAAAAGTTCTTAAAATATCTGAAATATTTTGGCCAAATATAGTTAATAATTGAATGCTTTTATTTTTTCTTCTGTTGGGGTGTATAAGAATTGCCTGAATCACATCTGAAGCGCGTCGTAGTCAAATGTGCGCATGATCATTGCTTTTTAACCATCTAAACAGAATTGAAGAGTTAAATTCTAACGACCTATAATAACACTTTAATGCTAAAACGATGAATTTGATGATTAAACATACACAAAATGAGTTGTTTAGGTTCAATCATTCCTATGCATGATAGACATAGACATATATATAGAAGTTTTATTTACAATCTGTACACATACAAATAAACATTTAACATATACAGTTCTTTAGAGCTTCTAACATATATATATATATATATATACATTTTGTACATACATTAGGCCACCGGCTCTCTCGTTTGAATTGGTTTACATCTGTCACTTCGGGGCCTTTCGTTGCTGACTATGCTGTATGGGCTTTGCGCATTGTTGAAGGACCAATAGTTGTTAATTTCTGTGTCATTTGGTCTCTTGTGAAGAGTCTCAAATAGCAATCATACCACATCTTCTTATTTTTATACATACATATAAATATATATAATCGCAAAACAATACAAGTACAAATCCATTAAGGTTATAGTTGCAAGCATTTTCGGTTGGAATGTTGTCATAGAGAGGACGTGTAGTCATTAATATTGCATTTAATTATAGATTGAATGCTGTTTTTTCATATTCATATATATACGAAATGAAAGGAAGCGACCATCGCATTTTGCTCGAAGCAGTCGACAGGAGTGCTTTAATTACTGCTAAATAACCTGATGATCACTTGCCTTCATTTTGTATAAATTTTCAAAAATACAACTATCAATTCTTTTACTTACATCATATATCGAAATAAAGAATAGATGCTTCTGACATTGAGAATCTGAAAGTAAAACAAATGGCTCACAGTATCTCTTACCATATGAAATTAAATATACGTCATATACGGCTGATATTAGCATAATAAAGATGTCTATTTCGAAGTAGAAAGCTTATCGAATATTGGACGTTTTGAAATTAGTCCTTCTGATACTCTTTAAATCAAGAATTTGTGTTGAAACATCGATAATACAGCTGTAACAACCTTTTTGTCCCATCTTTCTCAAAATAATAACTTTGGTACATTTATAAAATTAAGAAAATGTGGTATATGAATGCCGCTGAGACAACTGTATACCAATGACGTGAATGTTAGACTAGTAGCTATATATGTATAAACTGTATGTGCACATTTTTCAATACAATTTTCATTTCAATTAAGGCTACAGTCTTTATTACAATTTCTTCCCTTATTTTCGACAAAAATAAACCATTACTGATCGATCATTACTCCTAAAAACAGAACTGAGAATATAAAAAAGAAGATGTGGTATGATTTCCAATGAGACAACTCTCCACAAGAGACCAAATGACACAGAAATTAACAGCTATAGGTCACCGTACGGCCTTCAACAATGGGCAAAGCCCATACCGCATAGTCAGCTATATCAGGCCCCGAAATAAGTCTGAGAAGTACATCATTAACTGAGAAGTAAATAATTTTATACAACTCATCAGTACATATTGTGAGAAGTACATCATTTTATACAACTCACCAGTACATATTGTAAGAAGTACATCATTTTATGTAACTCGCCAATACATATTGTGAGAAGTACATCATTTTATACAACTCACCAGTACATATTGTGAGAAGTACATTATTTAATACAACTCACCAGTACATCATATTGTGAGAAGTACATCATATTGTACAACTCACCAGTGCATATTGTGAGAAGTACATCATTTTATACAACTCACCAGTACTTATTTGTCCTTGCGAAAAAAGACATAAAGTCGGTATATATACAAAACAAAGTGCAAACATAAGCTCTGTCCATCTTGTTTAAGTTTAGTCCATCGTTGTATATCATTGTCCATTTCGGTCAAATTTTTTCTCTATTTTGATCCATTTCGATACATTATTACTCCATTTTGGTCAATTTTGGTACATTTCGGGTTATTTCGGTTACTAGACTAGCCTTTTTTATAATATTGCAAAGAGAAAGAGACCAGGGGCGTGTTTTTTTGTTCTTCGGTAGTGAGCCAGAAGAGGTCCATTTTTTTTTTTTTTTTTGCATTGGGAAGATCTTCTGGTTCTCTTTACCTCTTCCTTTTAAATAGGTAGTTTAGACGGCAGAGGCACATAGCAAACATGTCGTTGCTTGGTCTTAATGACATTGATAAATTTATAAATGCCGATATAACAGTCTAAGAATGTAAGCTGTCTGAAAAACGTGTTAATGGTATGATAGGCTTAGTAGGACATCCCTGTAGGGACGATAAGCTGGATAGATATAAGAACTACACGGACAATAACAGTTAGGGGACGACTATTTTATATTTTGAGAGGGGGAGGGGCATGAGGATTTTTTGCAGATTTATTATTCATTTTAATCAAGGAATTGTATATATTTAAATATACAGTTCCTTGATTTTAATCTGTCGCTAAACATGTCTATTTTGTCAGCTCTTACCAGGCCACCATATTCATATTTAAAATCCTCCTGTCCCACACTCTACTCCCCCAAAAGAAACCAAATGAATTTCAAATGGTTTTCCCCTTATCTAACACAAGTTTGAATTGATTGATTGTTGGTTGCTTATTTTAGAAAAATATTTCATGCATGTTCAGGAAAACACGAGTTTAAAAGTTAGATATATAATATAAAAATAAATAGATGTGGTACGATTGCCTATCCACCGGAATTTAAATGAAGTGGATGTAAGCAATTATACTAGACAACCGTACTGCCTTCAACAATGACAAAAACTACAAACCGTATAGTCGGCTTTAAAAGGCCCTGACATGAGAAATGTAAAACAATTCAATTCAGAAAAACTAACGGCCTAATGTTACAAAACAATTTACAAAACATCAAACATGAGTCGACAGATAGGAACCAACGACAATCGCTGAACTACAGGCTCCTGACTTTGGACAGGCATATAAAGAACAGTGGCGGATCCAGAGGGGGGTTCCAGGGGTTGGACGATCAATGCATTTGAATGGGGACATAGTTGGAACCCCCCTTTTAAACGCCGAACTCTCCCCTGAACTTCTTGTTGCTCAGGATTCCATTCCCAATCCATGTTGTGTCGTGTTAACCTTCGTAATGGTTCGCAAATAGACGCATAGTGTCTGATAAATCGAGAAGAATAATTTGTCATTCCAGGGAAGCTGCGAAGCTCTGGAACATTTGTCGGTGCTTCAGCATCTTTGACTGCTTGAACTTTCTTAGGGTCAGGTGAAATACCCTCCTTTGAGAATACGACCCCAAAGAATGTAACTTTGTTCTTGTTAAATTCACACTTGTCTTTATTTACAGTCAAGCCGTTTCTTTGTAAAGCTTGTAGTGTATCATCTAGAGCTTGGTCATGCTCCTCTTGGGACTTTCCATATATTATGATGTCATCAGAAATGTTTTTAGCATTTTGAACGTTTTGAATAACACAGCGAATTGTTTCTTGAAAAATTTCTGATGCAGAGGATATGCCAAAATTTAGTCTCTTATATCTAAATAATAAGTGTGTGCTGAATGTAGTTATGTATCTAGATGGTTCATCTAATTCTAACTGATGATAACCTGCCGGTAGGTCTATTTTACCAGAGACTGACGCATTGTTTAGATCATGAATTAGTTCTTCTACTGTCGGTAGCAAATGTCGTTCTCTTATGATGGCCTTATTGGCCTCCCTCATGTCAACGCACAATCGGATTTCATCCGGATTCTTCTTAGGTGGTATGACAATGGGTGATACCCAGGGTGTCGGAGTGTTGCCTATTTTCTCTATAATGTCCTGATCAAGCAGTTTGAGAATCTCTTTTTCTACCTTTGGCCTCAGGTGAAAAGCGGTTTTCCTGTTTCTCTGTGCAACGGGTCGAACATTAATGTCAATGTGTAGCTTTACTGACCCTCCTTTGTATTTCCCTATTTCATCCCTGAAAACATCAGGATATCTCAGTTTAGGAGCTTGTATGCTTATCGACTGAATAAATTTAACAAGTCCTAGTTGCGATGCTGTTGGGTAGCCAATCAATGCACCATGTCCACCTTTAACCACATAAAACTTGTGAACACCATATTTGTCTTTTGTTTCAAGTTGTAACTCGCATGCTCCTGTGATTTCAAGGGGTTTGCCATCTCCATAAGGCAAACGTTTTGTGTCATTTTTGTTTAGTTTTGGAGAACCAATGTTTTGGTGTGTCTTATCATCTAAAATATTGACTGTAGCACAGTAGCAATCATCATTGTGCATGTTTTTGTATTTACTTTAATTGTAGCAAAGGGTGATTTCTTCACTAAACAAACTGTCTCAGCTTCTTTTATACTGTAGGAATACTCCTCATCAGAACCGTCTAAAATTTCTTGATATGACTCTCTTTCTGTATTTGGAGTTTGAATTTCATTTACGTGTCTATCTTTTGTTTTTTGTCTACTCGTACCGGTATATCTATTTTGTTTTCCACGACAAACTTTGGCGAAGTGGTTTTGCTTATGGCATGCATTGCAGGTTTTACCATGTGCTGTATACTGTCCATTTTTATGAGGGAATTGGCCACCACAATTTCTACAAATTGTCTGTCTTGTTGAGCGGCTAGGGTAATTTAGGGCTGACGTTTGTTGACCTTTTCTGTTTTTATAGTTTGTTTTGGAATTTTTTCTGTTTGTATTTGTAACTTTATTTACAGATTCTCTCTCTATTTCGGTTGCTTGAAAATCAGCCATTTCAAGAGTCCTACCAAATGTTAGAATGTCGTTTAATGTTTTATCAGGCTCCCTCAGAGCTCTCCTGCGCAATCTGTTAGACTTGCAGTTTTGAATTACCTGTGATAGGATTTCATTGTTCACACTTGTAAATTTACATGTTTTGTCTAATTTTCTTAGTTCGGTTACAAATTCATCAAGTGACTGCCCTTCTTTTTGTTTATATGAACGGAATTTGTACATCTCCATTTGTGCATTTTTCTTTGGTTCGAAGTAAGTTGTTAACACCTGCTTTGTTGCCACGAATGCCATTAATTTTGAATGAAAACCATTTCCCCATCCTTTATGCGATGCATGCATCACCACCATGCGAAACCATGTCCAGTCAAAATGGCACAAACGGTTATAGTGCACAACCGCAAAGTTTACAGATCAGAAGAATATTCAGGTATCTAAGAGGGTGTGGATGGGGGTTTACAGAATAGAGAATAATGGGCCAAAAATATAAATAATAGAGAATAATGAGGTGCTTGAATATAAAGAAAAGAGAATAATGGGCAAAAAGTGTACAGAATAGAGAAAAATGGCCGAAAAAAAATTAAGAAATGAAAGACCCCCATCCAGACCCTCATATAAAGATCTAAGCCGCGAAACATATCGCTTTTGAAAACTGGGGAATATGTATATTATAAATCTTTCAAATGCAGAAAAAAGTCTTTCCTTGGGAGATGATGAATTACCAAAAAAAAAAAAAAAATATGAATAAAGATCTATTTATTACAAAATTAATTCCCTCGAGATATTATTTTCAACATTGCTCTGTAGCAGAAGCCTCTCCAGAAATTACTCATTGAAAATTATCAAATTAAATCACTATATTATTACCATTTATAATTGTTAATCTGATTAGCCTGAAGTGGAGGTCTCCAAAACTGAAATAAACATTGATACAGAAACAAGTGTAAACAGAGAAGCACAAGTAGAAACACGAAAACAATCCTAGATAGACAAAATGACAATGCATATTGAGAAAAAGACAAAAATAAGGACACCATAAAGAAGAGTATTAGTAACATAATTTGTCTGTCTGATGGAAGAATTTTAGTAGCTGAAGAGTTTGGTAATGTTAACCTACTTACTTCGGATGGCAAACTTCAAAAACAGTTACCAATACCTGGTAAAGCCTTCTGTGTTACACAGATCAGCAAGGATACGATTGCCATAACTTATCCTATGGAGCATGCCATTAAGATATTCAATATAGAGGATGAAACAACGACCAAAGTTATCATACTAAACAAATGCTGCTACGGATTATCATTCTCCAATGAATCTTTTGCTGTAGGTTTCAATTATGATGAAATCCGTATTATAGATTTGGAAGGAAATACACTGACATCAATAGAAGTTCAGAGTAAATTCAACCTGAAATACCTTGCTTACTCTGATAACAGAGTTATCTATAGTGACAATGGTAGTAAATCAGTATACTGTTTTGATAGATCAGGTAAATTTATTTGGCAATATACACAGGATTTATCTGGACCATTCGGACTCTGTACAGATACTTATGGTAACATTATTGTAGCAGACTTTGAATCTAATAGAATAATAGCAATATCAAAAGATGGACAGGATAGTAAGGTACTGGACAGAAAAGAAGATGGATTGAATCATCCTAAGAGTATTTGTTTTAGAAATGATGAATCTTACTGTTTTGTATGTGAAGGAATCGGCATATACCTGGCAAAATTCAATCTTAGTTATGACTAGATATATGCACTGATATGAACATTAGACTAGTGATAATATAAAACTGGTCAATAAATGTACAATGTACAGTACGTATGCATTTAATTTATGAAGGTTTATCATATATATTTTTTTTTTTTTTTTTTTCAAAATTGATAAGTCATTTATTAATGTATAAGATTTACTATAAGTTTTATTTCAGCTGCAAAATTTTCTTTTTCATATATATATTAATACATGTGAAAAGTTATGGATTAAACTTGCTTACGAATCAACAAACATGTATGTATAAATGTTGAAATTATAACAATGATTATGTTTTTGAAAAAAAAAATGTATGCCAGCAACAAAGTTTTGTAATGTAAACACAGGTTACAAATAGTCCTTACTATAATATTTACAAAAGAAAAATGTAAACAGCAATTCATGTCCTTTCCTGTATTTATATAGTTTACCTTCACACAGGAAACCCTACGCAATAATTGATGGCAAAATTGTCGATTATTCGTTTCCTATTGTTTATTTTCCTTTTTGTCGAGCCTGCGACATTTATGTCGCGAAAGCGAGACATAGCGATCCTAGATTCCGTCGTCGGCATCGGCGTCGGCGTCGGTGGCGTCAACATTTAAGTTCAGTCTGTGGTCAAAGTTGTTTTAGACATCAATAACTTTGTCAGACTTTCATGGAATTTTAAGAAATTTGGACAGAAGCTTGTTTATGACCAAAATACAGTATCCAGAGCAAAATTTAGAAAATATTTATTTACATTTTTCCGTATTTTACTGATAAATGGACTTAGTTTTTTTACAGTTAACATTCATATTCAGTCTGAGGTTAATGTTTTTAAGTCATCAATAATTTTGTCAAACCTTCATGGAATTTTATGAAATTTGGACAGAAGCTTGTTTATGACCAAAATACAGTATCCAGAGCAAAATTTAGAAAATATTTATTTACATTTTTCCGTATTTTACTGATAAATGGACTTAGTTTTTTTACAGTTAACATTCATATTCAGTCTGAGGTTAAAGTTTTTAAGTCATCAATAACTTTGTCAAACCTTCATGGAATTTTATGAAATTTGGACAGAAGCTTGTTTATGACCAAAATACAGTATCCAGAGCAAAATTTTGAAAATATTTATTTTCATGTTTCCATATTTTACTGATAAATCGATCTAGCTTTTTTTTTACAGTTAACATTCATATTCAGTCTGAGGTTAAAGTTTTTCAGTCATCAATAACTTTGTCAAACCTTCATGGAATTCAATGAAATTTGGATAGAAGCCTGTTTATGACCGAAATACAGTATCCAGAGGAAAATTTTAAAAATATTAGTTTCATTTTTCCATATTTTACTGATAAATGAACAATTCATGTAAACTTATTGATCCTTTGAATAACTTATTCTAAATGTTATCAAGTCAACACTGTAACAAGGTCTTTGAATATTGTTTTTATCGGAGCGAACATCGCCTTTCTTATCATTAATTTAAAACATAATTTAATATTATTGCTATACAGCTTTGACAATTCACGTTTCTACGTTCTGTCGATGCTGATATTAGGCTTTGTTTACTTTTACAAATTGTGACTTGGATGGAAAGCTGTCTCATTGGCACTCATACCACATCTTCTTATATCTATTTGCACAAGATAATGTTTTTTCTCTGACTGTTCATGGCGTCTTTGTGCTTTGTGTCGCTCTGATGAGTCAAGCCTTTTCAACTGACTTTGTATAGTTTGTTCTTTTCTTATGTTGTTACGCCACTGTCCCAGGGTAAGGGAGGGTTGGGCACCTCAGCAAACATTTGTAACCCCTCTACATTATGTGTGTGCCTGTCCTAAGTCAGGAGCCTGTAATTCAGTGATTGTTTTTGTTGCTCTATTTTATATTCGTTTTTCGTCAATTTTTTGTACATAGTTCAGGCTGTTTGTTTTCTCGTTTGAATTGTTTTTCATTTGTCATTTTGGAACCTTTTATAGCTTGATATGAATGACAAGCCGTTCTCGTCAAAACTATATTTAAACATTTTTTTTGAAAGGGGGGACGTTGTTTCATTGGCAATCATACGACATTTTCTTATTTTTAATCTAATAGAAATTAAACGTGTAGATATTCAATTCCCCAAATTGAAAATGTTTTTGTTTGAGGACAAGCGATGTCTTGTTGAAGGTCGTATGGTGACCTATAATTGCGTACACCCACGTCATGAGAACTCTGGTGGATATGAGTCTCATTGGCAATACCACGTCTCCATATCTTTATCATATAGATCTTAGAAAAGTGTATTTTCGACATCAGAATTGTAACTAACTATTGTACAATATGTATTCACTGTTTTGCTGGTTACGTAATTAAACAAGAGTGTACTTGCTCAATTGCCTCTCTTGCTTTATTGGTTATGATTGACTTTTAATCTAAGAGTTTCTAAGATTAATGTAAAACTACTGTTTAAACAGAAACTGAACATAATCAATGATCCATGCAAATAAAGTCAAAGTCATAGTATTTCTGTCAGACGTACATGTTTACCGTACAATCATATTCTATACACCTTTATTGTTGACCTTTCCTTATAGAACCAGGAAATTGAAAAATTCTCAAAAACGTATAAATACTAATTACTGAACTATAGGTCAAGGAGACGTGAACCGTGCCTGACAGACAATAGTAATTTGCGATAAACCTAAATACTATTTTTTCGGAATATTGATAGTAAAGAAGTTAGTTAAATTTGCCCTGGCTCCTACGCCCCTAAATTTTAGCACTATTCCAATTTTTGAATTTAAGCATACCAAACAATGTTCCAATAGACTTGTCTTTGAATTTTCATTACCGTATAAAGTCAATAGATGCCTATGCATGATTATCTTTTGTGTTATTTTGCTGACCCTTTGACTTTTACTGATTATCTCATTATTCTTGAAAAAGTATAATATAAGGTTTGGCTCCTTCCTCTGCCCCTTATTAACATGAAACTAGTCCCCCTTTTTAAAAGTTCATTGATCCACTACTGATAAAACTAAGCGAACCAAAAAAACAGGCCTCTGTGATTTACCTCTTCTGTTTGAACAATTCAGGAAGACAAATTAAACAATTTAGATTTATCAGTAAATGTCTTTAAATTTGACACCCTTATAAAGTTTTAAATTATCTACAAATTGCTTGCGCTCTTCGATGTATTTAGGACATTTAAGTAAAAAATGTATTTCATCTTCAATTTCTTTTTTGCATTTGTACATCTTCCAACTTATATTTCTAATTAATGTGCACTTAGTCGAAATTTAGAAATCTATAAATAAGAAGACAACCGATAATAAATCAAGACCAAGCTGTTAGGGGGTATAGTTAAAGCCTGAAATTGAGAAAGAAGCTAAGCCGTTATAACAAGTTAGCTAAGTCGTTATAACGAATTATTTAAGTTGTTAAAACGAGTTAGTTAAGTCGTTATAACGAGTAAGCTAAGTTGTTTTAAAGAGTTACTAAGTCGTTATTACGAGTTATCTAAGTTGTTTTAACGAGTTAGCTCAGTAGTGATAACGAGTTAGTTAAGCTAAGTCGTTATAACGACTTTAAAATAAAACTACACCCTGATACTAACCGGCTTCCGTATAAATCCAAAAAGGTTATAGTTACAAGCACTTTAGGTTGGAATGTTGTCACTGAGAGCACGAGTAGTCATTAATATTGTATTTTATTATAGATTGAATGCTGGTTTTTTTTTTTTTTTTTTTTTTTTATATTAATACAAAATGAAAACAAGCGACCATCGCAATGTGCATGAAGCCATCGGAAGCGCTTTAATTTTTGATAGAATAACTGATGATCTGTTGCTTTCATTTTATATAAATGTTAAAAAATACAGCATTCAATTCCTTTATTTACACCAGATATTCGAAATAAGAAAATTGCTATTAACATTGAGAATCTGAAAGTAAAATAAATTCCACGTGAAATCAAATATACGTCATATACGGCTGAAATTTACATAATAAAGATGGTTCTGAAATTTAGTCTTTTTTAACTTTCTTTTTAAATCATGATTTCATGTTGAAACATAGATATTACACCTGTAACAAGCTGTTTGCCTATAACCTCTCTTCCTCAAAATAATGACTTGGGTCCATATTAAAAATAAGGAAATGTGGCATGAATGCCATTGAGACAACTGTATACCAATGACGTGAATGCTATTAGCTATGTACATGTATATATATACATACTGTATGTACAAATATTTCAGTACAATTTTCATTTTCAACGTCTTTATTACATTACTTCCCTTATTTTCGAAACAAATGAAATATTACTCCTAAAAACAGAGCTGAGAAGTAAATCATTTTTTAAAACTCACCAGTACATATTTGTCCTTGCGAAAAAAGACATAAAGCTTCAAAGTCGGTATATATACAAGACAAAGGGCAAACATAAGCTCTTCAAAGCTTTTCAAAAATAGGAATCTGATGTTCAGTAGTTGTCGTTTGTCGATGTGGTTCATAAGTGTTTCTCGTTTCTCGTTTTTATATAGATTAGACCGTTGGTTTTCCCGTTTGAATGGTTTTACACTAGTAATTTTTTGGGGCCCTTTATAGCTTACTGTTCGGTGTGAGCCTAGGCTCCGTGTTGAAGACCGTACTTTGACCTATAATGGTTTACATTTATAAATTTTGACTTGGATGGAGAGTTGTCTCATTGGCACTCATACCACATCTTCTTATATCTATATCTTGTTCCATCTTGGTTCAGTTTAGTCGATTGTGGTATATTAATGTCCATTTTGGTCAATTTTTTCTCTATTTCGGTCCATTTCGATACATTATTACTCCATTCCGGTACATTATTACTCCATTTCGGTCAATTTTGGTCAATTTTGGTCTAATTTCAGTTAATTGATTAGCCATTTTAACAATATTGAAAGGAGAAAGAGACTTATATTGTATGTGCTCCAACAGATATTTGGAAATTTTAAGTATCCACATCTGATTCACGCCGCCCGAAGAGTTACTGTAGGTCGTTTCGCAATAACCTTGGAGCCCGGTTTTTGATTACTGATAAAATCTTTGTTAATACTTCTACTTGAAAGTGGAGTACTTGAAAGACCAAGTAATATAACGTGGTTTGTTAGGACACTTTCTTGATGTTTTACCTACAGTCACGATTGGTAGTGGAATTGATTTTTTCTGTTGTGTTGTTTTATTTTCTGATGACTTAGATACCGGTGAAGGAACGGAGGTAACAATGTCAGTACTAGTATATAGACAGTTGGTGGATTGGCGATAAAATTGCTGTCTGCATTTGTTACATATAATACCATTTTCTAAAACGTTCTTGTTCTAGGTTTAGAAAAATTATTTTTGTTGTTTTGAATTTTTTTTTGCTATGACCTTTTTTCGTAATATGTGTATAACACAAACAACATTTGGGCTTCATTGCTATACAAGCAATTCTCGTGTTATTGGTTATGTACAAGCACCTACTTCAGTGTGACTCTTTGAATTAAACAAACATCCGAAAAAATGTGATAGAAACATAACAATTTAATATTTCAACACAAACATGCAAAAAAAGTGCGTGAGATTTGAACCCCATCTTAAAAACAATCTGATTTACAGTTATATGCCACGGCGACTCTTGCAGATAATGCTGTTATTTTTAAAAGCAGCCATATAGGTTCAATTTAGTGGGTTTTTTAGGTATTAAGGACACACTAAACCAATTTCATTCTTGTGGAAAAAGTTGTAGAAATTACAACAACAACAAACAACACAACTTTGTTTTGGTTTGAAATGTCCTTCTCGGGGGATTCCCTGTTTTTCCAACCTAAAAACACGGTAAATTCGGCAAATTTTACTTTCATCCTTTTTGGGGGGTTAGATTAACTATTTTTCAGACAAATCATAATATATAAAAATTCGTAAGGGTTCCGCGGAACCCAGTGTCTCGCCTACTTTTGCTGTTAATCGCAGGCTCAACAAAAATGAGGAAAAAAATTAATAAAAATATTCCTCTCTATACTATTTTTTGATTGTAAGTAGCTTCTGTCCAAGTTTGGTAAAAATCCAGGATAGTTTATGAATCTAATAAATGTTTTAAAAACTTAAACTGCAGACTGTATGTAATGTTAACTGGAAGAAAAACTAAGTCCTTTTATAAGTAAAATACGGAAAAAATGGAACAAAATTTTAACAAAATTTCCTTCTAGATACTAGCTTTTAATCATAAACAAGCTTCTTTCCAAGTTTGGTACAAATCCAAGATAGTTTAAGAAAGTTGTTAAAATTTTAAAAACTTTAACCACAGAGTGAATGTAATGTTAACTGGCAGAAAAACTAAGTCGATTTATAAGTAAAAAAACAGAAAAAATGATTTTTTTTTTTACAAAATTTACTTCTGGATACTATCTTATGATCATAAACAAGCTTCTTTCCAAGTTTGGTAGAAATCCAGGATAGTTTAAGAAAGTTATTAAAATTTCAAAAACTTTAACCACAGATTGATTGAATGTAATGTTTCCTGGCAGAAAAACTAAGTCCATTTATAAGTAAAATACGGAAAAAATGGAATTTTTTTTTTACAAAATTTACTTTTGGATATTATCTTATGATCATAAACAAGTTTCTGTCCAATTTTGGTAGAAATCCAGGTTAGTTTAAGAAAGTTATTGAAATTTCAAAAACTTTAACCACAGAGTGAATATTTATGGACGCGGCCGACGACGACAGCGACGACGACGACGACGACGACCGAATGTAGGATTGCTATGTCTCGCTTTTTCGACAAAAGTCGAAGGCTCGACAAAAATCGAGATATTGACCAAAAACATTTTCATTTCCTGTTTTATCGTAAATTTTATTCTTTCAGCACTTTTTTTAAATTGGCCCGTCTGTGAAAAATATCAGGGGAAATTTGCCCTACCTCTTTAAGAGAAAGATATGTGTTATGTTCTGTAGAAAACACATCTGTTCATGTTTTTCATTTCTTCGTGTGCTTTTAAATAAATGAATTAGGCGAAAATTGTTTAATTTAAGGTCCACTGACAAAACTACTCATGCATTCACAGCAACAACTAAAACTTTGGTTAAACAAAAGACGCTGGTGTGAGGTTTTAAAATGATAAAAGTCGCAGACAAAACGTTAAGGACAAAAAGTCACAATTACGATAATATTTCTTTCATTAATAAAAGACTTATTTATAAGCATTTTTCATTATTATTTTCACGCTTAATGCCGTATTTTTTTAATCGCGTACATTGTCGGAAAATATAAAATTTATTTGTACGAGCTTTAGAAACAGGACGAAAAGCGAGACTCCTGTTTCAGAGCGAGTACAAATAAATTTAATAAAATAAACAAACAGACTCTCGTCAACAATACACAAGTATTTAAACCATATTTCAAGCTCTAAATAGCGCTCAGAATAGAGTTAACAGCAACCATAAAAAATCTGCCATATTATCAATCTATCTAAAGTCGGTGAAATAAAAAATAAAACCAAAAACATTAACATGATCAAGTAATAATTTAAGTTATTTCTGACGGGGTTGTGTTTATTTTTAGGTTATGGCATCAGGTAAACCTGTACCATGTGGACCATGCAAGCAGGAAAAAGTAAGCACTCCATTTTTGCGCCTGTCCCAAGTCAGGAGCCTCTGACCTTTGTTAGTCTAGTATGTTTTTTAATTTTAGTTCATTTATATGTTTTGGAGTTTAGTGTGACGTCCATTTTCACTGAACTAGCACACAATTTTATTTAGGGGCCAGCTGAGGACCACCTCCGGGTGCGGGATTTTCTCGCTGCATTGAAGACTCATTGGTGGCCTTCGGCTGTTGTCTGCTCTTTGGTCGGGTTGTTGTCTCTTTGACATATTCCCCATTTCCATTCTCAATTTTACTAAAGCTGACATCTGTGATGAAGGATTGTGCTCAACATGTTCTGGTCATCATAAAAAGTTTAAAACAACTCGTGATCACAAGACCATTGATATTCAAATCTACAAACCTCCAGTTGGCTCTATCAAAATAAAATGCGACAAACATAATCAGCAATTCAACTTGTACTGTCCCATTCATTTAATGCCTTGCTGTGATGAGTGTATTTCTACTCAACATTCAAAATGTATTGGAATACAAAGTTTAGCGAGTGTAGTGGAGAAAACCAAGACTGAGAAATCAAAAGAATCCGTAGATAAAGATATAAACTCTATCTTACTTTTCTTGAATAGAATGGTTACGAAAAAAACAAGAAATGTAACGAAACGAGAACAACAATGCGAAAGCATACAGGAATCGATCGGAAAAATTCGGGAAGAAATCAACAAATATTTAGACAAACTAGAAAAGAAGCTTTGGAAAGAAGCAGATACTGTATGGGATCAAGAGGAATCCAAATTGACAAGTTTCATTACTGAAATTGAAGAAAAAAATAAAAAATAAGGGAAATGCAGGATGATTTACATACAGGTACAGAACAGACTTCAAAACTTACACCCTTTTAGGGTACATCAGATTGGTGAAAAAGTACATCAATATCAAAGATATAATTAGGATATGGAAAATAATGACATGGCCAATGATAGACAAGATACTAAGCGACTTACAATCATTAAAATCATTTGGAGAAGTGAACGTTTCTAAGACTGAAATAGCAATTAAAAGAGAAACAAGAGTGAACAGGGAAACACAAGTAGACAAACAAAAGCAATCCTACATAGACAAAATGACAATACATATTTAGACAAAGACAAACGTGGAGGTCAACATAAAGAGTATTAGTGACATGGTTTGTCTGTCTGAGGGAAGAATTATACTATTTGGAGCTTATGATAATGTTTACCTACTTACTTGAGATGGCAAACCTCCAAAACAGTTACTCGTACATGGTGAACCTACAAGTGTGACACAGATCAGCAAGGATACGATTGCAATAAGTTATCCGTATGAGAAAGCCATTAAGATCTTCAATATAGAGAATGAAGCAGTCGTCAAAGTTATCCAACTACACAAATACTGCTGTGGCTTATCATTCTCCAATGAATCCCTTGCTGTAGGTCTTAAGAATGATGAAATCCGTACTATAGATTTGGAAGGAAATACACTGAAGTCAATAAAGGTTCAGAATGAATCTATCCTGAATTATCTTGTTTACTATGATAATAGAGTAATATATAGTGACTATGCTGCTTATGCAGTAATCTGTATTGATGGATCAGGTAAACTGATCTGGCAATATACACATTATTTATTTAGACCATTCGAACTCTGTATTGATACTTATGGTAACACTATTGTAGCAGACCGGGGTACTAGTACAATAATAGCAATATCAAAAGATGGACAAGATAGTAAGGTACTGGTCAGAAAAGAGGATGAATTGAATGATTCTGAGTGTATTTGTTTTAAAATAATGAATCCTACGGTTTTGTTTGTGCCAAAAACTGCAAATACTTGGCAAAATTCAATCTTAGTTATGAGTAGACAAATTCACTGAACATTAGACTAGTGCATGATAATATAATACTTGTCAATAAAGGTACAATGTGCAGTTCGCATGCATTTAAATTATCATGCATTAATACATGTGGAAATCGATGGATCAAACTTGATCAAGGATAAACAAACATGTATGTATAAATATTGAAAAAAGAATGGTTAGGTTTCTGAAAAAAAAAGCTATATGTCAGCAACAAAGTTGTGTTGTGTAAACACAGGTTACAAAAAGTCCTTATTATAATATTTACAAAAGAGAAATATAAACAGCAATACATGTCCTTTCCTTGTGTTAAATTATTGTAAATATTTCGATCCCTTGAATAACTTATTCTAAATGCTTATCACGTCAATATTGTAACTATGTCCATGAATATTGTTTTTTATCGGGGCGAACATTAATAATTATCGCTAATTTAAAACATAATTTAATATCATTGCTATACAGCTTTGACAATTCACTTTTCTACATTCTTTCGATATTTATAATAGGCTTTGCACAAGATAATGTTTTTTCTGACCGTTCATTGCATCTTTACACTTTCGGTCATTGTGTCGGTGTGATGAGACAAGCCTTCAGAACTGATTTTTTATAGTTTTTTTCTTTTATTATGTTGCTACGCCATTTTCCAATGGTAGTGAAGGGTTGAGCTCCTTCAACCCCCCACATTTTGTGTATGCCTGTCTTAAGTCAGAAGCCTGTAATTCAGTGATTGTTGATAGTTGCTGTATTTCATATTCTTTTTTTTTTTTGTCAATTATATTTTGTACATAATTCAGGCATTTAGTTTTCTCTTTTGAATCGTTTCACATTTGCCATGTGTGGCCTTTAAAACTGATTGCTTTGCAAGCCGTTCTCGTTAAAACTATGTTTAAACCTTTTATGGGGAAGTTGTCTCATCGGCAGTCATACCAATTCTTCTTTTCTTTTCATAAGCTAATAAAAATTAAAATCAATTGCTTATATCCACACCATTTTAACGCTGGTGGATAGTCTCACTTGCAATAATACCACGTCTCATTATCGTTATTTTGTAGATCTTAGAAAAGTGCATAATGATTTTGACATCAGAAATGTAACTTTTATTGAATTTGTACAATATGTATTCACTGTTTTGCTGGATTTCAATTAAACAAAAGTGTACTTGCTCCATTGCCTCATTTGTTCTATTGGTTTTGATGGACAATTTAATCTAGGAGTTTCTAAATTTAAGTAAAACTCAGTGGCGGATCCAGGGGGAGGAGGTTCCCGGGGTTGGATTGCCCCTTTTTTTTGTCGATCAATGCATTTGAATGTGGACATATAGTTGGACCCCCCCCCCCCTTTTTACCCTTTTAAAAATTGTTGGATCCGCCCTGAAACTATAGTTAAAACAGACACTGAACATAATCAATGATCGATCCATGACATTTTTATTAGTTTACAAGCAGGGGCGGATCCCGGATTTTTTAAAGTGGGGTTGTAGTCTGTAACTTTAGGCGAGCGAAGCGAGGCAAAACAAATTTTGGCTAAAAAACATAAAATAAGTGCACTAATTTAATGGTTCCTGACGTTGAATATGTATATTTTATAGTTAAAGTGTAAGGAACAACATTTTGATGCCGTATTCTCCCCAATAATTGTCTACATGTATTATAAAATGATTGGATGGATCCAAAGCTATATATGTACCAATATACTTAATGTGGGTCAGTAAAAAATGGACATTGAAAATTCTCGATTGGTGTATGGTTAGTTAGAATAACCTCACAGATTTTTGTTGTAAACAAGATATACGGCCATTCAATGAAATTTACAATACGACCGACACGAAGAAAGACACAAAAGCAATTTTTATCCAAATTTATGGTTGAAATGTTTCACCCAACAAGGGAAGTGAAGGGTTCCAAATCAACCAAAGGCTACGAATGAGTCTGAAATGACAATGAAGTTGTGAATGACGGTAAAGAAATGGAGACCTAAAGACAACACCTAGCAGGCAGTTTGTAGTCGGTCCTAGTAAAAAGTACGCAGTATACCAGTTCGGCGAAACAGACAATCCAGTTACATCCCTCTCTTAAGTATAAACTCCTTTTGAAAACATTGAAAAAAAATTAAAATAGTAATTCAAATACCAATGCACGGATCATTTCATTTTCTTAGGGTGGCCTGGGATTTACATGCGAACCCCAAAAAAAAATTAAGCCCGTTTCTTATACATTTAATGCTAAATAATTCTGTTGGAAATTTTTTTCTAATAGCAAAAAAGTGGGCAAGATTATTGTTTTCAATCCGGGTACGGCCTGAATTTTCAGCCCCCGAATATCGAATGGTCCGTACCCGTACTTTAGACTTTAATCTATCTAGAGATTACTGACTGGGATCATTATTCAGCAATGTTATTAATGGGCATGGTCGTATGGGGTTATACATGTTTTCGTAGGTAAATATTTAAGCTGTGGAACTTTTTTTTTCATCATGTAAGTGTAATAGAGTATTTAAACTCCTGCTGGGTGGAATTGTGAAATAGGATTCAATACGTTCTTGCTCCATCCTTTGTGGCTTTGAAGGCGTCATGATTGTCATCCTCAGCCTTAGCTATGTGTTACTGTAATTTGAATTTCAAAATGACTGAGTGACGTTTTTTCGATGTACTGGTCAACTCCACGGTAGCACATGACGTGACTTTGACTGTCTTCCGATGATTTCGTCATTTTGAGCAGCCAAAGAAGTAAAATCAAATATAAAGAGAGCATTTGAACAGTTAACTTTCCCTGAAAATTGTACCGATTAAAATCTTGAATTTACTTATTAACGCTGCTCTTGCTTAACCGAGTACCAGGATGTCCTACCACGGAGAAGGGAACCTGTCGAAAAATATATACTTATTTACGTTGCTCTTGCTTGACCGATCGAGTACCAGGTTGTCCTACCACATAAATTCCGGAGTCAAAAGTCGGTAATATGAAAGGGACTATTGTCACATAAAAATTAAATATACGGCAAATGTCAAAGTTAACGAAATCTAGTCTGATTAATCATTTTACAGTCTTAATAAAAAAAAAAGCGCAAGTAAAGAGAAGGCGTACGCCCTCTACGCTCCCCCCCCCCACCCCACCCCCACCCCTGGATCCGCCACTGGTCAATTCAGGCAATCGATCTCAAATTAAATTTCAAACCCGCCCAAGCACACCTGCGAAATTAAAACACGCGTACTTTAAACGATACAAAGTTACTGATCACGTACAGGATTGTGTACTTAATTATCTAATGGCAATCCTAGCTTACCTTTATTTGCATCATCACATGCGTGGCCTATCGCTAAGCACGCTGCATGTCACTTTGGTAAAATAGATGTCTCATTGGTAATCATACCACATCTCCCTATTTTTATATACTGCATTTGTATTTCTATCAATACTCACGGTATGTTTCTCGGTAAACTCATACTTAGTTTTTGGAAAATAAAATATTTTCTTAGATAATTTTTTATTTTCCAAAATCTAAATGAGTTATTGAGAAATATAGTATTAATATAAATACAATAACATTGAAGGTTTTAATTGTATTGTATTTATATTAATACTATATGTTTCTCGGTAAACTCATACTTAGTTTTGGAAAATAAATATTTTTTTAGATGTACGATTTTTCGTTCCCTATTGTTAATTTTCCTTTTTGGATGGTGATGTTCCTTTGGCACCATCTTACGGTGTTTATATTTCACAACTCGTTCGCTATGCTCGTATCTGTAGTGACGTTTTAGATTTTAACGAACGAATCTATGTATTACTGGTAAATTATTAAGTCGGGGATTTCGTTACCACAAATTACTTAAAACGTTTACTAAATTCTTCCATAGATATAAAGATTTGGTTTTGAAAGTTTGGTTGTATCTGTCGAAAACTTATTTAAAACGGGATATTTCATCCTCATTTTTACGGAGATGTTGTTTACCGTGCCCGGAAATTTAGAAACGATCCTGGTAAACTTATCGATCCTTTAAATAAACTTATTCTAAAAGGTTACCGATTCAACACTGTAATTAGATCTTTGAATATTGTTTTTATTGGTATTAATATTGATTTTGTTATCAGTAAATTAAAAGCAAACTAAATATTATTGTTATATACATATGCACTTTCATGGATCTACAATCTGTCGATTCCTTTATCTTGGCATTGCACAAGGTCCTGTATTTCTCTGACTGTTTATAACGTCTTTACACTAAATCCGTTGGATGATGGATGTGTACTGATTGATAATTTAGTCTTAGATGCATGATTTTTTATTTGTTGTTATTGTCTTGACTAGCTGTCAGTAACTGCGAGTACTCTCAGCTCTGTACTTAGTGTGATTTCGGGGCCTCCTATAGCTGACTATGCGGTATGGGCTTTGCTCTTTATTAAATGCTGTACGGTGACCTATGGCTGTTAATTTCTGTGTCATTTGGTCTCTTGTGGAGAGTTGTCTCATTGGCAATCATACCACATCTTCTTTTTTATATACAGTTGCTAAGCATTTGGTAATACAGAAATAATGTATCTATAGGTATAACTATATAGGTCACCGTACGGTCTTCAACAAAAAAATGAACGGAAAACAAATATGTAACACAGCAACAAACGACAACCACTGAATTACAGGCTCCTGACTTGGGACAGGACATACATACAGAATGTGGCGGGGTTAACATGTTAGCGGGATCCCCCTAACCTTGGACAGTGGTGTAACAGTACAACATAAGAACGAACTATAAAAATCAGTTGAAAAAGGCTTAACCTATCAGCTGGATACAAATAGAAATACATATAACAGAAACACATGGACGTGACCGTGTACTTTTACATCCCAATAACAAAAATACACTATGTACATATCTCAGAGTACTCGCAGTTACTGACAGTAAGTTCAAAGCCAATAACATGTTCGTTTTATAGCATGAAAACAAAAAAGAAATGTGAAACCAATCATAAATTACTATTATTATAACCTAGGATATGATTGTATCCGTTAGTGTGAAAGAAAATTAAAAGTGGTACATGTATTTATCCTAAATATTTTCATAATCCGGTACATGATCTGGTACATCCAGTGTTCTGGCATACATTACTAAATAAAAAAAATATCACAAGTATATTTTTTCGACCTCACTATTTGAAAATCAGGCGAGATCTCGACACAGCATTACAAAAAACAACATTTATTTAATTCTTTTTACGTTCGTAGTAACATAGTACATTCCATTGTCTGTCACCTGTGTCAATTCATGTGCACACTACGATTGTTGTTGTATTTTAATCTTTTTGCCAATGAAATGAGACGTTACAATTATTTGTTTGTGATACGCCAGAGTATCAAACGCTAAACTTGACTGCAGTTCAGTGTAAACGATAAAGTTAATGGGAACTACATCTTTTCCCAAATGTATCACACTTTAAAATCGATAATAAAGAAACTAAGATCCCAACTCCTTAATAGGCAAAGTTGACTTTAGATGGGCTTGCCTAGTTCTTAGGTTTTTTTTGTCTTATAGCTCTTCAGCGGTTTCGGTTGTTATACATTATTGGCTTTCAAATATTGAGCTTTGAGCGTCCCTGATAAAGGCAGGAACAAATATATATAGATATACTGTTCCCAGATAAGGGTAAATCCAGAAAACCGCTTCGGACGCATGAGATTTATAACGTGTCTCCTTTTCGTTTTTGACGTTGCGAATCGTATGCTTTTATATGCTATTAACACTTAGTAGTTTTAAATGTAAACATCAGTCTGCTTGGATTAGTAACCTTCTATTTATCATTTCGAAACGACATGTATTTCACACATGCAATTAAAGAACAGTGGCGGATCCAGAACTTTTATAAGGGGGGCCCACTGACTGACCTAAGGACCCCAGCAACCCTCCCTGGAACAGCATAAGTAGAAAGAAAAAAACGCGAGAATTTTCAGCTACATTTTTGTACTTTGAATCCTGTACAAATACAACGTGACTTTGTTTAGACTACATGCGTTCCATAGGTTTTATTACGTGGTTATCGACCTTTGATACCTTTCAGTGCAGTTGAATTTAACTTGAGAGTTCCGAAAATTACTTTTCTTGAGTTGATACTGTGAAGATATCGTGAGTAGATAATGTTTTTTTAATTTATTAACTAAAATCGATGTCAAATTTTACACATAAACATGCAAAACAAGAATACTCAATAACATGAATAAGATTGCAGATGGTCACATTGCGTCTATGGAACGCACTCTAAATACTGTTTGTATAAAATACCTATATATTGTCTATATAATACATGTTACCTCAATTTTGTTTTCTTTGATTTTTAAGCCATGTTTGAATTCTTTATATTTTTGCCCATATTCTCTATTCTTTATATCTTTGCCCATATTCTCTATTCTTTATATCTTTGCCCATTATTCTCTATTCTTTATATCTTTGCCCATTATTCTCTATTCTTTATATTTAACACCCCATTTTTCTTTATTCTATTTTTGGGGGCTTTTTCTATATTCCTATTTGTATGGCCCATTATTCTCTATTCTGTAAACACCATAAAAACATGGCAACATATTTTTGTTCCGCCTAACAGAAGTTACACTGGAAACTTTGTTTATAAACAATGTCATAATACCTCAGGAGCGGTCAAGATAATATTTTTAAATAACAAATATACTGTCCTTTATATTTAGGTCATTTTGACACAGCAAAATATAAAGAAAACGTGAACTAAATGTAATATTTCTGTATTGAGAGAGTTTATCAGGAAACTTAAGTAACATAATTTATAATTCGACTTTGAATGCAAACGACCCCTAAATGGCTAAAAGATATTGGTATATAGAATAGTCCATGACGATTTCTGTTAAAGAGTTCACGATCGAAATGTACACCAATTCTGTTGATTTCGCAGGCCCAGTTGAACTGACTAGAATAAGATTACGAGGGTTGTCCGTAAAGTTTGAGGACAATCTCAATAAAATATTATTTACCCGTCCGAAATAGATAAAACAAGTATATAACTAATTTACTGATTTACTGATTAAGTGTACAAAATTTTATTACAGTACCTGCTTAAATAATCGTATTTTCATCAATTTAAAATCATAAGAAACTCTCACCCGAGCACACAAACAAATATTTCCGACGTTCCGACGCTCGACGACGCCAACATTTTAACTTTTCTCAACGTAGTCTCCTTTCAAAGCAACACATTTTCTACATCTTTTAACCAGTCATCAAATATTTTCTCAAACTGTTCTGTTTTCATTTTAAGATTATGTTCATTACTTCCTGTCTTAGTTCAGGTAAATCGTCGAACCTTTGTCCACGGAGAAATCCATTGGCGCTAAGTCAGGGCTATACGGAGGATGTTTCAGACATTCAATCCAAGTAAATCAATTTCTAGATTAGTTTTTAGAAGTGTGGGCGGTGCATTGTCTTGGTTTAATATTACTTGCTCTATGTTGGCTGCTAAATATATGCTTTCTCAAAGCTTGAACCAAATCTCGCCTCAGTACCTGAAAGTACAAAATAAACGGACTTTTAATCAGATTGCATCTAAATTAAAAATAAGATTGAACATTTATTTTTATTCTTTGATAAACACCTTCTTAAACTGTTTATTTCATTTTATTTAGGTTTTAATTATTAATATAAGATCATTCATTATTTTAAAAGCAAATATTATGTTAAATACCTTGGAGTAGTATTCAGAATTAACAGTCTGGCCACGGGTACAGCATGTGTCAGTAACATTCCTTTTCGTCCATGAAGAGAATGAACATATTCTTTCCCATTGATTTGGTTACCTTTGCCTTCTTTGGTGGCGGTGAGTTACAGTTTTTCCACTGACTTGACTGTTGTTTAGTTTCGGATCGTAGAAATGAAACCAGCTTTGCCGGTTGTAATTATTCTGTCTAGAAATCGTATGCCACTACGAGAAACTTTTTAATAAATTAATTTGACAATTCCATTCTTTTGTTAAATGTTCTGCTGTCAGAAGTCGCGGAACCCATCTAGCACATACTTGATTCATATTTAAATCATTTGCTAAAATGTGGTGCGCTGTAGTCTTAGAAATGTCACATTTGTCTGCAACTTCGCGAACTGTAAGTCGCGGTCACTGTTGATAACGTTCAGAACTTCATTTTTATCGCATCTGATTTCCTGAAAGATGGCCTACCTTCCCGCTCATCGCCTTCCAAATTGTCTCTTCCGTCCCCAAACCTTTGTGCCACTTGAATACCAATGAACGACTAACTTTGCTATGTTTCTCAGACTGTTTTAAGAATTTGCGTGTTTCTGTTGGCGTTTTCCGATGTCCACACAAACTTTATAACCGCCCGCTGCTCCACCTTTTCCGTAAATTTCCTTTTTTCAGTGATGCCGATTCTGGATTCAATGCTTCAAATCGAGATTTCTCCGCCATTTCAAATTTTGACCATTCAAATTTAGCAGGTGTTACGTCAAGACTATTGTCAACGTCACAGTGTAAGTTTCATGTATATTTTGGCGGATTTTGAAACTTAAAATAACAAAAATATGAAAACACCAGCCTGCATGTTATGTGATGTTTTCATGGTGCTCCGGTCCCTATTGCTTATATTTATATGAAATAAGTGTTATTATTTCGCATTTAAAATTGGACAAATATTGATATAACCGAACTAAGATATAGTTCTGGATTACAAATATACAAAAGAATTTACCTGATATGCTATTTTACGCAGACTTCAGCTTGTCCACGAACTTTACGGACAACCCTCGAGATATTAATACATAAAGGTCTTTTCAACAGTTGTAGTTTAAATCAGTTGTAATTTTTGGGTGACATATCTTCTTATATCTATATACATGTAAGTAAAGATTATCGGCTTTTCTACACATTGATAGTTTACGATATCTATACGAAAAAGACCAGATTATCTGTTTATCGTTCTATTGCTGGTCTTTTTTTTACCTCCGTTAGACAGTTTTTACGTTTTTACGCTAGACGAAAGTAAGCTTGATAATGTCTCCTCACACATCGTGACGTCCCTGATAACTTTTGGTTAATATATATATATATATATATATATTATCAGCTTTTCTACACATTGATATCGTAAAATATCAGCCAGCGAGCCACAACGAACCTTTTTGGCAAGTGAGCACAGCGTATCTGTATATCATTCTATTACTAGCTTTTTCACCTCCCTCAGACAGTTTTTACGCTAGACGAAAGTAAGCTTGATAATGTCTCCTCACACATTGTGACATCGCTGAGAACTTCTACCAGACATTATGACATTGCTGATAATGCCTGCTCTCATCTCAAAGCCGTGATAATACGAGAATTACGGAGCGACTGAGCAGGGTGACGTAGGAAAGGACGATAAGATGGGATATGCAGTACATAATTTTGAGAATGAGAACGTCTATACTTCAGTTTGACTAGATTATCTTTGAGACTTCAGGTGTACAAACCTGACGTCAAACTATGTACTATAGAAGAAGAGACAAATAATATCACATTAAATCCTGTCACATTACATCTTAAATTAACAATAATCCAAAGTCAATTATATTACGATGTCAATGGAAGAAATTCCCGCGCAAATGTCATGACTGTGTTAAACGGGATAGACCAAAACAAATTTCAAGTCCATGTTGTCATTCACATTCCGATCAATTTATATATGTTAACTATATTTATATTGGTTTTGAATTTAGTTACCCTATCAGAAAAATTATTTATTTCTCGCAGACAACGCTTTATGTACATCAACTCGACACTGAAGCTAAAAAACCCTAAAACATTATGGTATATGGAATCATCCTTTAAACTGATTTCCTGATAAAGGGAAATATCAGGCAGACAAAGGCATACCATAATATTTCTCATGAACAGGCATTATGAAAACTGCAAAAATGGGGTTGAAGCTGAAGCTGAAATATTCTAATCTCTGTCCTGCCTTTTTATTTTTCGCTCTTTTCGGTCCTGCATTTTTTTCTATTAGTTTATCCCAACTTGTATTTACATTAATTGTCATCCTGTCTTTTTTTTTCTTTTTCAAAGTGTCTTATCCTGCCCTTTTTTATTTCAAACTCGTTTCCTGCCTTTTTTTCAAATTTCATCGTAGACCCGTATTTCAAAAATTGAGGAAAAATAACAGGCCGGTTATCAAAAAATACATTATATTGCATGTACAGTTAATGAAGAAATTTTTCCATCAAATAGATAAGATTTTTACTCATGACACAAATCGACTGTCTGGGTTGACATTTCTGTCATCGTATCGCGGATAATTGATATAGGAAGATGTGGTGTGAGTGCCAATGAGACCACTCTCCATCCAAATAACAATTTATAAAAGTAAACCATTATAGGTCAATGTACGGCCTTCAACACGGAGCCTTGGCTCACACCGAACAACAAGCTATAAAAGGCTCCAAAATTACTAGTGTAAAACCATTCAAACGGGGAAAATGAACGGTCTAGTCTATATAAAAACGAAACGAGAAACACGTATAAATTACATAAACAAACGACAACTACTGTACATCAGATTCCTGACTTAGGACAGGTGCAAACATTTGCAGCGGATTAAATGTTTTAATGGTACCAAACCTTCTCCTTTTTCTGAAACAAAAGTATAACATCACAACATAGAAAACACACGATAAAATATCAATTGGAAGGCTTAACTCAATCAAAAATTAACACACTATGAACGAATAAATTCGATCTGTGATACCTGAAAGTAAATACATAGTTAATAAAATATTAGGGACAAACATTCTAGCTTAGTCTATGAAAAGGTATATACTATGAAATTTAGAGCGAGGGCTTGCCCCGAGCTCTTAATTTCATAGTATACTAGTAAACCTTTTCATAGACTATCCAATTTAGCACTTAGCACATACTTACAACTTCTCGTCCAATCAAATTGCTTATATTTGCCTTCTCATTTTCATAATACATACTTTTTCCATGTACTAAGTAACTACGCATGAATTACCACAAGGGTAAGATTTCATTGTATCGTAATCAAGATATTAAAAAAATTGCTACTGGCTATTTTGAAATAAATGCTGTGTTCCAAATTAAACTAAATAGTTTGTAATTAGTTTTCAAATTGATTTTTAACATCCTACTATTTAATCTTAGCATCTAAAAATGTTTTGACGATTAAAAGTTTCTTTCATTTAAATAAAGAGTAACAAATATGATTTTTATACCTTGATTAGAGTACAACGCCATCTGAAAATTGTAATCATTTACCTTCCATGCAATTACTTTGTATACAAAAAGAGTGAACCATGAAACCTTGTGAAGGAAATTAAAGCAATTTGATCTATTTCGTTATGAATTGATTGATTATTGGTTGCTTAATGTCCAGTGACAAATATTTCATGCATGAAAACTATCCACTAGACTACCTATGGGTACATACCAGGCAGATCCAGTCATTTTTAAAAGGGGTTCCAACCCGAAATAAAGGGGGTCCAACTGTTTGTCCTTATTCAAAAGCATTGATCATCACAAAAGGCGTTTCCATCCCCTGAACTCCCTCCCTTTTGGATCCGCCACTGCAAACTATATGTAAAATTTATTATAGTTTTAGTTTTATGTGAAATTGTAAAACAAAATTTAAAGAATGTAAAGCTTCACTGCAATTTAATTATTGCCTGCTTTTAGTCAAGTTATTTTGTCATCTTACCATGTGAAGAAGTACATGTATAAAAAACACCGCTTTATGTCAATAAACATACTTACACCAGCAGCTACCATCTTTCATTCTGGATTCAATATTTTACAATGATAGTGAGTAGATTTACAAAACTACGTAAATGAGCTACACTTAGTCAGCCAAAACATATCAAGAGACTAATTACAGGATTACTCAAGTGGTAAATATGTGCTAATTGATAGTGTATGGAAAGTATATACTATGAATTAAGAGCTCGGGCAAGCCCTCGCCTAAATTTCATAGTATATACCTTCCATACACCAACCTAGACATATTTACAACTCGAGTAATCTTTTAATTGGTCTATTGATGTTTATTTTGGCTGCTACATGTATGACAGGTGTTTGTAAAACGGAGCTTATTAACAAAATATTGTAAATCTACTCACTAGTATCATTGTAAAATATGTGATTTCAGCTGCTGGTGTAAGTATGTTTATTAATATAAAGCGGTGTTTTATTATACATGTACTTCTTTACATGGTAAGATGACAAAATTAATTGACCAAAAGCAGGCAATAATTAAATTGCAGTGGAAGTTTTACATGTCTTGAAAACAATTTTCAATCTCACAGTAAAACTAAAGCTATAATAAATTTGAAACATATAGATAGTATGGAGTGGTGGTTCCAGATGGGGGGTTCAGGGGGTTGCAAAATCCCCTTTTTTGGACGATCAATGCATTTGAATGGGGACATATGGTTGGACCCCCCACCCTTTATCCTGGGTTGGAACCCCCTTTTAAAAATGGCTGGATCCGCCCCTGGTATGTCCCAATAGATAGTCTAGTGGATAGTCATTAAAAAGCAACTACCAATAGATCAAAGATACTAGGGTTTATGTTTATTTTATTCATTTCAAAGTAAAAACTAAAAGATTTATCAGAACATATATATATATATATATATATATATATATATATATATATATATATAGGTGGCATATTCTCTTCAGACATTATCACGGTTTTTCGACTAATGACATCGTCCTGAACGTGCATGAAATATTTGCCACTGGACAATAAGCAGCCAATAATCAATCAATCAATCGATTCATGATTTAAATAGATTGTTGCCTTAATTTCCTTCACAAGGTTTCATAGTACACACTTTTGGTGTACAAAGTAATTGCGTGGATGATAAATTATCACAATTTTAAGATGGCGTTGTACTCTAATCAAGGTATAAAGAACCATATTTTGTTACTCTTTATTTAAATGAAAGAAACTTGCAATCGTCAAAAACATTTGATTTTAATAACAGGATATTTAAAAGTCAATGTGAAAACTAATTACACACTATTTAATTTTATTTGGAACACAGCATTTTATTTCAAAATAGCCAGTGGCAATTTTTGTTTTAATATCTTGATTACGATACAGTGAAATCTTACCCTTGTAGTCATTCATGCGTAGTTACTTAGTACACGGGAAAAGTATGTACTATAAAAATTAGAAGGCAAATTAAAGCAATTTGATTGGACGAGAAGTTGTAAGTATGTGCTAATTGATAAATGGGATTAAATAGACCGTCAAGAAGGTCTAGAGAACCACCTCTGGAGAACCGTAACATTAATAAGTAGTACTTACCAAAATTACTCTATACTAAACGCTATTTTCTATTGGAAATGTCGATGTACCATGATAAAGTACTGTGATGCAGGTTATTTTCTTGTTTTGGCGCGAAATATTCTTACTCCTATTGATTGACGTAACAAAATTTGTATAGAATTAAATTTAACTAAAGTTCAGTGTAAATAAGAAGCATGACAATACGTTAATGATAAAATGTGTATATATTTCTGTAAAAGAATATACTTTTATGATGAAGACTTAATCTTTCAATCAGTTTAATTGAGGTCTGGAGCTGGCATGTCAATAACTGCTAGTAGTCCTTTGTTAATTTATGTATCTTTGTTATTTTGCTTAGTTTCTTTTGTTACCTATTCTGATATCGGACTCTGACTTATTTTAAACTGAGTTTTACTGTGCGTATTGCTATGTGTTTCTTTATTCTACATTGGCTAGAGGTATAGGGGAGGGTTGAGATCTCACAAAACATGTTTAACCCGCCGCATTTTAGCGCCTGTCCCAAGTCAGGAGCCTCTGGCCTTTGTTAGTCTAGTATGTTTTTAATTTTAGTTCATTTATATGTTTTGAGTTTAGTGTGACGTCCATTTTCACTGAACTAGCTCACAATTTTAGTTAGGGGCCAGCTGAGGACCACCTCCGGTGCGGGATTTTCTCGCTGCATTGAAGACCCATTGGTGGCCTTTGGCTGTCAGTGATTTTCCTACCCTTTTTCAAATGGGGCCTGGGCCCTAGGCAATTGGGAAAAATGTGTCGATAATGTATGAATTGGGAAAAATAAATCAATGTGTTCAACATTTTTAAGGATGTAGATACAAGAAGATGTGGTATGAGTGCCAATGAGACAACTCTCCATCCAAGTCACAATTTTTACATGTTATTTATTATTCTAAAATTCCAATTTTCTTTCATGTTCTAGCTTGAACATATAAACTCAGTCATACAACCCTGAGATTAATTGCAAGTTTTCTTGTCAGTTAGATTTCTCTCACAGACACGTATATGGCATGGTATAATGTTTTCAGTGCTTAGGTCTGATCTAGAGTCGACAACTGTCAACTGATTATGGTTGTACTCAGAGTGGGATTGACGGTCAGTATCTCTTTGTACATGTACATGAGCCGGGTTCATTTGAGTGAATTATGCTCAGGTGTTTGGGTAGAAACAATTTGTTTAGTGTTAGCACTTGGGGTCGAGGTGACTGCTTTTGTGTCTTTATCCGCCACAACCACGGCTTCATCCTGTTCTATATCAGTCAAAGTAGAAACATTTTCGTTCAAAATATATCAGTCCCTGTAGCATCTTCAGTACTAATTTTGGATTTTTAAAAGCTAAACAAGTTTTTACAATCAGTGGCATCTTTGCCTTTTTTTTTTATTTGTGAACAATAATATTTTGAATAATGAGACGACATGTGTATGTTTGGGCATGCTTAATTCACAGCAAAAAAAAACCAAACCAGCAAATCTTTGCTCAGTACGACATTGCCTCTAGAAAAAATTACGAGTGAGAAATAAAACCTTTTAGTTTTTCATGTTGGCATGTATTTACAATGTTATTCAGTTAATAACACAGCATCATCACTTCATATCATACCAAATTCTTAGGTACCATTAACCACCGGACGTCATCCAAATGCTGAACTAAGCTTACCTATTGTAAAACTGGTTTACAGTTGAATATAGTTACCTGTATATTCAATATGATTACATCGGGAACAGTTCAACAACCTATATTTTGAACCAAATCATACGAACAATAAAATTATCAATTACCTTTCCGCTCAACTTGATTGAATTGGGAATTTTACAGGTTCAATTGGGAAAATTTTTAGGTATTTTCTGATTGGGAACGGGGCCGATATTCGGACCCAAAATAAAGGCAGGAAAATCACTGGCTGTTGTCTGCTCTTTGGTCGGGTTGTTGTCTCTTTGACATATTCCCATTTCCATTCTCAATTTTATTTTACTTTACCAGTATACTTTACTTAGAATTACATTTGAGCGCAAGAAAATCTCTGTTTGTGAATCGGTTGAACCCGGGGTCGAAGTTCAACATATTAACGGAAATTTTTGCGTTGCTTTACATGCTACAGCTTTTCAACCAATCGGGGAATGTTTAGTTTGGGCATACATCATACATCTATTTTTACTGCAGGTTTTGAAATATTTAAATCGGAATTATAGAAAATGGAATGTTGTTAGTAAATACAAAACAGAAAATGATGAACACTTGATCATTTTTAGCAAACGATAAACTGGATCAGGGGTCTGTGTATTCACATAATTTGTACAACTCTCCTTATTCTTGTGAAGCGTGTGCTTTACATCGAGGCTTGCGTTGATTTACATCGACGCCACACTAGTTCAACCAATCGGGGAATGTTTATTTGGGGCATGTGACCTATTTTAACTGCAGGTTTTAGAATATTTTAATCGAAATTATAGAAAAATTGAATGTTGTTAGTACATACAAAACAGAAAATGAGGAATACTTTTAGCCTAATCAACACTACTTTGTTGATTAAATGTGTATTGTTTTACTGTTCCCAAATACTGTTGTTTGAGTAATAATTTTTCTATAGATATTAATTAGTCCCATACCGACGAAGTCGAAGGGGACTTTAGGTTTTCACCACTCTGTCCATCTGTCTGTCTGTCTGTCTGTCTGTCTGTCTGTCTGTCTGTCTGTCAGTCCGGCAAATCAGTTTTCCACACTTTTTTCTTCGTGCTTGAAGACATTGCTTTGATATTTGGTATATAGTTTTATCATGACTAGTTACAGATAAAGTTCGAATTTTGTTCCGGTCTGGATTATTTTGTGCGGAGTTATGGTCCTTGGACTTAGAAAATTCACCCAAGTAATCAGTTTTCCGCAATTTTTTTTTTTGTCATGCTTCAAGATATTGACTTTATATTTGGTATATAGTTTTATCATGACTAGTTACAGATCAAGTTCGAATTTTGTTCCGGTCTGATGATTTTGTGCGGAGTTATGGTCCTTGAACTTAGAAAATTCACGCAGTAATCAGTTTTCCGCACTTTTTTTTAGCTCACCGGGGCCCGAAGGGCCCCATGTGAGCTTATGCCATCACTTGGCTTCCGTCGTCTGTCGTCGTCTGTCGTCGTCGTCGTCGTCTGTCGTCGTCTGTCGTCGTAAACTATTTCAAAATCGAAGTTTTGATCCATCCTCTGAAACTACTGGGCCAAATAGCTTCAAACTTTAACTAAATGTTCCTTAGGGTATCTATATTATAAATTTTATCCGAAGTTTTGATCAATCGACAAACATGGCCGCCATGGCTAAAAATAGAACATATGTTCCTTAGGGTATCTTGTTTATAAATTGTATCCGGGTCAAATGCAGTTTTGGCTTATATCTCAAAAACTAAAGCTTTTAGAGCAAATGTGACGTCGGGTAAAATTGTTTAATTGGTCAAGATCTATCGGCCCTGAAATTATCAGACGAATCGAACAACCCATTGTTGGGTTGCTGCCACCGAATTGGTAGTTTTAACAAAATTTTGCAGTTTTTGTTATTATTTTGAATATTACTATAGACATGATAGATATATGTAAACTGTATGCAGCAATAATGTTCAGCAAAGTAAGATCTACAAAAAGTTAATATGACCAAAATTGTCAATTGACCCCTTAAGGAGTTATTGCCCTTTAAAGACAATTTTACACAATTTGTTCATCAAGTTTGCTAACATTTAAAAATCTTCTCCTCTGAAATACAGGTGAGCGATTCAGGCTCTTGAGAGCCTCTTGTTTGTCATGCTTAAAGATATTGATTTGATATTTGGTATATAGTAGTTTTATCATGACTAGTTACAGATCAAGTTTGAATTTTTTCCGGTCTGATGATTTCGTGCAGAGTTATGGTCCTTAGACTTTAAAAAAATTCAAGAAAGTAATCAGTTTTCCGCATTTTTTTTTTTTCAACATGCTTGATGATGTTGAATTGATATTTGGTATATAGTTTCACCATGACAAGTTACAGATCAAGTTTAAATTTGGTTCGGTTCCGATGATTTTTCTTGGTAGAGTTATGGTCCTTGGCCTTAGAAAATTCACTCAAATAATCAGTTTTCCACACTTTTTTTTGTTATGCTTGAACATGTTGAAGATACTGATTTTGATATTTGTTATAAAGTTTACACCATGACAAGTTATAGATCAAGTAAGCATTTTGTTCAAGTACAATGGATTTTTAACCGGTAGGGGACTATGTATTGCCATGCAATACTCTCAATGGCAATACTCTCAGAATGCTTGTTAATTACTTGATTCGATTATTATCAGTTTACCTAATTAGTACATGTAGTAATTGAGCTATTAATTATGGTATAGAATTCCTTGGACTAGTATTATCTAGTCCGAGGTAATAATGTTGAGGGCTTTACGATCATAAGACAACGACCCACAATACATAAAAGGGGTATAATTTTGTGTTTCCATTGTGTAAATGATTTACCGAGCGAGTACTCGAGTAGCGCTCGGTAAATTCAACGAGTAATCGATTAGTAAATCTTCACCGAGTTGACATCCCTAATATATTTACCGACATTTTTATATGAACACTTTTGCGACAGTTATGAGGTTATGAACATTTGTTTAGTTTTGTGATAAGAACACCTTGCTATAATCCTTGCTGTAATAATATTGGTTTTACCAATCTTGTAGTTGTAAATTTTAAATTATATATATAAACATATATTTATTCGGCATGGGAACAGTATACCTAACAATATATATCATATGTTACTGATTCAGAGCTAACTATCTTCTATTACAATGATTTTTCTTTCATGATTTTAGATAACTATATCCATGATATCTGTCATCAATGACTAAGAGATGTCAAATAATGAAAACCAAAGTGATACAAGCTACAAATTATGAATGTCAGCCTGGTGGGAGAACGAATGATAAACCTTATAAATGTCATGTATGTGGCAACAGGTTTTGTCAAAAGTGGACCCTAAGAAGACACATGGGAAATGTACATACTGATGATAAACCGTTTAAATGTGACGTATGCGGACAACAATTTATGCATAGCTTTATCTTAAAGAATCACAAGAGAACACATACTCTAAGTGTTAATCCTGTTAAATGCGAAGTATGTAATAAAAGGTTTAGTTCAAGTCAGGCTTTAGACACGCACTTTAGAATACATACTGGTGACGAACCTTACACATGTGATGTATGTGGTAAAGGCTTTAGTGACTGCAGTTCCTATAATAGACACACAAGAACTCATACTGGAGAAAAACCTTACATATGTCATGTATGTGGTAAAGGGTTTAGTGACAACAGTCACTTTCATAGACACATGAGAATTCATACTGGTGAAAAACATTACAAATGTGATGTCTGTGGTAAAGAGTTTGGCCGCAACAGTTCTTGTCTTAGACACATGAGAACTCATACTGGTGACGAACCTTACAAATGCGATGTATGTGGTAAAGGGTTTAGTGACAAAAGCAATTTTCATAAACACAGAAGTCATGTTTGTAATTAACACGTTTAAGCGTCTTCTGTGTAAATGGACATACATTCACATGGAAACGCACACCACTGAAAAACATTGTATATATTAAATCTGGGAAATAGTATATATATTAGTATAATAACATTTTCATTATTATCTTCATTGTACAGTAGTTTTCCCATTCACAACAACAACAAAAACGTTGGTTTTTTTTTTGTTCCAGAAAAATACACAAATAAATACTTGTATGTCCGAGGCGCTCTTCTGGATTTACCTCTTTTCATTATGAACGCTTAAGGCCATATATTTGAGAGTGAAGTATGTAGAGGTACCGAAACACAAAAATGTACAATACATGTACATTGTCGGAAAATATATAATTTATTTGTACAAACTTTAGAAACAGGACGAAAAGCGAGGCTCCTTTATTCAGAGCGAGTACAAATAAATTTTATATTTCCGACAGTGTATATATATTGTTTTTATCCTACAATTCACACCCGACACTTTAAAAATAAGTTTTGAAATCTAAATAGTTACCACTAATTTTGAAACAAATCGACATAGTTTAAAGCGGACCGCGAAGAGGACCCCAAAGTGAACTGTCATACAAAAAGAAATATTCACATTACCGTTTGCTCAAAAGGAGTAAAGAAGACTTTATTTGTACTTTAAAAATTTATTTGTGTACCTGTTATTAGTACAATAGTTGGCTAATTGCAGGATAAATAGCTACATGGTCAAAGGGTACTAAGGTCAACTTTGCCCGAGGGAGTTAGAACCTTGTAATTATAGATTATCGTTGGTTATCTCAACGAGATTGATTTTCTCGCTTGAGCCGTACGGCGAAAGTGAGAAAAGCAATCGAGTTGAGATGACCAATGATAATCTGTTTATCGCTATTTTACCTATGAAGACGTTGTTAATTTCCTTGACAACGGCACGTGTTCCTTAGTTTCTAGCGATAATTTTCATATCACTCGACTCCGCTGAGAAAGGAAATTATCAGTCAGCAAGATCAAAGGAAAATTCGTAAAATAGCGATAAAGTGTCATTATATCCTAAGTCTTTACGATGCTGACCATGTCATGCAAGCTAATTTAAAATATTTTATATTTTGTATGAAAAAAGAAGGTAAACATAAAAGTCATTTACTGAATTTATCATCGGTACAAGGACATCATTTGTAAATATAAATTAACATGCAGACATCTTATACGTTTACAAAGCACAAAAATGTCGGCATGCACCTCAAAGACTATCAAAGCCTTTAAACAGACTTATTAAGAAGGGATATAGTTACGATACTGTTGTCAGGTCATTATACAGATTGCATATTTTGGCCTTAATATTGATTCACTCATAAGGTCTTGCATCGGAAATAAACACATTTACTCTTAAACCAGTTGTCTGTGGTAAAGAGTTTGGCCGCAACAGTTCTTGTCTTAGATACATGAGAACTCATACTGGTGACGAACCTCACAAATGCGATGTATGTGGTAAAGGGTTTAGTGACAAAAGCAATTTTCATAAATATATATTAAATCTGGGAAATAGTATATATGTTAGTATAATAGTCCCAGATTAAATCGATTAGCAAAATAGATCATTTACAGACTGAGACAAATGAGAACATATGTATATTGACGATAAAACATGCTGTTGATTGTACAGTAGTAAAACGATCAGCAGAACAATAGAATTTAAATAAACCTCAGTACGCCCATTGGGGAAAGCCTGTGAGTGATTAAGTGGTTGTCATGTGCTGTCTGTAATAGTTGTGTTTCGTTAATAATTTAGCACGATCAGGCCGTTAGTTGTTTTTGTTTAAATTGTTTAATAATTTGGCATGTCCTGACACTTTATAGCTGACTTTTTAGGATGGGGGTCGCTTGAAATTGTAAGCCGTACTTTGACATATAGTTGCTTAAGTCCGCTTTATTTGGGTAGTTGTCTTATTAGCAATCATACCACATCTCCTTATTTTATATATTTACCAATATATAAGTGTGGATAGTATGTTTTGATGTTTTACAGTGTTTTCTGTTTTTTTCCTATAGTGTTCTATATATTAAACTGTGTTGCACAATGACAGCCAACCTGAGCCAAACACTAAACATTAGCATTGTTGTTTATCTAATATTTAATTTTAATGTTCAAGACTGTCATGGAGGAGACACTTATTGCATTGATTACCAAATGATTATGATAAAATGTGTTCCACATCTTTGATTTTGGATAGCTAGCAGAGGAACACATTAGGTTCATTTCTACATGGTGTGATTTTTTATATGGGAGATGGTATCTGATAACATGCATGCATGTACTATTTGTATGGTTCTATTTATATTACTTTGTGGTGGATCTTCCCAGTAAAATTAATAAAAGATTTCGTTTTAATGTCGAAATTGTTTCTCAGATTAGAAGATATTTAATGGTTTTAAGTAATGACAATGCCTGACATGATGCTTGGGGCTAGATGAGCTAGAACGTTAACTTGTGTTATTGTCGAGCCTGCGAGCTTTTGTTGCAAAAGCGAGACATAGCGATCCTACATTCCGTTGTCGGCGGCGTTCACAAATATTCACTCTGTGGTTAAATATTTTTAAATTCTCATAATTTTTTTAAACTATCATGGATTTCTACCAAACTTCAATGGACAGAAGCTTGTTTATGATCATAAGATAGTATCCAAAAGTAAATTTTGTAAAAAGAAAATCCTGTTTTTCCGTATTTTACTTATAAATGAACTTAGTTTTCTGCCAGTTAACATTTATTACATTCACTCTGTGGTTAAAGTTTTAAAATTTTAATAACTTTCTTAAACTATCCTTGATTTCTACCAAACTTGGACAGAAGCTTGTTTATGATCAAAAGCTATTATCTAGAAGGAAATTTTGTCAAAATTTAATTCCTGTTTTTTCCGTATATAAATGGACTTAGTTTTTCTTCCAGTTAACATTACATACAGTCTGCAGTTAAAGTAATTAAAACATTTATTAGATTCATAAAGTAGGCGAGACACTTGGTTCCGCGGAACCCCCACGAATTTTTTTTTTAATTAGTTTTTCCATCGAAAATGTTTTCTCCAAAGCCAGCTGGTCAAAATAAAAAAAAAGTTTTGACCATTATGAAAATGATATCAACAAAAGAACCTTTGTGAGCATGCTTCAAAGACTTATCACTGCTACAAAAGTCAACTGATAAAATTGCTAGTGGATATGAACATCTACTTCATATGTTCTAATTATCTAAAAAGTAAAAGTATTCAAAATGAATAAGGTATTGCATAATTATTCTTGTTTCAAGATTTTGTTGTTGGATGGATACAAATATAAGTGATATCAGTACAGCAAGCTAATTTTGTTGTGGTATGAAAGTCCTGTAATTAACATTTAATGTTATTTCACAGATATTAAGAAATTAACGAATGAATGATAAATGTTGAACAATGAAATATAATTTTAGAAATCAATTAGGCTAGATAGGCCTTGTGAATTTTGTCCTTTTTACATACTGTCAGAATGACCATTTACACTCAGGACTGAGTCGTCAGTAGGCAGTACAGATGTTTATAAAAAGTGTAACAAAACCACCTAGCATCATATTGCTAGTAGCACGAGTAGCATTGATTGGTAAATTTGTGCTTTTTAAATTTGGCTTCTGAACAATTTTTTTGGTTCAAATGTAAACTAGAGGCTCTCAAGAGCCTGTGTCGCTCACCTGTATCTACTGTTGTTTTGGAATTCATGTAAAATAAGGTTAAAATCATAATTAATAGTATTAGATACCTAATAATGATTGAGGCCAAGTTTGGTTTAATTTGGCCCAGTTGTTAAATTAAAAGCAGGTCATCCCATTGTAGTCTTACAATAGTTACTGAAGACCCCTTCTCATTATTTAAATTAGTTTTCAAGTTGTGACCATTTGAAATTGTTTTCTTTACAAATTTCCTTAGACTTCTATAGTAAACACCTATGTTCTGTTTTTAACCATGGCGGCCATGTTGGTTGAATGACAGAGTCATCGGACACATTTTTCATCAAGATACCCAATTGAAAGTTATGGCTAAGTTTATTTCTATTTGGCCCAGTAAATTAAGTGGAGAAGATTTTGTAAAGGTTACAAAATTTACGAAAAATTTACTATAAAGGGCAATAACTCCTTAAAAGGTCAATTGACAATTTTGGTCAGACTGACTTATTTGTAGGTCTTACTTTACTGAACATTATTGCTGTTTACAGTTTATCTCTGTCTATAATAATATTTAAGTTAATAACCAAAACTGCAAAAATTTCCTTAAAATTACCAACGGGTTGTCCGATTCGTCTAAAAATTTCAGGGCAGATAGATCTGAACCTGATGAACATTTTATCCATGTCAGATTTGCTCTAAATGCTTTAGTTTCAGAGAAATAAGCCAAAACTGCATTTTACCCTATGTTCTATTTTTAACCATGTCGGCCATGTTGGTTGGCAGGCGGGTCATCGGACACATTTTTAATCTATATACCCTAATGATGATTGTGGCAAAGTTTGGTTAAATTTGTCTTAGTAGTTTCAGAGGAGAAGATTTTGTAAAGTTAACGATGACGGACGACGACGACGACGGACAACGGACGCCAAGTGATGAGAGAAGCTCACTTGGCCCTTCGGGCCAGGTGAGCTAATAAAATGCTTTATATCCCATTACTACTTACATAGTTAAAAGAAGATGTGGTATGAGTGCCAATGAAACAACTCTCGATCGAAGTCACAATTTGTAAAAGTAAACCGTTATAAGTCAAAGTACAGTCTTCAACACCGAGCCTTGGCTCACACCGAACAGCAAGCTATAAAGGGCCCCAAAATGACTAGTGTAAAACCATTAAAACGGGAAAACCAACGGTAGAATAGATGCTGCTTCAACAATTCATCGTGCAGATGAGAGTTGTCTGTCAAATCTTTATTTCACATAGAATGAATTTCACATAGAATCGTTTGATGTGTTTGAGCTTTTGATTTTGCCATTTGATTAGGGACTTTCCGTTTTGAATTTTCCTCGGAGTTCAGTATTTTTGTGATTTTACTTTTTGCATAACAATGAACTGAGCTCAAAGCAAATCACTTTAATAATACACTTAGACAAAGAGCTTAATTCAGTGATATACTTTGTACTACAGGTCCGGCATGAACATCCAGCATCCATAACCACATCTCACAAACAATCCATACTTCATGTATGGATCAGAAGTCCTAAAAAGACATGATTTTTTTTTTATATTTTCAGTATATACACCGCTTAAAAATTTACAAAGTTGTGGTAAAATCATTCGGTACCTAGCAAGTAACAATTGCTTCGTGCACAAGGGTTACAATCCACTCCCCTACTCTCCACCCTTGGCAGATTAAGCCAACATGTGTGATAACAATGTTGCGCCATCTATCGGTTGATTAAAGTCACGCCCATTCCGAATAAATTATTCTTGAACATTGGTAGCGCTTGAACTCTCTTCAGTGTGGATATGTAAACATGGTAGCGTCTAGAGTTTACAAACTTGGTGAAGCAGGAAACGAAAATATACGTTGACATTCCAACATTTGTGCAGGAAACATACACAGGAACTTCTATTAGTTGATTAAGGACATTTAAATTGTCACTAAATATCGTCGTATGTTTGGGGATCAAGACTTGTTGCTCATTCAGCATGTGGCAATTGTTTACCTACATTTTCTACATTTACACGTGATCATGTTAAAGGCGTTTTTGATTAGATGCAGCCAGACTAGTTGATTTGGTTTAGCTAATCGAGTAAAGATCGTAACTATAGAGATCGTGAATTGGTCGGAATAATCGAATACGTATTCAATTAGTGGTCGGATTGGAGTCGTGGTGGAGTCATCAATGAGTCGTGAATGGTCGAGTTAGAGTCGTGTACAGTCGGATAGCGGTCGGGTAGAAGTCGTAAACAGGCCCGATCAAGAATTTTGTTACGCTTGATCGTGGAAATTTGGACAATCGGGATCATCGAGTTGATCTGATCGGCAGTGTGAACCTAGCTTATCTGATGTAAGGGCATGCTCGACTTTATTTCCAAACATCATGAAAGTTCTCTTCTTACTTGCTTTGACGAGCGTCACGTCAAGCTCCGACGAAAGAGCTAACTCATCACTGACCAAGAATGATTTGAGAATGCTCTGCTTCTTCTGTATGTTCACAGAGACATTAAACTCGATTATGATAAAATAATTGACGATAACGCCATGAGAAATCCGCGTTGTTTCAATATCCATTAGTAAGTAACTAAGTGACATTTTGCCATAAAGTTCAAGCATCATATTTATTTATGTACCTATACCACCTATCGGAACTAGACAGTGACATGATTGCTTTAATTTAGTACTGTAGTACAATGACGTCAATTTTTCATATTCAATCATGTATTCCACATTAAAGCCTACAATATTTAGAACGAAAGAACTTTATACTTCAGTGTTTGTTTTTCTTGTATCATGGGTGTCGTTCAACGAAACCAGAACTTAATCTAAAATAGAGAGATATTTATCAGTCTGGCTACTTCATAATTTGATGCTAAATTGTTGAAATCCAGGAGCTTCTGAGCTTCCCCATGGACCCTCTACCAGGGCAACCGTAATTACGCCTCCCGTTCATAAAATCTTGGACTAGGACTATTGAAATGTTAAGTAACCCCTTATACCCTAGAATTTGGAATTTCTCGTAATTGGTCTACTGCTGTTAAGATCCATCCAATCATTTTAATATACCATAGACAATTAATGGAGAGAATTCGGCATAAAAAATGATTACCTGTGGATCTCTTAATCCGCCAAGGGGGGAGAGGAGGGCAGTGGATCGTAACCCTTGGCTGGCGAAGATGCAAAAGTATTGGCTTAATTCTCTAATTGACATTCTTTTACAGACTAGCCGCACAGTTTTCTAAAATGGTAGGTGGAACCTAAAACTCGAAAATGTGAAAGATATATTTTAAATCTTGCAAATAAATGTAATAATTCTTTTCAATAATTCGCTGTTTTTTTTAATTTTGTCTATTGTTCGAGGCTCCATATATAATGACCTCTAGATGTCTTTCAATTACATTCAGTTTGACGTTGGGTTGATGTCTGATTGTTGTACATGTAATATTATCATGGGATTTATTTATATGAATAACAACTATTCGCCAAAGTTCAAATTAAGTGGATGTAAGCAATTATAGGCAACCATACGGCCTTCAAAAATGAGAAAACACCAAAACTGTCTAGTCGGCTGTAAAAGAGCCCAACATGTTTATATTGTGATACAGTTTATATTAATAAGATTTATTCAAAACCTTTCAAGACATCATAATTATTTCATAATTTGTATTTGTTCTGTTGATTGATAGTGGATAAGGACTGGAATGAGATCAAGCATATATAGTTCTGCTCAACAGTTTTACGGTAAATCAGTTGTAGTAGCCGTATACGTAGATTGATGGAAGCTTGCAACATATTTAACTTTGTATATCTTTTTCAAGTCTGCAATCGATATAAAAATCAGAATTTGTGGTGATTGCCAATGAAACAACTATCCACAGAAGTTTAAATGACAAAGCAATTATAGGAAACCATGAGAATTTCAGGTCTATGTTGTCATTCACATTCCGATTTATTTACACAGTTAAATAAAATATATATGTTAACTATATTTATATTGGTTTTGAATTTAGTTGCTTAACAGAAAAATGATTTATTTCTCGCAGACAACGCTAAATAATATACATTAACTCGACACTGAATCTAAAAACTCCTAAAAGATAATGGTATATGGAATCGTCCAAACAGATTTCCTAACATTGATAAAGGTGAAATACGTAAAATCAGATTTGTGCACACAGAAATAAGAGACAGAGACGAAGCCCTATGTAAAGTGAAAACAAAACAAACAAAAAATATTAAAAAAGCATAGTTTATTAAATTTGCTTGCATAAGAACCCTGAAGTTGAAACTAATAACGATTACGTGTATCCTAAAACCCTGAAACAAATAATACTGTCTTATTGACTACTTCCGCGCGCCACGGACCGATTTTTTAATATATTGTTATAGAGTATGTTAAATACTTCGTGTAAAATTGTATTATAAGTCTTGTTAGATTTATTATTGATTTTTATCTTTTGTTGGTTACAATTACGTCGACGATTCTACTTTTTAAACTAGCTGGCTAAATGTTTCCAATATTGCTGGTCACAGTTGATGTTTCTAAAACGCTAGAAAGGAATAAGGTGTCTTGGAAAAAAGGGGATAATATTCATTTCAAAGCTATGACCCATCTTTAGTGGGGGCAAAATATATCCAACTAAATTAAACAACATGTGACTTTGATGACGTAGCGAGCCGCCATTTTGTGTCATTTTGTCCCTATAAAATGCATAGGTGCTTCAATAAAGTTCGATTTCCTCTGAGCCGTTTTCTTAATTTTGCAGCGATATCCTTTGTATTCGAACATAATTCTACCTAAAATGTTGGTCCTGACAGTTTAATTTTTTTATAAAATTACGCCCCTGAAGGAGATTCATAAAAATCGTACTTTTTCTCATCAATTCCCCGTTTACTCAACGGTAAATCTAGCAACCCCATGTCTACTTTTACATCAAAATCGCAAATTCCATAGATAAACGTTATACGTTGCAGCTATATATTGAAAATATCAACATATATATCTAGCAAAACAGGCTACTTTTAACAGATTAAATCAATGGGAAATTACATCCCCCATCGATTAAAAAAGTGAATTTTTCGGGATTTTTCAAAATGACGGATGTGTAGAAATGTCGCACATATTTATAGTTTTTATACATTTTGTATTCTTTATGCAGAATTTGTGCTGTTTTCTGTTATTTTCTCCGTTGATATTCTGGTATGTTTGATTTCTAAATTTATTGATAAAAAAAATATTACAAGAGTAAAGTGAAAAAGATAGTTACCACGTGCACTGAAATTTATAAGAAAAAATCTTTTTCATTTTTTAAAGATTGTCTCCCTTTTCTATGTATAAATCAACCTTATATAGAAAAATGATATATAATTCCTTTAAGAAAAACAATTTTTCGTCTCGAGAGAATACAATACATGCACAGCAATACCTGTATATAAATGCTCTGTACCTATTAAAATGAATGTCCCACTTAAGTTCTATGACGAATTATAGGTCAAAGTACGGCCTCCGACACGGAGCCTTGGCTCACACCGAACAGCAAACTATAAAGGGCCCTAATGATTAGTGTAAAACAATACAAACAGGAAAACCAACGTCTAATCTATATAAAAAAAAACGAACACTTATGAACCACATCAACAAACGACAACCACTGAACAACAGGTTCCTGACTGAGGACAGGTGCAAACAAATGCAGCGGGTTTAAACGTTTTAACAGGCACCAACCTTCACCCTAACCTGAAGCAGTAACGTAACATTACAACTAACATATATAGACACACTAAAAATATCAATTTAAATGGCTTTACTCAATCAAAAAGACATATTAACATAAACGAGTAAACATACACTGAACGAATGAATTTGATCTATGACACAATATAAATACAATATTAATTAGAAAAGGGGCTGTAAAATAATGTCATGAAGACAACTATAACCTGGAATAAAATGGCATACACAGTTAAATTAAAATGTAATCATTTTGAAGTAAGGAGTACGGAAATATTTTTTTACAAAATAATTAAATTTGTTGTCCATAGTACGAGAACAGAAGTGAAAATAAATCGTCATACTAAATACTAATCAAATGTGGTACATATTAAACATAGTGATACGAGATATAACACAAAATTATCAAACATGGAATAACAAAAATGCATTACAAATTGTGTCAACAAGTTAAATTAGCACGAACGCTTCAAGATAATGATTAACAAACCAAAAAACTCTAAATTCAAATTAAATTTAATAGATTTTTTTTATTTCATAGAAAATTAAACGAGACTTTATTTTATACGATTTTGTTATTCAGTTTTTAAATTCAATGTTTTAAACAAAATCAAAAATGAAATAAATTTTATGCGCCCATAGTCGCTCTTCTAGATTAACCTCCCATTTAATCCATTTTCCTCTATTCGTAATAGTTTTGCCCGTTTTTAACTATTCTGTAAACCCCCTTCAAAACCTTAAGAACGGTTCAAGCCAAATATTTGAAAGTGAAGTATGTAGAGGTACAGAAACACGAAAAGGGACATAAAATAATAGTCAAATTAATCTCAGTTCAACCACAGCGACCGCCATTGACATTAAAACCTCCTCTGACCCACTGAACAAGCCCTGTGGCTCAACTTTGCACGAAGGTGTTAGAACCTTGTACAGTGTCATGATATCCTTTAAGTCTCTATGATGCTGATCATGTCATGCAAGCTGGTTTAAAATATTTTATATTTTGTAGGAAAAAATGATGTAAGATACACCTCATTGAGTCAGCAAACCAACTACACAAAACAAATTATAGTACAGATAGAAGTTGACAGACTTTCGTCAACAATTCAATAATATCTTAACCATATTTCAAGCTCTAGATAGCGCTCCGAACAGAGTTAACAGCAACCATAAAACAAATCTGCCATCATATAAATCTATCTGGAGTTGGTCAAATAAATAATTAAACTAAAAAATCAAGTAATAACTAAAGTAAATTTCTGACGGGGTTGTGTTTATTTTTAAGTTATGGCATCAGGTAAACCATGTGGACATATGGTGTTATCACTGAGATGAAGGATTGTGCACAACATGTTCTGGTCATCATAAAAAGTTTGGATCAACTCGTGATCACAAGACCATTGATATTCAAATCTATGTATAAACCTCTTTTGACAGACTTGCGATATGTAAAACTTTATTAGAAGAGAAGCGCAGTCGTTTGGAAATGTACCCTACGGGCTATGTATTTTGTGATTCCTTTTGAATTCTGAGTCTGGAGCTATTTTTGATTGAACGGCCTTAGTTGGGAAGATGAACCCTCCCCCTCCCCTAACAGACAAATTCTTGCAAGCGGTCGTTATGAAATGCACCCTCTGGGAAATGTGTTGTGTAGTTTGGGACACCCCATTTCCTCCCCCAACAAGAGTGCGGTCGCTGTGAAATGCACCCTCAGGGTAGTGCATTGTTCTTCCCTGATTTATTTCATTCATGCTAGGAGCACCTGTGTAACATAGAGACAGAAACTACTAGTTGGACATTCAAACTCCTACGGAGGAAGAACTGACAACCTAATAAAAACTATCAACATAATGCATCAGTGCATAAAACAGTTTGAGAAACACAAACCCAAGCTGTGTATCACCATAAACATTTCAAGTAGTCTTCAAGATATTTCTAATACATGTGAAATAACATAAACGGTACCCATTTTTCTGCACCAGATGCGCATTTCGACAATCAATGTCTCTTCAGTGATGATCGAGGCCAAAATCCAAAGCTTATTAAAAGGATGTTAAGAGCTATAAACCAAAAAGTAAAAAAAATATAGCTAAATCCGGGCAAGGAATCAGAGCATTGCATGAGAGAGAAACATTCCTTAATTTAAAATAATTTCAAAAATTTTGTAACAGCAAATTTTAATAACACAAAATCCGTACTTTCATGCCAGTACCGAAGTACTGGCTACTGGGATGGTGATACCCTTGGGACTATCAGTCCACTAGCAGAGGCATCGACCCAGTCAGCTAAAGAAAATTTGTGGGTGTCGCTTCATCGAAAGGTGCTCACAGTAACTACGACAGTCAGTTTCCGTTTTTGTCGCGTATTAATGTATGATTACAATATCAAGTTTGATTTCAGTCCATTTTAATATATTGGATAATTATGTTTGTACCTTGAATATTGTTGTTGCAGTTATGATATATTGGTTTATAATGTTATTAAACATTGCTTGCTAGAAAAGAGAAAAGTTACTGCGAGCAACTAAACCTATACCTAGAGTGTTGTTTTATTTATCATACCAAGGATTGTAGTAAAGAAATGCTTTAAATTCGGACGAACATGACTGAGTTAAGAGGATGTGGATGGGGATTTACAGAAAAGAGAATAACGGGGAAAAATAAAGAATAGAAAATAATGAATAATAATGAAGTGCTAAAATATAAAGAAAAGAGAATAATGGAAAAAAGTATGAAGAATAGAAAATAACGGGGAAAAAATATAAAACAATAGAGAAAATGGCCTAAATTATTTTAGAATACAGAAATGACGAAATCCCCTTCCAGGACCTCAGGTAAGACTTCTTTCAATGATAAATTTAAATCCAAATAATTGAAATCAATACAAAGCAAATTAATTTAGGACAGTTAAACATTTATCTTTTTAACTTTAAACTTGATCAAGTATTAACATGTCTCAATTCACATCCTGGTACGTTTTACGCAGCCATTTTGAGATAGTGAGGAAAATGAATGTTTGACCATAAATATAACAGCTAAGGTGATTTGTTAAACTATAAGTAATATATATATTTTCATAGCTTTTACTCTATAATTTTAGTTTGATCATGTAATAGTAACGCATCAAGCTTTTCATAAGTGATTGGTTAACTCGGAAGTGGTAAAGGGGAACAAATTTTAGAGAAAGATATTTGTTTTTCATTTCTTCGTGTGCTTTAAAATAAATAAATGAAGCGAAAACTATTTAACTTAAGGTCCACTGACAAAACTACCCATTCACAGCAACAACAAGAACTTTAGTTTAACAAAAGACGCTGGTATGAGGTCTTAAATGATATCAAGGATATATGACAGAAAGCCACAGGACAAAAAGTCACAGACAATACGTTACGGACAAAAAGTGACATGACAAAAAGTCACAATTCCGATTATATATTTTTGAATAACAAAACACTTTTTTTAAGCATTTGTGTATTTTTCTTCAACAAAAAAAAAAAAAAAAATGAAAATAACACTTTATAAGTTTTATGCGTCCGAAGCGGTCTCCTGGATTTACCTCCCTTAATTATTCTCTATTCTTTATGTTTTGACCCTTTATTCTGCACTTTTTGCACAGTATTCTCTATTCTGTAAGCCCCATCAACACCCTCATGAACCCTTCAAGCCAAATGTTTGAGAGCGAAGTATGTAGAGTCTGTAGAGGTACCGAAACACACCAAAACACAATACATGTACATTGTAGGAAAATATAAAATTATTTGTACGAGCTCTAGAAACAGGACAAAAAGCGAGGCTCGCCGAGATTTCCTCCTGTTTCGGAGCGAGTACAAATAAATTTCATATTTCCGTCAATGTACATATATTGTTTTCATCCTGAAATTCACACCCGGCACTTTAAGGTTAAGTTTATTAAAATCCAAATAGTTGTCACTTATTTTCAAACAAATCGACAAAGTTTAAATGCGGACCGCTAAAAGGACCGCAAAATGAACTGTCACACAAAAAGAAATCTTCACATTACCGTTTGCTCAATAAGAAAGCGGAGTAACAGAAGACAAATGAAGAAAAAAAATATTTGTGTACCTGTTATTAGTAAAATACTTGGCTGATTGCAGGATAAATAGCTATATGGTCAAAGTGGACCTAAATCTAATAGCAAAATTCATCTAAGGTCAACTTTGCCCGAGGGAGTTAGAACCTTGTAAAGTGTCATGATATCCTTTTAAGTCTTTATGATGCTGACCATGTCATGCAAGCTAATTTAAAATATTTTATATTTTGTATGTAAAGTAGATGTAAGGTAAACATCATTGAGCCAGCAAACCAACTACACAATAAAACCTCAGTACAGGTAGAGGTTGACATACTTTCTTCAACAATACACCAGTATCTTAACCATATTTCAAGCTCTAGATAGCGATCACAATAGAGTTAACAGCAACCATAAAAAAATCTGCAGTCGAAGCAATCTTTCTTGAGTCAGTGAAAGAAAAGATAAAAAAAACTTTGATACTAACCAAAGTAAATTTCTAACGGGGTTCAGTTTATGTTTAGGTTATGGCATCAAGTAAACCTGTACCATGTGGACCATGTAAACAGGAAAAAGTAAACACTAAAGCTAACATATGGTGTTACAACTGTGATGAAGGATTGTGCTCATCATGTTCTGGACATCATAAAAAGTTTAAATCAACTCGTGATCACAAGACCATTGATATACACATCTACAAACCTTCCATTGGCTCTATCAAAACAGAATGTGACAAACATAATCAACAGTTCAACTTGTACTGCCCCAGTCATTTAATGCCTTGTTGTGATGAATGTATTTCCACTGATCATTCAAAATGCACCGGAATAAAAGTTTAACCACTGTAGTGGAGAAAACCAAGATTGAAAAATCAAAAGAATCAGTAGATAAAGATATTAACTCTATCTTACTTTTCTTGAATAAAATGGCTAGCAAAAATCAAGTAACATTAAGAAAGGAGAACAACAATGCGAAAGCATAAAGGAATCAATCGGTAAAATTCGGGAGGAAATCAACAAACATTTAGACAAGCTAGAAAAGAAGCTATGGAAAGAAGTAGATACTGTATGGGGTCAAGAGAAATCCGAATTAACAGGTTGCATTACTGAAATTGAAGAAAAAAAGAAAATACTAAAGGAAATGCAGGATGATTTACATACAGTTACAGTACATACTTCAAAACTTCATTCCTTTCTAGGGGTACATCAGATTGGAGAAAAGGTACATCAATATCAAAGATATGTTGAGATTATCGAAAACAATGACATTGCCATTGAAGTTGACATCAAAATAAAGAAAATTGGTGAGACAGAAAAGATACTAATCGATTTACAATCACTTAAATCCTTTGGAGAAGTGGAGGTCTCCAAAACTGAAATAAACATTGATAAAGAAACAAGTCTAAACAGAGAAGCACAAGTGGAAACACGAAAACAATCCTACATAGACAACATGACAATGCATATTGAGACAAAGACAAAAATAGAGGTCAACATAAAGAAGAGTATAAGTGACATGACTTGTCTGTCTGATGGAAGAATTATAGTAATTGAAGTTTATGGTAACGTTTACCTACTTACTTCGGATGGCAAACTTCAAAAACAGTTACCTATAAATGGCAAAGCCAGTAGTGTCACAAAGATCAGCAAGGATAGGATTGCCATAACGCATCCTGGGGAGCTTGCCATTAAGATCTTCAATATAGACGATGAAACGGTGATCAAAGTTATCAAATTACACAAATACTGCTGCTGCTTATCATTTTCCAATGAATCTCTTGCTGTAGGATTGTATACTAATGAAATCATTATAATTGATTTGGAAGGAAATACTCTGAAGTCAATAGAGGTTAAGAATAAACACATCCCGACTTCCCTTGTTTACTGTAATGACAGAATAATCTATAGTGACTATAGTGGTAATGCAGTAAACTGTATTGATAGATCAGGTAAACAGATTTGGCAATATAAAAAGGATTTAACAAATCCAACAGGACTTTGTACAGATACTTATGGTAACATTATTGTAGCAGACGAAGGATCTGATAAAATAATAGCAATATCAAAAGATGGGCAGAATAGTAAGGTACTGGTCAGACAAGAGGATGAATTGTATTATCCTAAGTGTATTTTATTTAGAAATAATGAATCTTACGGTTTTGTTTGTGACGGTATGGGCCAATACTTGACAAAATTTAATCTTAGTTATGACTAGATATATGCACTGAACATAAGACTAGTGATAATATAATACTTGTCAATAAAAGTACAATGTACAGTACGCATGAATTTAAATTATAAAGATTAATACATGTGAAAAGTGATGAATTACATTTGCTTAAGAATCAACAAAGATGTACGGATAATTATTGAAATAACAATGATTATGTTTTTGATAAAAAAAAATATTTGTCAGCAACGAACATTTGTTGTGTAAATACATGTTACCAATAGACTTACTTAAATATTTACAAAAGAGAAATGTAACCAGCAAGAAATGTGCTTTCCTGGATTTAGATATTTTAGCTTCACACAGAAAACCCTATACAATTATTTATGAAAAAGGGTTGATTATTCGTTTACCAATGTTAATTTTCCTTTTTTTTTATGGTGGTGTTCCTTTTACCCTATCTTACAGTGTTTATATATCCCAACTCGTTCGTTATTACAGTTACAGTGTCTGTAGTGACGTTATAGATTCAATGAACGTAAAATATAAAGTCAGGGATTTCGTTATCACAAATTGCTTAAAACATTTACTAAATTCTTTCATAGATACAAAGATGAAATAATTGTTGTAGACAACTTGTTACAAACCGGATATCACATCCTAATGTTTACGTTGATGTTGTTTATAATGCCCGTACATTTAGAAACGTTTCATGAAATATTTTCGATCCTCTAACTTATTCTAAATGGTTATCAAGTCAACACTGTAACAAGGTCCTTGAATATTGCTTTTATCGGAGCGAACATTGTCTTGTCCTTATTTAAAACATAACTTAATATTATTTCTATACAGTTTTGAAAATTTACGTTTCTACGTTCTGTCGATACATATATTAAGCTATGCACAAGAAAATGTTTTTCTCTGACTGTTTCTGGCGTCTTTACATTCTTTTTTTCGTGCTATGTATCGCTCTGATGAGTCAAGCCATTTCAACTGATTTTTTATAGTTTGTTCTTTTGTTGTTACGCCACTGTCCCAGGGTAGGTGAGGGTTGGGCGCCTGCAAACATGTTTAACCCCTCCATATTCTGAGTATGCCTGTCATAAGTCAGGAGCCTGTAATTCAGTGGTTGTTGTTTGTTGCTGTATTTCATATTTGTTTTTCGACAATTGTTTTGTACTTAATTCAGGCCGTTAGTGTTCTCGATTGAATTGTTTTACATTTGTCAATTCTGGGTCTTATAAAGCTTGCTATAAATGGCAAGTCGTTCTCGTCAAAACTATGTTTAAAGCATTTTTATTTTATTGATTTAATTTTTTTTCTTTTTTTGAAAATATTTTTGTTTGAGGATAAGTGATGTATTGTTAAAAGCTATCTAATTAAAATGTAGAACCCTGATTTTCTTATATATCCTTATATATACGAGCACGCGAGTTAACATAGGTCTGAATTTTAATCAGATCGTGTTAAAGGCCGTACGGTGACCTATAATTGCTTATATCCACGTCATTTGAACTCTGGTGGATAGTACTCCTATTGGCAAAAATACCACGTCTCCATATCTTTATCTTTTAGATCTTAGAAAAATGTATAATTTTGACATAAGAATTGTAACTAGCTATTGTACAATATGTATTCACTGTTTTGCTGGTTTTGTAATTAAACAAAATGTACTTGCTCAATTGCCTCTCTTGCTTTATTGATTATGATTGACTTTAAATCTAAAAGTTTCTAAGATTAATGTAAAACTACAGTTAAAACAGAAACTGAACATTATCAATGATCCATGCAAATAAGGTCAAAGTCACAGTATTCCTGTCAGACGTACATGTATACCTTACAATCACATTCTATACACCTTTGTTGTTGACCTTTCCTTATAGAACCATAAATATTGATTATTGAATTATAGGTAAAGGAGACGTGGACCCTGCCTGACAGACAATAGTAACTTGCGATGAACTATATACAAGAAATATTAATGTCCGATTATTACACTTTTTAAGCGGTAAATTGAACCATGAACATTAATTTTGTTCATGGACTCGGCATTTCTACAAGACAGTTCGACATAAGGAAAGTCTTTTTACATGTATGGCACGCTATAACCACTTTTGATAATTAATCCTAGTTAATGTAACTTAAACCATGACCATAGTTTCTTTGAACATTACAATCTCTATCTGAAATAATATGATTCATCGACCTCATTTTTACCATGTAGCGTCATACCCCTAATCCTCGACTGACGAGCACATTGAAACAGAAGTGGGTCATAAAAATAATGTAGGAAAGATGAAGGATGGACTTTGCATACATTTCGAGGTAAGTCCGTTGTAAATGATGACCGTTTACTGACGGGATCCATGAGGGTGTGGATTGGGTGTACAGAATAGAGCATAATGGGCAAAAAATATATAGAATCGAAAAAATGGACAAAAAAAAAGAATAGAGAATAATGAGGTGCTTAAATATAAAGAATAGAGAATAATGGGCAAAAAGTATAAAGAATAGAGAAAAATGGTGTAAACAATTAAAGAAAAATAAAGTCCCCCTCCCTTCCAGACTCTCATCCATCTGTTCTCATTTTAATGATAGAAAGCGAACAAAAACTTTCATAAACCACATTTTTTTTACTGTTAACGGAGAGATACGTCGACGATCCTACCTTTAAAACTAGTTGGCCAAATGTTTCAAATATTGTTGGTCACAATGGAAAGTCACAGTTGATGTTTCTAAAATGCTAGAAAGGACTGTGGTTAAGTGTCTTGAAAAGAGGGGGTCATAATCTAAGCCGGGGTCATTTCTATCCTTAGGCACCGACTATTTATCTTTTGTAGAGGCATGGCCTTTTTTTCGGGACACAATTAATTTGGTCGACTTTATTAAAAAAAACTTGTTTACAATAACATACAGGAATTATATTTTTTTGGAAACTCACCGATATATAGATTGTTCTTCTCTGATTTTCAATGAAAACCATTTCCCCCAAAAAAAAATTTTCAGGAAATTTATTTATTTTACACCCCTCCGAGCAAACACAAGATGGACGGACGGTGCTTTATATGTATTATAGATACAATGAATAAGCGTTCATTCTTGAAAATGAAACCATGAGCCCTGAGGGCGAATGGTTTGTTTTTCATGAATCAACGCTTATCATTGTATCTCTAACATTAACTATTGTCTTTTCAAAATAAGACATATTCGAACTTATTTCTAGTACATATAATAAGTATGTTACCGAAATTTCTAGCAAGAAGCCTAATTCTAGGCACATCACGATTTACTCTCATAGGGATGTGCGAATAAACATTTGTAAAGATATGTAGTAAAACAGATGAAATCAAACTATATTTATAAAACAATATTGGACAAATTGAATGTAATCGTTTTCTTTTCAAATATGTGAAATAGCCAATAGTTATCCAAAAATAAACGGGAAAACCCGCTATTTTTACAAAAATATCCACAGTAACAAACAAAATAAGAAAAACGGAAAAAATAAAAAAATAAGGATTACAAAGAGAATACAGGGATTTGAACCTAGACAGACAAGTCTCTACCTTTAACTTCACCCTTTAACTCATTGATCTTAACCATGTTAACTTCGCGGCTACCAACTTATACTATACGATTGCCTATTATGTATATATAAAGGTACAAGCACTGTGTGTCCGTTGTACCGATGAGTATCATATGTTCATTTATATATATATAATAGACATTTAAATTGCAACCCATTGGTAGCCGAGAGGTTTCGTCGATGTGTTGATGTCAGTCACACATAACAGATTTCAAGGAGGGGTTCGATTCCCAGTGAAGGCATATAAAAATTCCAAAAATTAAAGGTCAGTTTTTAAATCAATTCCATTAGTGAACAGAAATCAGTAAATTAGCCAATTCAAACTTAATGAAATTAGACACACAAAGGAAACAATTGAATATAATTTGGTGAGCTCATTTCAGCGACAGATTTAGGAAGCGTTGATTCTGTAATAGTTATCCCATGAGGACGCGGTGTGTCAGTAATAGTTATACACTGATGGATAGGTGTGTCTGGATTAGAAACCCCGACGGCCGTATCCCGAAGTGTATAAGTAACTTACACCCGATGCTAAACCCTATATTTTTTTACATTGAATATTAAATGAAAAGAAAGGATATCATTTTATTGACAATTTCAAACCATGATCAATAAGAAAATTTTTTTTTTGTAGATGAAACCCCACTAGTAACCTTCCTTTGACGATCTTCATTCAAACTTTGACAAGTGAGTAGATTTTACACATGTCAAAGTTGCCGTTTTGCATATTCCCGTTAAATCTATGTGGTAATATGGATCAGCAGGACAATGTTGGCCGTATCGTGCATTCTTATTACAAAATAAAAAATACATCATGCTCCTTTTATGCAGTTGTCAATATGGACGGGTATATAAGACGGACGACATTTTGAGTCAGGCGTTGGATTTGGCAGAAGATACTGCAGATAACGCAACGGCTATAACCCAAAGTTCTTACATGTATCAGTTTAATGAAGGTAATCATAAATGTATTTTACATGTTACGGTTTTATCAAAAAAAAAAAATGCCCCCTCCCTCTTCTCAACATTAAACAAACATTCATATTCGAACATACTGAGGGATATGTGTCTGGATTAGAAACCCGACGACCGGACACGCTTAACATACAAAAATACAGATTGCATATGTAGGAACCCCCCTTTTTGGGCCATCTGGGAGGGGGGTCCGGGGTTGGAACCCTTATATTTTTACGATCAATGTTTTAGAATGGGGACATATGGCTGGACCCCCCTCCCCCCCTTATCCTGGGTTGGCACCCCTTTTTAAAAATTGGCTGGATCCGCCCTTTGGTGCCATCATTAATTAGTCTTAAGACTTAGTCAAAATGAAAACTATACGTTTTTAATGTATAATTCAAATAAAAGTTCTTTACGTGTATGTTCTTTAAGACATTGCCATATGGGATTAGAATTTTAGCTTCAAGCAAAGGAGTATTTAAATGTTGTTTTTTTTAATTCAAAATAGAAGCTAAATATTTTTTCGCTATTGGAATTTCCTGAAATATGTTTTTAATATGTCTTGAAACAACGTGTAGTGAACACTATAAGTAATCTCTTTTTTCATGCTATTAAAAAAACAATTTCTATTGTTATGAATAACAATGGACTGTGTTTTCGGGATGTAGAAGCAGGGGTTTCCAGAAACCCCGCTCGTCACACCCTGTGGTCAAAATCCATTTTTATTCGTAACAATAGATCTATTCAATTTACACTTGTTTCAGAAATAGAAACTATGAAGTATAACAATAGAACTGGGGCGGAGGCCGGAGGGTGATCTTACACTGACACACCAAGTCCGAGTGGGATAACTATTTTACATCCCAGCTCTACTAGACTATATGAAAAAACATTTACGCTTCATAACATCTAGTTCAGAATGCCATACAATAATTATAATATACTTTATATATAACTGTATAGTATTGACCCTTTATGAGCCCCGGATACAACGTTTAAATGTGTTAAAATAACAGTGAGTTTGTATCCAGTCGTCCTGGTGTAGGGGTATGAATCGTGGCTTCATATGCTAAAGGTCTTGAGTTCGATTCCCCGCTTAGACACTGGAAATTTAGTGGATATTTTCTGCATAATTTTGAAAGTTAGTCTTTATTCCGATTAAATATTTCTAAGTTTTATTGTGTGTTCAACGTTTCCGCCAAAATGTTACAAAACAAAAGAAAGCATGCAGAACAAAGAAACTCAAGGTATGGTGATCTGGTAGGGGTGATCCGACTCAGATCACCCCTGTTAGAACAAAGGAGTTAGGATGTAAAGAAAAAGAATCCACGGTAAATGAATAGGCTGACGTCACGAAAATGGTTTAAGAAAAGGTAATACAGGTAAAAGGTAAAATTTGCTTTCTTTATTCAAGGTCAAATGACTTTTTTAAATTGATAAACCGATCTATTGATGCACTATTAAAGCTTTTGATTATGCAATTTTGCATCAGGATATATATTCCAATAAACTTTAAAATACTAAAAAACATATACTTTTTATCAGGATGAATAAGATGAATGGAAACAATGCCTGCATAAAATACAATGAAACAGAATAAATGAATTAGATGAAAAGGCTTTGCTGTGAAGTAGCTTTCATTGTGGCAGTGAAGCAAATGCATAATTATACAGTTTAACAATACAAAAACATTGAGAAAGATATAGAGATATAGAATGTATAACGTGTATCTAATAGTATAAAATGAATGTGGTTCCAAACATGAAACTTATTTTCCCTTTACACACGTACAAAAATTTCTCAATATCAAAAGCAACTGAGGGAATCGCATGAACTTTAAAAAAATGAGGGACCGAGTGCATCGACAGGGTAAGCATTTTCTGTTTTGCATGCATCACACGCCATGCGAATCCATACTTGGTCAAAATTACACAAACGGTTCTAATAAACAACCGGTAAATTCACAGATGAGAAGAATATTCAGGTATCTAAAGATCCAAGACCACGAAACATATCGTTTCTGAAAACTGGGGAAAATACATATATAAATCTTTCAAATGCAGAAAAAGTCTTGCCTTGGGAGATGATGAATTACTAAAAAAAAAAGGATGAATAAAGATCTATGTATTACTGAAATAATTTCTTTGAGATATTATTTTCAACACAATCTGATTAAAATGTCCAAGCTTTGTTTACAAGGATCTGAAAACGCGCCATTCTACTTTCTATTAAAAAGACCAATCGGGATCTCTGGTTTTGTCGGATTAATACACTCCTTTAAAAATGCGAAGGCTGAAACTACATTGGCTGATGTAATAATTACCAAAACAGAAAGTAAAACGGAGTGTTGGCAGATCCTTGTAAGCAAAATTTATTTTAATCAGATTGTTTTCAAAATTGCTCTATAGCAGACACCTCTCAAGCAATTACTCATTGAAAATTAACAAAATAATTACTACATTATTATTATTTATAATTGTTGATCTGACTTGCCTGAGTTTAAGCAAAGTTCAAAAGAAATTAGGTTTTTCATTGTGAGTTTGGGCAAAAAATATGTGCAGTCTCCTGCCTCATGACGAAAAAATATAGAAAGGTAAACAAATATTTTTTTAAATATTTCACCAAAAGTAAAAAGGGAAATATCATTGACTTTAACAATGCTTAACTATTAAAAAAATATAATTTACTGTATCAAACAATATCGACTGAGTGGTTGTAAAAACTCAGCGAAGACATTTTGCTTAAACAACAAGGTCCCTCAAAGGGTTTTGTATATCATGGTCTGGTAGTTAAGTTTAAAGAAAGTTTAAAGAAAGTCCTGACCCAATGTTATTTTCTGAATAAATGTGCGGTGTTCGGGGAATATTAGTTTGCAGTGCAAGTTTTTCATTTGTTTTTATTCGCTGTAGGAGCAACTTCCTTGCATAACAAAGGTGTGGATTGGGATTAACAGAATAGAGAATAATGAAGGGAAAATATAAAGAATAGAGAAAAATGCATAAAAATTAAAGAATACAGAAATGAAGGACCCTCATTCAGACCCTCATAAAACGAGAACATATAGAGGCACATACATGTGTCCTATTGTGATAAATGCAATGTTTAGTGTTTAATAAAAAAAAAAGAAGTTTTACCAAAAAAACGAACTCCAAGGTAAATTCAAAAAGATGGAAGTCCATAAAACCTGACAAACTAAACATTAGATAGTCTATATCAACCAACGGAACAAATAGAAATATGTGTCATTTTCCTTACTTGGTACAGAAATTTTCGGGTTAAACCTGGTTTTATAGCTTGTTAAACCTCCCATTTGTATGGAAATTGTTTATAGTTCACTTATATTGACAAAATTAGGTGAGACACCCGAACAGACATAATTGGTTAATGTGACAATATTTGGGATCCAGCAGCCAAAACTGTGATCAAATTATCATGATTAGAGTTCAATATAAATCAAACATTTAACCAAGCTATTTTCGAGTTAAGACTTCTTTCGATGATAAATTCAAATCCAAGTAATTGAGACCAATACAAAGCAAATTGATTTAGGACAGATAAACCTTTAAATGTTGAACTTTAAACTTGATAAGGTATAAACATGTCTTAAGTCACATCCTGGTACGTTATACGCAACCATTTTGAGATAGTGAGGGAAAATGATTGTTTGGCCGTAGATATAACAGCTAATGTGATTTGTTAAACTATGAAAAATGTATATATTTTCATAGCTTTTACTCTACAATTTCAGTTTGATCATGCAATAGTAACGTATCAAGCTTTTCATAAGTGATTGGTTAACTCGGAAGTGGTAAAGGGGAACAAATTTTAGAGAAAGATATTTGTTCTGCTCTGTAGAAAACAAATCTTTTTATGTTTTTTTAATTCTTCGTGTGCTTTAAAATAAAAGAACCCCGAAAACTATTTAATTTAAGGTCCACTGACAAAACTACCCATTCACAGCAACAACAAAAACTTTAGTTTAACAAAAACGCTGGTATGAGGTCCTGAAATGACATCAAGAATACATGACAGAAAGTCACAGGACAAAAAGTCACAGACAAAATGTTACGGACAAAAAGTCACAAGACAAAAAGTCACAGACAAAACGTTACGGACAAAAAGTCACAGGACAAAAAGTCACAATTCCGATTATATTTCTTTGAATAACAAAACACTTTTAATAAGCATTTGTGTATTTTTCTTGAACAAAAAAATAATACTGTATAAATTTTATACGTCCGAAGCGCTCTTCTTGATTTACCTCCCTTCATTATGAACGCTTAAAGCCAAATTTTTGAGGTACCGAAACACTTAGATATACAATACATGTACATTGTCGGAACATATAAAATTTATTTGTACGAGCTTATGAAACAGGACCGAAAGCGAGGCTCGCCGAGTAACAGAAGTCAAATGAAGAAAAAATGTATTTGTGTAACTGTTATTAGTACAATAATTTGTTGATTTAGGATAAATAGCTATATAGTCAAAGGGGACTTAAAACTAAGGTCAATTTTGCCTGAGGGAATTAGAACCTTGTAAAGTGTCATGATATTCTTTAAGTCTTTATAATGCTGACCATGGCATGGAAGCTAATTTAAAATATTTGATATTTTGTATAAAAAAAAATAGATGTAAGGTAAACATCATTAAGTCAGTAAACCAACTACACAAAAAAACCTCATAGTACAGGTAGAGGTAGGCTGACTTTCGTCAACAATACACAAGCATCTTAAACATATTTCAAGCTCTAGATAGCGCTCACAATAGAGTTAACAGCAACCATAAAAAAATCTGCCATCAAAGCAATCTTATTGAGTCAGTCAAAGAAACAATAAAACAAAAAAATTAAGTAATAACTAATTTAAATTGCTGACGATGTTGTGTTTGTGTTTAATTTATGACAGCAAGTAAACCTGTACCATGTGGACCATGTAAACAGGAAAAAGTAAACACTAAAGCTGACATATGGTGTTACAACTGTGATGAATGATTGTGCTCATCATGTTCTGAACATCATAAAAAGTTTGAATAACTCTTGATCACAAGACCATCGATATGCACATCTACAAACCTCACATTGGCTCTATCAAAACAGAATGCGACAAACATAATCAACAGTTCAACTTGTACTGCCCCAGTCATTTAATGCCTTGTTGTGATGAATGTATTTCCACTTATCATTCAAAATGCACCGGAATAAAACGTATAACTACTGTGGTGGAGAAAACCAAGATTGAAAAATCAAAAGAATTATTAGGTAAAGATAAAAACGCTATCTTACTTTTGTTGAATAGAATGGCTAACTAAATATCAAATAACATAAAGAAAGGAGAACAACAATGCGAAAGCATAAAGGAATCAATCGGTAAAATTCGAAAGGAAATCAACAAACATTTAGATCACCTAGAGAAGAAGCTATGCAAGGAAGCAGATACTGTATGGGATCAAGAGAAATCCAAATTGACAGGTTTCATTACTGAAATTGAAGAAAAAAAAAGAAAAGTACATCAACATCAAAGATATGTTGAGGATATGGAAAAACAATGACATTGCCAATGAAGTTGACATCAAAATAAAGCAAACTGGTTGGATGGAAAAGATACTGAGCGACTAACAATCATTGAAATCCTTTGGAGAAGTGAAAGTCTCTAAAACTGAAATAGCCATTAATAGAGAAACAAGTAGAAACAGAGGAGCACAAGTAGAAACGAGAAAACAGTCCCATATACACAAAATGACAATGCATATTGAGACAAAGACAAAAACAGAGGTCAACATAAAGAAAAGTATTAGTGACATGATTTGTCTGTCTGACGGAAGAATTATAGAAATTGAAGTTTATGGTAAAGTGTACCTACTTACCTCAGATGGCAAATTTTAAAAACAGTTACCTGTACATGGTGGAGCCAGTAGTGTCGCACAGATCAGCGACTGTACGATTGCTATAACTTATCCTAAGGAACTTACCATTAAGATCTTTAATATAGAGGATGAAATAGTGACCAAAGTTATCAAACTACACGATTGCTGCTGCGGCTTATCATTCTCCAATGGATCTCTTGCTGTAGGTTTGAATAGGAATGAAATCAGTATTATAGATTCGGAGGGAAATACTCTGAAGTCAATACAGGTTCAGAATAAATCGTTCCTGAATTTCCTTGTTTACTCTGATAGTAGAGTAATCTATAGTGACTATGGTGGTAAAGCAGTATACTGTGTTGATAAATCAGGTAAACAGATCTGGCAATATAAACAGGATTTAACAAGTCCAACAGGACTCTGTACAGATACTTATGGTAACATTACTGCAGCAGACAGGGATTCTAGCAAAATAATAGCAATATCAAAAGATGGAGAGGATAGTAAGATATTGGGCAGACAAGGGGATGGATTGTATTATCCTAAGTGTATTTGTTTTAGAAATAATGAATCTTACGGTTTTGTTTGTGACGAAAACGGCAAATGCTTGACAAAATTCAATCTTAGTTATGACTAGATATATGCACTGAACATTCGACTAGTGATAATATAATACTTGTCAATAAAAGAACAATGTACAGTACGCATGAATTTAAATTATGAAGATTAATCATATCTTTTGATACATGTGAAAAGTGATGGATTGTACAAACACGTATGGATTATTGTTGAAATAACAATCATTTGTGGTAATAATTTTGAAAAAAAAAGTATATGTCAGCAACAAATTGTGTTGTGTAAACACAGGTTACCAATATAGTCCTATAATAATATTTACAAAAGAGAAATATAAACAGCAATCTAAATCCTTTCCTGATTCCTTAAATGATTTAGATAATTTAGCTTCACATGGGAAACCCTATACAATCAGTTATGACAAAAAGGTCGATTTTTCGTTTCCTATTGTTAATTTTCCTTTTGTTTTGTATGGTGTTGTTCCTTTAACCCCATCTTACAGTGTTTATATATTTTTTTAAACTCGTTATAGTAACGTTATAGATTTCAATGAACGTTATATATCTATCACTGGTAAATTATTAAGCCAGGTATTTCGTTACCACAAATTGCTTAAAACATTTACTAAATTCTTTCATAGATCATGTAGATACAAACATTGGTTTGAAAACTTATTACAAACCGGATATCACATCCTAATGTTTACGGTAATGTTGTTTATAGAGCCCGTACATTAAGTTACGATTCGTGAAAAATTATCGATCCTTTAAATAACTTATTGTAAATGATTATCAAGTCAAAACTGTAACAAAGTCGTTGAATATTGCTTTTATCGGAGCGAACATTGACTTTCTTGTCAATAATTTAAAACATAATTTAATATTATTGCTATACAGCTTTGACAATTCATTTCTACGTTCTGTCGATACTTATATTAAGCTCTACACAAAATGTTGTTTTTCTCTGACTGTTCCTTTGCGACTTTACACTTCTTTTTTTTCGTGCTTTGTATCGCTCTGATGAGTCAAGCAATTTCAACTGATCTTTTATACTTTGTTCTTTTGTTATGTTGTTACGCCACTGTAGCAGGGTAGGTGAGGGTTGGGCACCTGCAAACATGTTTAACCCCTCCACATTCTGAGTGTGCCTGTCATAAGCCAGGAGCCTGTAATTCAGTGGTTGTTGTTTGTTGCTGTGTTTCATATTTGTTTTTCGACAATTGTTTTGTACTTAATTCAGGCCGTTAGTTTTCTTGTTTGAATTGTTTTACATTTGTCAATTCTGGGTCTTTTAAAACTTGCTACGAATGGCAAGCCGTTCTCGTTAATACTACGTTTAAACCATTTTTTTTTTTATTTGGGGGCGAGGGGGGGGGATTGTCTCATTGGCAAGTCATACCTCATCTTCTTATTTCTAAAAGCTAATAGAAATAAAAGGTGTAGCTATTCAATGCCCCAAATTGAAAATGTTTTGTTTGAGGAAAAGTAATGCATTGTTAAAGACCGTACGGTGACCTATAATTCCTTATTTCCGCGTCATTTGAACTCTGGTGGGTAGTTGTCTCATTGGCAATAATACCACGTCTCCTTATCTTTATCTTGTAGATCTTAAAAAAGTGTATCATTTTTACATCAGAATTGTAACTAACTATTGTACAATATGCATTCACTGTTTTTTCAGGTTTTGTAATTAAACAAGAGTGTACTTGCTCAATTGCCTCTCTTGTTTTATTGGTTATAATTGACTTTTAATCTAAAAGTTTCTTAGAATAATGTAAAACTACAGTTAAAACAGAAACTGAACATTATCAATAATCCATGCAAATAAAGTCAAAGTCATAGTTTTCCTGTCAAACTTACATGTATACCTTACAATCATATTATATACACCTTGTTGTTGACCTTTTCTTGTAGAACCCGGAAAATTGAAAAATTCTCAAAAAGGTATAAATATTGATTACTTAACTATAGGTCAAGGAGACGTGAACCCTGCCTGACAGACAATAGTAATTTCCGATGAACCTATACACAAGAAATATAGATGTCCTGTTATTACAGTTTTTGAACCATGAACATTAATTTACTTCATGGACATTGCATTTCGACAATACAGTTCGACATAAGGAAAGTCTTTATCCATGTATGGCACGCCATAACCACTTTTAATAGTTAACCCTAGTTTATCTAACTAAACCATCACCATTGTTTCTTTGATACTTACAATCTTCATCATAAATAATATGATTCATCGACCTCATTTTGACCTTGTAACGTCATACTCATAATCCTCGACTGACGAGCACATGGAAACAGAAGTGGGGAATAAAAATAATGTAGGAAAGATGAAAGATGGACTTTGCATACATTTCGAGGTAAGTCCGTTGTAAATTATGAGCGTTTACTGACGGGATCCATGAAGGTGTGGATGGGGGTTTACAGAATAGAGAATAATGGGCAAAACATATATAGAATAGAGAAAAATGGACAAAAAAATAAAGAATGAAGAATAATGAGGTGCTCAAATATAAAGAATAAAGAATAATGGGCAAAAAAAAATAAGGAATAGAGAAAAATGGTCTAAAAAATTAAAGAATACAAAAATGAAAGACCCCCATCCAGACCTTCATCCATCTGTTCTCATTTTATTGGTAGAAAGCGATCAAAAGCTTTCATAAACCACATTTTTTACTTTTAACAGAGAGATACGTCGACGATCCTACGTACCTTTCAAACTAGCTGGCTAAATGTTTCCAATATTGCTGGTCACAATGGATAGTCACAGTTGATGTTCCTAAAACGCTAAAAGAATATGGTTAAGTGTCTTGGAAAAAGAGGGTCATAATCTAAGCCGTGGTCATTTCTATGCTTAGGCACCGACCATTCATCTTTTGTGGGGCATGGACTTTTTTCTCGGGACACAATTAATTTGGTCTACTATAATGAAAACAATTGTTTTTTCCATAACTTGCAGGAATTAGATTTTGTTTGGAAACTCCATGATATATAGATTACTGTTCTTCTCTAATTTTGAATGAAAACTATCCCCCAATCCTTTATGCTATGCATGCATCACCATAATCCGAATCCATATCCAGTCAAACTGTCACAAACGGTTATATAGATATAAGAAGATGTGGTATGAGTGCCAATGAGACAACTCTCCATCCAAGTCAAAATTGATAAAAGTAAACCATTATAGGTCAAAGTACGGTCTTCAACACGGAGCCTTGGCTCACACCGAACAGTAAGCTATAAAGGGCCCCAAAAATTACTAGTGTAAAACCATTCAAACGGGAAAACCAACGGTCTAATCTATATAAAAAACGAGAAACGAGAAACACTTATGAACCACATCAACAAACGACAACTACTGAACATCAGATTCCTGACTTAGGACAGGTGCAAACAAATGCAGCGGGTTTAAACGTTTAATAGTACACAACCGAAAAGTTTACAGATCAGAAGAATATTCAAGTATCTAAAGATCTAAGACCGTGAAATATATCGGTTCTGAAAACTGGGAAACATGTATATAATAAATTTTTCAAATGCAGAAAAAGTTTTGCCTTGGGAGATGATGAATTACTAAAATAAAAAGGATGAATCAAGATCTATTATTACAAAAGTAATTCCCTTGAGATATTATTTTCAACATTGCTCTGTAGCAGTCACCGCTCAAGAAATTACTCATTGAAAATTATCAAAAAAATCGCTATATTGTCCTTGTCCATTGACTTTTAACCATTTTCGGAATTTTGTAATGCATGAAATGCAGATTTTTTCAATAAAATATGCACCTTCACACACCGACTTGTGGAAATGAATCAGAAACCTGTTTAGCAGAACCTATGATTACTTTGCTTTTAATCCGGGGAAATATTTTGATAATCAAATGGTGGATTTACCCGTATACAGATCAATAATGAAATTCGTACACGTTTTTTTTTAAACAGGTCTTCAGGACTTGCAGCATATATATATATATATATATATATATATATATATAAGTACGTCTGAGCTAGTGACAACTCTACAACAGATTGATCCATCGGATCACCAGCAGTGATGGTGATACATGGCTGTGTACATTATGTATATACAACTCGTCTAAACATCAACCCAACAATGTTAGATCTGTAAATTTGCTTTCGCAAATTTTTGTTCTTCCTCGCCGGGATTCGAACCCATGCTACTGAGATATCGTGACACCAAATCGCCTGCACTGTAGCCGTCCTGCTAGACCACACGACCACCTGGGCTTCATAAATGAAGCTTTCGGTGGCCGGGTGTTACCTTCCACGTCAGTTTTAATCTAGCGTCGTACTACAGTACATGATATATAAGGCATGGAGATGTTATTTTACAGATCAGCTAAATTATCTATAGTAAAGGATTCTACAAATTAATGTAAGATACAGTCACAGAAAATAATTATATTTATAAGTACGTCTGAGCTAGTGACAACTCTACAACAGATTGATCCATCGGATCACCAGCAGTGATGGTGATACATGACTGTGTACATTATGTATATACAACTCGTCTAAACATCAACCCAACAATGTTAGATCTGTAAATTTGCTTTCGCAAATTTTTGTTCTTCCTCGCCGGGATTCGAACCCATGCTAGTGAGATATCGTGACACCAAATCGCCTGCACTGTAGCCGTCCCGCTAGACCACACGACCACCTGGGTTTCATAAAATGAAGCTTTCGGTGGCCGGGTGTTACCTTTCCACGTCAGTTTTAATCTAGCGTCGTACTACAGTACATGATATATAAGGCATGGAGATGTTATTTTACAGATCAGCTAAATTATCTATAGTAAAGGATTCTACAAATTAATGTAAGATACAGTCACAGAAAATAATTATATTTATAAGTACGTCTGAGGTAGTGACAACTCTACAACAGATTGATCCATCGGATCACCAGCAGTGATGGTGATACATGACTGTGTACATTATGTATATACAACTCGTCTTAACATCAACCCAACAATGTTAGATCTGTAAATTTGCTTTCGCAAATTTTTGTTCTTCCTCGCCGGGATTCGAACCCATGCTAGTGAGATATCGTGACACCAAATCGCCTGCACTGTAGCCGTCCCGCTAGACCACACGACCACCTGGGCTTCATAAATGAAGCTTTCGGTGGCCGGGTGTTACCTTTCCACGTCAATATAATTATTTTCTGTGACTGTATCTTACATTAATTTGTAGGATCCTTTACTATAGATAATTTAGCTGATCTGTAAAATAACATCTCCATGCCTTATATATCATGTACTGTAGTACGACGCTAGATTAAAACTGACGTGGAAGGTAACACCCGGCCACCGAAAGCTTCATTTTATGAAGCCCAGGTGGTCGTGGTCTAGCGGGACGGCTACAGTGCAAGCGATTTGGTGTCACGATATCTCAGTAGCATGGGTTCGAATCGGCGAGGAAGAACAAAAATTTGCGAAAGCAAATTTACAGATCTAACATTGTTGGGTTGATGTTTAGACGAGTTGTATATATATATATACATATATATATATAGCAATGATCATTAGTTTAGTGAATTTAGTGACATATCTACAGACTCCGTTTTGTCTAAAACACAACTGACCATTTGCTGTACACTGCCTATTGTCTTTTTTTTTTAAAAAAGCTTTAGAACCTGAGAGCTTCAAAATTGAAAATATTCCACTCTTTAACAATCAAACAGTAAAAATGCATCTGTAACAACCTCTGAAATATGGCACTGATTTAAATAAAACAATCTCTATTAATGCTGACAATTTAAATGGAATTGCAAAAACGAAATTACAATTTCTAATTCTTAAGCAATATCGACATGATAAATAAACTGTTTATTCATACCTTTTTTTAATATTTTAGAACTTGTAGATGATTGGTGACAAGGTCAAGGAGTAGTTTTAACCCAATGTCACCTCAACCTGTGATTAAAAAAATGGAAGCTCAAAAACAGTTGCGGGAGACTTAATCATTTTAAATGCCAAGCTAGCAGTGTTAAATCAGCACCGACTCAATTACTAGAAATCTACAGGGTATTGTTTGTTTGATGTCGACTAGATGTATCTGAATTGCTATCTATGAAGTTTAAAGTTTTTGTTAAGAAATTCAGGACAGTGCTTGACTTGAGAGGTTGGAAACGTTTACAAGGTCATGTTTTTTTTCTCTGACTGTTAGTGACGTCTTTACACTAAATCCATTGGATGTTTGATGTGTACTGATTGATATTTTAGTCTTAGATACATGATTTTTTTATTAATTGTTATTGGCTTTGAACTAGCTGTCAGTAACTGAGAGTACCCTAAGATCTGTTCTTAGTGTCATTTTTGTTGTTAGGAATGAGGGATGGATAAATACCCTGCCACGTCCGGTCTGTGTTTTTGTTTGATTGTTCTGCTTTGTATCGATCTGATGAGTTAAGCCTTTTTCAACTGATTTTTATAGTTTGTTCTGATGTTGTGCTGTTTCACCACTGCCCCAGGTTAGGGGAAGGTTGAGCGCTCACAAACATGTTTAACCCCGCCACACTCTTTATGTGCTTGTCCCAAGTCAGGAGCCTGTAGTTCAGTGGTTGTCGTTGGTTCATGTCGGTCATATTTGTTTTTCGTAAATTGTTTTGTTATAAATTTGGCCGTTAGTTTTCTCAATTGAATTGTTTCATATTTTGTTTGTCGAGGCCTATTATAGCCGACTATACGGTATGGGTTTTCTCATTGTTGAAGGCCGTACGGTTACCTATAATTGCTTACATCCACTTCATTTGAACTTTGGTGGATAGTTGTCTCATTGGCAATCATACCTCATCTCCTTAATTTTATATTGATAAAATGCATGCATGTATTGACGGAAGAAAAGAAAAGTCTTATAGTTTCTTATACAGTAGGCTTTCTTGTAAAATAATATTTTTTAATGTGACGAAAGTTTTTAATTATTACAACAAAGATGGACGACGTGAGGAAGGGAATCTGCACTATATATATATGCACAAATTTTGACATTCAAATAATAGTTCAATTTCATATTTCGAAATGGTTATAAAATATTATATTTCTAACTTGTTTTACATGTAATTTTGAAGTTGCTTCTATGTTTCTCATTGTATTGTACTTTTTTTGAAATTTTGACTCTTAATAAATCAAAGATATTTTTATCAATTACATTACTATTTTCATGACCACAAAAATGTTTCACAGAATGGAACACTTTTTCTGGAACATGTCAAAATGTGTTCCAGTATATGTCACCGTATACGGTGTTGCATCGATCGATCGTTTTCTATTTTGCGATACATTGAACATTGAATTCTCCATCTTAAAAGATCTTAAAAATTACCAGTAGCTAAAAAAACATTAACAAATACCTATTATATGTTGCAGACGGCATCGGACAAATATATATACAACGGAAACAGATAAAACGAATTTTTAGAAATCTATTCAAAATAGAAGTGTTTAAGGATGTACTTAGGTGAGGTTTAGGAATTTTTGTCAGATGTTCGGACTCCTTGGTTTTTGTTCCTACGATACAGGGTAAAATATTTTGCACCATAACACCCATTTTCTTTTCATATAAGACTTCAATAGCTCATTAAAGGTCATTTACCAAAATTTAAGCAGATTCTTGATTTCTTTTCTTTTGATTTGAGACCCAAATAATACCAATGCAAATATAAGGTAAAAGTCCGAGTCATCCTTTTCCCGCCATTTTTAAAGAATTAAATATCTCGAAAAGGAGCTCCATAACCTATCAATATTTTTAGCTTATTTTGTCTTTAACTAATGCTCTTCTGACTTATAGTATCAATTTTAAATTCTATATTTTTTTTTAATTTCATCTAAGTACATCCTTAATATCAAGTAGTCTAGAGAAAAAGAAGGGTGTGTTTTGGTTGGTTGACTGATTGCTGTTTGTTTGTTTGCAATCAGTAGCAAATATTTCATAGATATTTAAGACGAGAACAAATTGATATAAAATCAAATAGGTCAGTATTTCTGCAATGGATTGACACGGATAAATAAACTCGTCCTAGATACCAGGATTAAAATTTTGTACGCCAGACAGACATTTCGTCTAAAAACGACTCATCAGTGACGCTTGAATCTAAACAAAAGTTAAAAAGGCATAATAAAGTACGATTAATTAACAACAGGAATTTAGACTGCCGCTTGAAATGACAGTATTCTGGGTAGGACAGAAAAGTTGCCTTCCAACTGGCCATCTATATATAAAATGGTCAAATTAGTTCTTAACATGAAGACAAGTATTGCGTTTTCCTAACATGCGGCGGCATATTTAATGTCCCTATTCAGAAAAATACGAATGTATACATCATGCACAGCCAAACGGATTCCCCTCTATTGCATGGGTTTCGCTATACAAGGCCGTGTTTGGTTGTGATGCAAAGATAAGAGTATCTTCCTGTTCATTGACTCAATGGAATTATTGGGTCTTAACAATCTGATACATTAATGCAACAGTAGTAAACTGTTGTTTAAATCTCGAAAATCGACTAAAAATTAAGAGGAGACAAACAAAGGTGCATCGGCGGGTAAGCGTCTCCTGCTATATATGGATGCCGCGATGCTCACCCGTCCTGCGTATATCTGCTTCAGACGGTTTAATGCTCTGATAAGCCAAAAGATGTAAGTCAACCTAATCATGCTAATGTGACTTTGAATCTGTTGACACATGAAACAGAAAACATTCATGTGTTTGCATTTTGAGAACCGATATGTTGGTCGAACGTTAAGTGTTTTATCAGAAAAAGTATTGACAAAGCTATATGTGTGATGGTAGCTAGGTTTCACCAAATATAAATATAGCAGTGCTAATACCAGATTTTACGCCAAGCGATGTGTGTGCAGAAATATCAAGACAAATGTGTAAGAGATCCTGCCATCTAAACATTTCATGAAATAACTAATAATTGTTGAGTTCGGTGTTTGTGGGAATTTTAATTAATTCAGTAGAATTTATCTTTAATTATTAAAACTCCTAAAATGCAAGCTTTGAAATTCAGCAATATATATATATATATTCTTATGATGTAGTGAATCCTTACAATTATTCTTATCAGTACAAGTTGGAGGTTCGGTGTAAAATCTGGTTCATTCAACAGATCCTGTATCAAGTCAGAACTGTAACAATAAATCACCAGATGTGCAAAGAGGCACACATGTGTTCCCTTCTAAATCTTTCGCGATTGACTTTTACCCATGCTCTTTGGGAAACTCAAACTGTTGCCGGGACAGAGATACAAAATATATGATGTTTACTCTTTCCAAAGACGTTTCTTCAAATGGAATTTATGATTATGCATTTTCAATATGAATTTATGATTATGAATTTTCCATATGAATTTATGATTATGCATTTTCCATATGAATTTATGATTATGCATTTTCCATATGAATTTATGATTATACATTTTCAATATGAATTTATGATTATGCATTTTCAATATGAATTAATGATTATGCTTTTCAATATGAATTTATGATTATGCATTTTCATTATTAATATGAAGATTTGCTCATATTCTAATCAGTTTATAATTTTTTGTAAATAATAATCTTTTATTGTCTTATAAACAAATTAAAAATGTTTGTGACAAAAACATAAAGAAGAATAATTTAGATTTTTAGTCAAACCGGTGCTAGGGGCCGTCTTAAACTTGCAGTGCGGTGAGAGTTGGTTTTTTTTGTTCCGTGCTTAAGGCCTCACTGTGACTTTGAGAAGACTTTGCTGTTTGTGGGTTTTGCTGTACATATACTAATTTTGTGTCATGGATTGATACCCCATGCATATCTTTCCTTTTTTTTAGATGTGTCAGATCACCAATTTAATTGGGTCGTTGTTGATATCAGAGACATAAGACACAAACGATTAAAAGGAATTATAAACTGTCAGTATACAAAAATAAATTTCTTTTTTATCCACAACTATTTCATAAATTCAATCGTTTAGCTTTTTAAAGATATACAATTTGTATTTTGATAAGGATTGCAGAAGTTTGTTCCATTTTCATTTAAAAATACCGGGTGTATTATACACGTCATATTATTTCATGAAATACAAACCCAATAATGTGTGCAAATGGGTTTGCATATATGAATATACCTATCAAACCTTTATTATAAACAAATTCATTCGCATATGTATTTATTCTCTAACTAGTTTCATATTTTATAAAATTTGGTGATGATCTGTTCTTTTTTATCCAAATATCGAGTTGTGAACATTTTCTGAAGATGACAAGAAAAATTGTAAGTCATACAAGGTAAATACCCAAGGACACAAAACAAAAGTTAATACTAGTATAATGTGTAAAATATATGCTGACTCCTGTTGCTTTCTGTCTTTTTGTGATTATCTGTTTTCGTAAAATTACCCAATATATCATACTCTTTCTTTTTCACATTACAAACTGTAAGGTCCTGTAAGTAACCTTGAGAGAAAAAAAACATATTCTCTAAGACAAACCAGTATACAGACTAAGTCTGAAAAGAATTGGACCAGGGCAATATATGAGGACTGAAAAAGAAATGCAGATCACCTATTTAATCATATCTGCATGAAGGAGAGAAGGTACTTCGTGAAAAAGCACCAGAGAGCACACCTTCACCATAGAGACAAGTTGTGTCAACTGGCCATTTATTGACAGATTGGACCAGGATCACAGGCTATAAATTAAGGTCCGTTTGTGTGTATAACAAACCAAAACATACGTACTGTTGAAAATCCCACAATAATATACAGCTGCAATACTGACTATCAATGACCATAGAAACAAATGTGAATAATTATAATACACAATTTTGGTCATTCTTACCTTTTGATATAGAGAGTTCCGTTTCTCATTTTGATAAAGAGAGTTTCGTTTCTCATTTTGATATAGAGAGTTCCGTTTCTCCTTTTGATATAGAGAGTTCCGTTTCTCATTTTGATATAGAGAGTTCCGTTTCTCCTTTTGATATAGAGTTCCAATTCTCCTTTTAATATATAGAGTTCCGTTTCTCTTTTTGGTATACAGAGTTCTGTTTTTCCTTTTGATATAGAGAGTTCTGTTTCTCCTTTTGATATATAAGGAGCTTCATTTCTCCTTTTGATATATAAAGAGTTTCGTTTCTCCTTTTGATACATAGAGAGTTTCGTTTCTCCTTTTGATATAGATATATAGTTCCGTTTCTGTTGTTTAATTTAAACAGATATATAATTTGTATCATGTCAGGAAATCCACCTCGGCAGCTGCGAAGCTAGATTATGGCATAAATTGGCACAGAAATAAGATATAGGAACAGAATTCAGGTATTCTCCTTTTCAAACGATCTTGTATAAAATTATTAATGTATTAAAAAATCTTGGGTCGTTGTTGTTATCAGAGACATAATTTCTCCTCAAGGCACCAACTCTTTATGCCTTCTGTATATCTAAAAATCACAAAACATCTCCCTGGTCCACTTGAGCCAAAATTAATTTCGGCACCATACGTTTTAGTATTAGTTTGATTATAAAAGAATGTGTAAATCACTATTATTTTAATATGTTTTTCACATGTCTAGATAGGACATATAAATTATTGTTCTGCAAATATTTCTAAAAATATTGTTAACATCTTTGTATACAAATGATACCTCTAAACTTCAATATGTTGAAGATTATAAGAAGACGCATGCTATGGAAACTAAAATCTGAACATACATACAATAAATTTCAAAAAACATTTAATTGGTTCTTCTTTCTATCCTTTTTTTAATATATATATAGATAAAAGCATATATATTTGTTACAATAATACATAATGAATTGTGCTTCAGCCTTGAAAGCATTTAAGTCTGGGATACTTGCTACAAGATGTACCTGGTTGCAAGGATTCTCACTATACAAATCCTTGCTGGTTGGTTCGGAATTCCACACCTTATTCAGTGCTCTCGGGAATAAATTAAACTTGGTACTTTGGTGGAGAGAATATCTATATAAAAAGGCAAATTCATGTGTTCAACGGTCTTCCGTGATGAACCGGTACTTTATATATTTCTTGTTTGAGATGGAAACAAGTTGATGTTGAATTTTGTAGAGCATGGTGAGTGACTGATGGAAGATTCCTTCTTGCAACGCGGTCACAGTTTAGTGTTGGCAAGCTTAGCCATGATGTTCAAGCATGGCACCCTGTGCACTACTTTGCCCGTAGCTGTATTGATTTGATGTATACCTGTTATCGATATAATTAAAATATAGATCTCTGATTTCGTTATCCTCATATGACGCGAGTTACCATAGATCTGAATTTTAATGTTATGTGTTATATATGCCCTCTGAGGTTCTAAAATATCGTATTCTTATTCAAATTTTTACGATACATTATTATATATATATATTCAAAATTCTATTAATGGACATTTGATTTTATCATTATCACTAGATTTTATCGAACCATTTATTTGTTTTAATCTCGAATTATTGATGTTATTGTCATGTCAAATGTGTATGCCTTCGGGACCATTAATTGGAATATTTTTTTCTTCTTCTTCGTCTTTTGCTTCTTCTTCTAGTTTCTGTTGATATATATGAATTTATCATTCTGGCTTATTTGAATATTTTTTTAAAACTCTTTGGTACTTTACATGTTGGTGCTTAGACAGTTCTCTTAGGCCGAGATTATTGTGGACCGAATGTGTATCCGAAGCAAATAAACACTGCAGTGACACTGAGCAAAATTTTGATAACAAATGAAAATGAACATGGAACTGGATAATAAAACTGACTCTAAAAACCACATGGTCATCAATGGATTCACCGGTAATTTTGTAGCAGCATATATTTTTGAGTATTACTTTGGCTCTTTATCATACACGAGTTACCTGTGAAAGAGGACGGATTTATGCCGCGTTCACACGTAATCCGAATTCAATTCGCATTAACCAATTCGAATTAGTTTAATTCGCATTCGAAAAGTTTTACGTCCGAACGTAAATTTTAATACGAATTGCAATGCGCGTCAAATTTGCTTTACTGTCCGAACGACGTTACCTTTTAATTCGATTAATTGATTAAAACAAACAACCATCTAAGAGCTAATAACATCTCCAAACTTGCTCTCTTGATCTGATATGGCATTTATCGGAATCATTTTTCCTACTCATTTCATGAACAGGGCTAGGGTTTTCCTATTTTTTCCAAGAACATTTTTTTCCCTGTTATTTTGCACAAACCATTGTTAAACGAAAAAAAAATGACGTCATTACGGTTTTCACCTATGTCTATGATATTTTCGCGGACACGAATTATCAGTGTTGCGTTTTTTAATTTTAAAGAATAAAGAAATAATGCTAATATTCTTTTAATTTGTCCGTCCAAGCACTTGTTCGGGTAATTCGAATTACAATTTAGAAAGTGTCCACACCACAGTTTAACTCGAATTGAAGAGAATTAACTAATTCGCATAAACGAAAACGCATTTCTAATGCCAATTGGATAATGCGATTTAGCCAATTCGAATTTGAAAAAGAAGAGTGTGTGAATGTGATTAGAGAATTCGATTCACATTCGATTCGAAATTCAATTTGAATTAAATGTACGTGTGAACGAGGCATTAATTACTGTTTTTTGGCAAAAATTAAAATACAGTAAAATCTGGGGTTATTACCACAGGCACTTGGTTCTGTCAATGGGGGGTTTTCTATCCACACTTGTACGAAATTCGTACAAGTGTGGATAATAAGCCCCCCATAGTCAGAAACAAGTTCATGTGTGTGGTGACCCTGCAAATAGGGTGGATATCCTATGCAAGGTATAGAAGATAGTGATACTGATTTTTTTTAATGTGGTAATTTGTAAAATTTAGAATGCAAAAGTAATGAATAGCATTAGTTCATTTTACTCTACGACTAATATATTGTTAGTGTAATAGTCATAGGCACTTGTTTCTGTCAATGGGGGGGGTTTACTATCCACACTCTTACGCGCATGCATAGGATATTTACCCTATTTGAAGGGTCACCACACTAAAGATATATGCATTAATTTTTAAAAATAAATTACCATGTTAAAATTTATATATGTTAAACTAAAATAGAACTTAGGTAAAAGGACAGAGAAGTTGTATTTACACTGCACACATCAGTCTGACAAGAAATTGAAAACTAGCATTTAAAAACAATCAGTAACTTTAGAGATACCCTACATTTGAACATCATTGGCTTCAACAAGGGGCTGAACAATTAAAAACAACCATTACGAAATTACAAAAACTTATTCACTACTCATAGATTTGTTTATGTTTTAATGTTACAGACTTATTCACTACAGGTAAATTTGTTTAGGTTTTAATGTTACAGATTTGTTCACTAGTACTACACATACATTTGTTTATGTTTTTAAAGGTTGCAGATCATGCAGATTGTTTATGTTTAAATGTTAGACTTATTCACTACATGCACTACTCTGACATAGATTTGTTTATGTTTAAAGGTTGCAGATTGTTTATATTTTAGTGCTGCAGACAAGATTTACAGAGCAATCTAAGACTGGACATTATTTATATGTAAAGGAACATGCTGCCAAAGACCAGGATGCTAGAAGACCTCCTGAGAGAACATTGTTTATAGTTAATATACCACCATACTGCTCCAAGGTAATGATTATGGAGCAGCGTTTTCAAAGTTATAAACATTTACATGCAGAGTCATTGTCAGTTTTCAGAATAACAAAACTAGTCTGCAATCAAATGTACAATGTACATGTTCATGTATTAAAACAAAAAAGTCTGCAATCAAAGTACACAAGTTAAAACTAACATTATCTGCAATCAACTATTATGATGATCAGAAGTTTAAAAGAAGACTGTGCATTTGACCTCATGAAAGACAACGAAATGCATGGACTTGTACATGTACATGTATGTACACATAAAACTAACATAATCTGCAATCAAAAGTTTCATTTGTTAAAACTAGCAGAGCCAGCAATCAGATTGACATATATTCAAACATTTAGTCTGTATCAAATGTACTTGTATAAAAACTAGCAAAGTCTACAATCACATGTACATGAAATCAAATATACATGTGTTAAAAGTAGAATAGTCTGCAATCACATATACTGTAAACCCGGAAATTTACCAACTGAATTTTTAAGGGTTTCGATAGACATTTTGATAAATGATTTGGAAACTACATTTGTTTATGTTTTTAAAAAATGTATCATAAATCAGGTGATGAAAATCTATCCGGAAACCTTTTTTGTCTGAACAAAGAGAGCAGTTATTATCGGTTCGTTATTAATTGTATATGTAGATTTGAAATAATTTGACTAAGATTAAGCATGTTAAGTGTAATTAATCTTCCATGACTACTAATTTCGTTTAACTAATAAAATTATAGTTTGTATTGATTCTATTGTATGCATTTTTCCAGGAGAGTTTAAGACATATATTTTCACGATTTGGCAAAATTTTACATATCCATCTTCAAGACAAACCAACAAAAGATCTCCTAATCAATAAATCACAGTATTTTCCTGATGTACAGCTTAAAAAGGTAAATGTATACAATATGGTCTAATCCAGAATAGATGAGGGGGGTGGGGAGTCATTAATCCATTCTTTTTTTTAGTTGCATAAAAATCAGTAAAACTGATGAATACTCTACCATCTGCACTGCATGGACATAAGTATTCACCTGCATTTTTCTGTATATATGTCATATACAAATTGTTCTGAAAGTATTTTGGTTTTGATTTTGTCCTGTTGGGCAACTCCTCCTACAGTTTAAAAGTTACAACCTTGATTCTTGCAACTTCACATAAAGATTTCACACATGGTGAAACATTTGTGAAATTGTGCATCTGCTATTCTAGAATTGTTTGAGGAATTCCCCCTACTTTTTAGAACTTGATCATGAGGACTTAATCTTTTCGGCAAAATTTACAAAAGATGATGAAAGTTTTGTGTACTCATCTCGCCCTACAGTTTTCAACCCAACTTTTCTAGACCTAGGAAATGATTCATTTCTTCAGCAAACTTTTTCAGGAAATGGTCACAAGTTTTATATTTCAATATTCACACAAAGTTCGTAAACTTATTGAGGCTTCTCACCTTCTATTATGGAGTCTTTTAAAGATTTTCCCCATTTTGACATACTACACCATTCTAATCTCTATTGCTTAAGATACACTCTGCACAACGCAGCCATTTGAGTCTTTGATCCATTTACATACAAGGTGTTGAAGATGCATAGTTTTCTGAATTTTATTCATAGATCTAAGAAGATGTGGTATGAGTGCCAATGAGACAACTCTCCATCCAAGTCAAAATTTATAAAAGTAAACCATTATAGGTCAAAGTACGGTCTTCAACACGGAGCCTTGGCTCACACCGAACAGCAAGCTATAAAGGGCCCCAAAAATTACTAGTGTAAAACCATTCAAACAGGAAAACTGCATGATCTTCAGTTGATTTTGTACATATTATTACCTTATATAAACACACTGATATATGTACAATTTTGTTGTTGAAATATATACAAATGTAGCAAATTTCCCGATGATGAATAATGTTTTTGTTTAAATTACAGAAAATAAAAACGAGCATCACAAATTCTAACTAAAAAACAAATATACAATTCTCTTTCTAGTGATTAAAATGGATTAAGGAAGGACCATAGGACCAACCAATAGTTTTTTTGAAAAACTAATTTTGTATCATGAACTGAATTACATGTATAGTATAAATTGAAAAAAAAATGCAAGTGCGAAATACTTATGTCCAGACACTGTAGGTTAAAAAATTAGTGGTCTTCTAACCCTCCCAAGTGTTTATTCCTTGAAATCCATAATGAATTAAGTGCCAATCTGCATAAGAATCAGGCAAGTGGTAAAAAACAGGACAAACAAAAACAAGCTCACGTTTACATTAATTTATGTTCAAAATGTATAATGGTGTATGAATATAACATTTGTTTCCTTAATCAGTTCTGGTAATTCAAGATATAATTTGGTTGAAATGCACTAAAAATTAACAATTAAAGGTATCTAACTCTGTAATTTGTTATCATTCTAACCAAAAGTTATCTAGAAATTTCTCAAATAACCAGACACACAGAAATGAAAGACCTACCATTTCTGTAAACTTTTGATGAGGGTAACTTCAAAACAGGATGGTATGTGGGTGGCTTTTTTTTTCTGCTGTGTTTTCATATTCTTTTAAATTACCTGATTCTTACTAAGACTGGCACTATCGCATTGTCAGATCTATCAAATTGATAAATGTAGAAAATATGTTAAAATCTTTCAGGTAGGGTTAGTATTAGCAAAGACATGTACCAAAGTGGATTTATGATTTCAACTACCGATATACATGTATACATTGTCATGGCAATTTGATCATTTCAAAGTCTTGACACAATGTCTAATATGTACTTCTCTTAAGAAAGGATAAGTTTATTTTTAATGATAACAGAATACAAGTTACAAAATGTACTTCTCATAGTACATGGAATAATGTAGTCCTAATGATGATTTTGATTGGTGCAATGATGTTTCTTTCTCTCTAAACATTCATTAAACATTCTTCATTAAAGAATTGAATTGGAAAAGGGGCAACAGTAATGAATTTTAGTACATTTTGTACCTGTACAGACACAAATATCTGTTATTACAGTAAGGTGAAGAAAATACTTAATATGCTAATGAAAATCTAAAATTGATGCATCAAGTCTAAAAATAATGCAGTTATTCAGGGATCCTTAAATGAAAGTCTTTAGAATGGTTGGGAATTAGAATAATGTGTCATAGTATCTTTATGACGACATAACTTCTTGTAGAAAGTTATCTTGTGAGATAGCATGTTAAAACCCATTACAAATATAGTACAAAGCAGGGTATAAAAACTGTATATTCAGTTTCCATTAACATGCTATCATCCTGATTCCACTACAAGGTTAAGAAGCTACATGTATTAACATATACCCTTAATGTTTTATTGTTCTTTTTTTCAGGGATTTAAAGTAGGATATATTGTTTTTAGAAAACCAGCCTCTGTAGAAACAGTTAAACAACTTCCATTCGATACACCTCTGGTTATTTCTACAACTAAAAACCCTGTGTTAACAGGTGTAAAAAGTAAGTCAAGACAGTAGCAATAGGTGTTAAAATTAAGTCTACGCAGTGTGAACAGGTGTTAAAGCTAAGTCTACGCAGTGTCAACAGGCGTTAAAGTTAAGTCTATACATTGTCAACAAGTGTTAAAGTTAAGTCTACCTAGTGTCAACAGGTTTTAACAGTAAGGCTGTGCAAAATTTGGTGTAGTTTTGGTGTCCTTAACATTTAAACTAAACACTACAACACATGTACATTCCAATTGATAAATATCTGTGTTATATTAAGTATAAATCAGGATTTGATGACATGTATGCAGTCAATAATATTTATAAATGAAGGCCTTATGCAGGTTAAATGAACATAAACTGAATTTTGAAGGAAGAAACTTTTATTGAATTGAAATTATTATAATGATATTATGAATTAAGTTATGTCCAAAATTCAAATATTGCTAGACAAAAACATGTTAAAATAGGTGACGACCATTTGATTTTTGTTGAGCCTGCGACTTTTGTGGCAAAAGCGAGACATAGCGATCCTACATTCCGTCGTCGTCGCCTGAGCGTCCATACATATTCACTCTGTGGTTAAAGTTTTTGAAATTTTAATAACTTTCTTAAACTATCCTGGATTTCTATCAAACTTGGACAGAAGCTTGTTTGTGATCATGTATCCTATCCCACTGAAAACATAGACAACAGCAAAATTAGGCGAGACACTGGGTTCCGCGGAACTCTTACAAATGTTTTTGGGATGGGGGTTGTAGGAGAATTTTTTGCCGATTGAATGTTACTTTTACACCTGTTGATGATAGTTGTTCAGTTTGCACAAAAAATGATTGTTAATTCTGTCAATTGCTTACATGTATTTTGTTGTTTTATTTAAAGAATGGTGTGACGAATACGAGAAGAGCAGAGTTGATGTGAAACAGTTACAGAATGAAATAGACACCTACATGCAGTCTTATGATAAACTTGTGGAGGCGGTATGTGTACATTTTGTCCCCCCTACTCATTATACAACAGAGTAATTAAAAGACATACATGTACATCCAGATTAACGGTATACAGAGAGTGTGTGTCTGAGCTTTAGTAAAGATATATTTTATGTTGAAGGAGTAGCATTTAACTTTATATAAAGGTAGTATACCTTTTAATGAATATGACACCTTGTACTGAAGCCTCAAACAATATGCAGGCCTCAATATTACTGAAATATTTGTTGTGATTAGATAAGCAAAAATTCTACAAGTAAGAAATGTTTAACATCGCAGACTGATTACACAGACAATATACATGTAGAGATACACGTGAGTTATTGTATATCATATAGGCAAAAGGAAGAAGGAAGTGTGGATTCATAAAATATCTTTGTACGGTTTTTCCTTGATTGAATAAAATGGTTGGGATTTTTCTCGACATTTTCGAATTCTTCATACAAGCTTATTGGAAATTTGGGATTTGCTGATAACTTAAATTTGTACTTTACATATATATTTTAATTAAATCAATGAAAATTAATATCCCATGATTGATAATGAATTTCAAATATATCATACCTCATATTAATGTTACTCAGACAATATAGAGCTCAGATATTTTCTATTTATAGGACAAGAAAAAGGCTCTGGAGCAGGAGGGTGTACCTGATGAAGATGGATGGGTTACTGTTACTAGACACAGCAAGAAAAACAAAGCCGTTCCTAGAACTGAAGCAATGGAGTCCAAACTTACAGAAATAGAAAGGAAGAAAAAGCGAAATATGGTAAGAAGTCAAGCATCACTAGTACTTTCAACACTAGCATGTATTAAAGCTTCTATGAAATCCTGTGTTGGTAAATGTCAAATAAATGTTTTCCAAAAAAGTGAAGATTATCAAATCATTTGTTTATCATCTGCAATTATAAGTTTGTCATAAAAAAGTGAACAGGAGCAAAATACATGGAGTTGTCTAAGACCTTGTCCATTTATGTCTTTAGTCACGTCTTTATTATGGTTATTGTCTTTAGGATTTTTAATGTTTTTTTGGAGCTATTTGATGGTCTTCTGTACTCTCATGGTACTCTTTATATAGAATAAAATTTTGAATTTTACACATTACATTGTATAAACATTTGTTTTTTGTTTAAGATTTTACATTGACCTGTTATCTCCTTTTGATTTTTATAAAATTAATCTGCAACTCTTCTTTATACAATACTAAAAACCAGCAAAAATAGGTCCAACAACAAAGTCTGGATGGCTGTTGTATGTTAGATAAGAGAAGATGCATGAGCCAAATAGTGGTAAATCATAAAAAGGTTTTTGACACAGATTTTATTATAGTTATTTTACATTGCATGCGATCAAGTAAATTGATACAATTAGTGCATTTGTCTCTTTTACAGGAACTCAAGAATTTTTACACATTTCAATCTAGAGAAACCAAAAGAAATGGTAAGCTTTTTTGTGAATAATTAATCTGATTTATATGGAATACAGACTTTAAACTGTTGATGATTATTGTCAGGACTTAAAACTGTTAATGATAGTGTCAGACCTCAAACTGTTTATGATAGTGTCAGACCTCAAACTGTTGATGATAGTGTAACACCAAAAACTGTTGATGATAGTGTCAGATCTAAAACTGTTTATGATAGTGTCAGACCTCAAACTGTTGATGAGTGTCAGACATCAAACTGTTGATACTAATGTCAGACCTCAAACTTTTGATACTAATGTCAGACCTGAAACTGTTAATGATAGTGTCAGACATATAACTGTTTTTGATAGTGTCAGACCTCAAACTGTTGATGATAGTGTCAGACCTAAAACTGTTGATGATAGTGTCAGACCTAAAACTGTTGATGATAGTGTCAAACCTAAAACTGTTTATGATAGTATCAGACCTCAAACTGTTGATGATAGTGTAAGACCTAAAACTGTTTATGATAGTGTCAGACCTAAAACTGTTGATAGTGTCAGACCTAAAACTGTTGATGATAGTGTCAGACCTAAAACTGTTGATACTAATGTCAGACCTCAAATTGTTTATGATAGTGTCAGACCTGAAACTGTTAATGATAGTGTCAGACCTCAAACTGTTTATTTGCAATATTATATACTGCTCTTGACTATATTCCTCACCATTAGTGTAGTAACCTTATAATATTTTTACCCTGATCCTTAAATATAAATTTCTTTCATACTCAGATAAACTGGTTATTTATATATAGTTTGTATCAAAGTATGTTATTACTCTTTTTCTGATCATGCTGCCATCTAAGCATATAAATTAAGGAGCTAAAATGGGCCCCCCTGTAATATAAGCCATTTATAGTGGATCCAACCATAATGCCTTGGTCCTTTGTGCAGCAGTTTTTATACGATATTATATTTTTATGTTTATAACTTTTTCATTATCTCCTCCTTTATTTTTTTTAGAAATTGCAACATTACGGAAAAAGTTTGAAGAAGATAAACAGAGGATATCCATGATGAAGGCAGCTCGGAAATTTAAACCTTACTGACATATTATTTTGATAAAATAATTGTTAGTAATTCGTGGTTATTTTTACTTTTCCAATGGTGTATTTTTGATGAGACAACTAAACACAGAATTTGTTTGATTTCACTTGTCTTTTTTGATAGAGTTATATCCCTTGGTAAAATATAAAATTTCCAAAAGTTTCTGGATTAATGCTCAAAGTATTACTCCACCGAAGCAGTTAACATTTTTAATTTTGTTATTGACTAATTAACACAAATCTATTTCCAATTAATACATTGACACTCATGTATCCAAGGAGTAATCCCCCTTGATAGGAAAATGAACAGGAATATAATGTTGTTAACAGGGTGTCTTATCAGGAAGTTATTAAAACTGAGAATTAAGAATAACAAGTACTTTAAGGATGTACTTAGGTGAGGTTTAGGAATTTTTGTCAGATGTTCGGACTCCTTGATTTTTTTCCTACGATACAGGGTAAAATATTTTGCCTCATAACACCCATTCTTCTTTTCATATAAGATTCAATAGCTCATAAAAGGTCATTTATCAAAATTTAAGCAGATTCTAGATTTCTTTTCTTTCGATTTGAGACCCAAATAATACCAATGAAACTATAAGGTTAAAGTCTGAGTCAGCCTTTTCCCGCCATTTTAAAAAAATTGAATATCTCGAAAAGGAGCACCATAACCTATTAATATTTTAAGCTTTTTTTGTTCCTTAACTAATGCTCTTTTGACTAATAATATCAATTTTAAATTCTTGATTTATTTAATTTCATTTTAAGTACATCCTTAAGAAGATAAATGCCTTGAACAAATCATTTGAAAGGAAATGTTGTTCAGGACCACTAAACACAGAACAGTAAAAAAATTAAAAAAACTTCAGTAAAAAAATTAAAACTTTTACCTTCTGAAATGAATTGTATACGCTAACATAAATGGGTTTAAAATCTTTGCATTCAAATTTTAATATTAGGCAAGTGTGAAACCATATTTAGCCTCTTGTGGTGAGCAAATAACGTATATACAGATTTAACTTTTTGCAGAAATTGCACCTTTTTAGATTTACCTTAATCAGAAGTAGTCACAGGCAAAAGTCGGGGATTGCAAATACATGTATAGAGACTTGTATTACCAAACGATGGTCAGTGACTTGACCACAAATAAATATACAGTCAATGCAATTTGACAGGAAATAGCACAGCTGCAGTATAAATAATGTTCTCTTGATTGGTTAAAAGCAACCACATGGAGACCGTGTATATTTCATATTGGGTTAGCAGGCAGGGCTTATTTTGATACATGGTTAGAAGTGGTGTTAAATTTCTTTAAAAAACAACACAGTGTTGAGGTAAAATCTGAAAGGTTTCAACAGACGAAGAAATTGATGATGAACGAATGAAATAAATTCATAAAAAAACATTTAAAGCTAACAAGTTGTTATAGTTGGCATTTGTTTTTGTATAGACCAATTGAAGTAGGTTCTTAATATTAATATAAATAAGAAGATGTGGTATGAGTGCCAATGAGACAACTCTCCATCCAAGTCAGTGTATAAAAAGTTAACAATTTTAGGTCAAAGTACGACCTTCAACACTGAGCCTTAGCTCACACTGAACAGCAAGCTATAAAGGGCCCCAAAATGACTAGTGTAAAACAATTCAAACAGGAAAACCATAGGTCTGGAATTCTTAAGTATTGAAGACTTGATCACTTTGATAGGCCACTAGTCTAAATACTACATGTTAAGATAGTCGGTAAGATAGTCATTACACAGTGTGCTAGTGACCTAATAGGATATACCATATAGGGTCAGTAAATTCCATATGGGAATTCGAACTTTGCTCTCCCCCTATATAGAATTTACTGACTCCATATATATCGTATTAGGTCACTAGCACACTATATAACTAATATTATCATAAAGGACAACATTAACCACTGGGCGGATTCCTGTCTCCAGACAAGTACACGAACATGTAGCAAGGTTTAACTTTTGTGTTTTTAGATCTCAACCACCTACTTTCAATCTTGGTCAATGGAATTAAAAAAGGTTAAATATAAGATTTTACTATTAATACCTAAACAGGGAAGGCACAACTCTATAAATCCAGTATAATAAATGACAACAAGAGTGCAAACACTGACATGTTTCGCCTTCTTTACTAACCATTGATTTTATGTTGATAGTCCTAAATATAAAGCTTTACTACAAGTATCACATAAAATTAACATGATCCAAGAAAATGAGGTCAAGGTCAGATAAACCAAACAAGAAATACATGTACACCTTACAATCATTCAATACACCAAATATAGTTGACCTATTGCTTATAGTTTCTAAGAAACAGACTTAACCAAGAAAACTAAACATTGACCAATGAACCATGAAAGTAAGGTCAATGTCAGATGAACCATGCCAGACAGATATGTACACCTTACAATCAATCTATGCATTATATATAGTTGACCTATTGCATAAATAGTATCTAAGAAACAAACTTAACCATGAAAACTTAACATTGACCAATGAACCATGAAAATGAGGTCAAGGTCAGATGATACCTGCTAGACAGACATATACACCTTACAATCCTTCCATACAACAAATATAGTTGACCTATTGCTTATAGTTTAAGAAAAACAGACCAAAACACAAAAACCTAGCTTTGATCACTGAACCATGAAAACCAGATGACGCCTGCCAGTTTACATGTACACCTTACATACACCAAATATAGTAGACCTTTTGCTTATAGTATCTGATATATGGACTTGAACACGAAAACTTAACCTTGTTTACTGATCCATAAAAATGAGGTCGCAGTCAAATGAAAACTGACAGGCATGAGGACCTTGCATGGTACAAACATACTAAATATAGTTATCCTATAACTCACAATAAGAAAGAAATTAACATTACAAAAAATCTTAACTTTTTTTTCAAGTAGTCACTGAACCATGAAAATGAGGTCAAGGACAATGGACATATGACAGACGGAAACTTCATAACATAAGGCATCTATATACAAAGTATGAAGCATCCAGGTCTTCCACCTTCTAAAGTATATAGCTTTTTAGAAGTTGGCCAACGTCGCTGCCGCCGGATCACTATCCCTATGTCGAGCTTTCTGCGACCAAAGTCGCAGGCTCAACAAAAACCACAAGTACAAGCCAAATAATACAAAAAATAAAACTGGATTCGTTTATTTTCATGGGTACCAACTTTAATTGGTTGTTTCTTTAGATATTTGATTTTGTGTTTTTTTTTAAATTCTGCATACAATTCTATAGAAAATTTGTATATCTTTGAACATTTAAATTCATGCTTCATATTTACTCACGAAATGCACAAAAATTTGTATCCCACAAATAACAAGTGAAATTGCGAGCTACTGCTCACAGATGATACCCTCGCCGCAAGTGGATAATTTTAATAGTGTAAAAATATGCAAGTGTTTGGTAAACAGGAAGTTGTTGAGTGATGAATCTGAAAACGCATCACACGGTATAGCTGACTTATATAAACACTGAAACCAAATTTCAGAAATCTTTGTATTGTAGTTCCTGAGAAAAATGTGATGAAAATTTTCAACTTGGCTATCATGTGTAAAATGATACAAGTGTTCGGTAAATAGGAAGTTGTTGAGTGATGAATCTGAAAACACATCACACGGTATAGCTGACTTATATAAATCCTGAAACCAAATTTCAGATATCCTTATAATGTAGTTCCTGAGAAAGATACAACGAAAAATATTCATGGGACGGACGGACTGAAGGACTGACGAATGGATGGACGGACAGACAGAGGTAAAACAGTATACCCCCCATTTTTTTAAAGCGGGGGTATAACCAAATTTCAGAAATCCTTGTAATGTAGTTCCTTAGAAAGATGCGACGAAAAATATTCATGGGACGGAAGGACGGACTGAAGGACAGACAGAGGTTAAACAGTATACCCCCACTTTTTTCAAGCGGGGGTATAAAGGGGGGTATAAAAATTATCAACAGAATGCTCTCAGTTACTGAAAGTACTAAGCCTGCTCATTTAAGGGTCATGGTGACCTACATTATAAAACCAATGGCAATACTTTGAATTTTGAAGTAGATTTCCATTAGCAACATCATTTCATGCATATACATACTTGTGTAATACCCAGAATAAATCTGAACAGAATTTCAATTCGTTTAAGTCAGTTCCACCCCCTCCTCCCTCCAAAAAAGGAAATTTATATTATCCTAAAGTATACTGAAAAAATGATTGAATGGCTTAATTATGGCCTTATCAATACGTTCATTCAAAGCCCCCAAAAAAAAGATTTAAAGAACAAAACTTTTTACTGCAGTGCAGGGATATCAAATCAGAGCAATTCTATTTTCTTCGTATTGTATTTGACCTTTTTAACTTTTTTAATTCAAGTGTCACACTGATGAGTCTTTTGTAGACCAGATGCTGGTCTGGCATACAAAATTTTAATCCTGGTATCTATAGAGAGTTTATTTGAAATAACTTACAGGAACTCATGTTTAATGTTGTAGAATCTTTTATTTATTTATTATGCACTTTTGAATATTGACTGATATTTTCAGCTGACAAAGAATTTTCTTTGCATATTTTGACAATTGAATCACAAGATCTATATACCAATCTTGACAAGTCATCAATACCTGAATTTTTTTGACAAAAATCAGTCTGATCATACATAAGCATTGTTGTACTTTCAATTCTATTTGTTCTTCACAAGATAAAAGCACCAAAGTATAAGTGTATGTTTGTATTGTTCATGACGTGTCCATAGGTTGAAAATGTTGATTTCCTCTCTGTGAATGGTGGTTGTATATTATCTTGAGTAGTCTGCAAAAAAAAATTTAAATAATTCATCAATTATTAAAACGTGACTTATCTGTATATTTGTTGTTTACTGTTTTAGTCATATGATCTTGTATTGTTGGTTGATAAATATCAAAAATCATCAGCAATACAAGATCATATGATGGGGACAGTAAACAATATGATAAACAGGCAAGATATAAAAATAAGTTGTGCTCTATCTTTTTTCTTTAAGGTAATAGGCAAAATTGAGTTCCTGATCATGATCAATGGTTAATATTAAACATCAAATACTACAATGTATGCACCTTCTCAAAACCAAATCATTTTATATTAGAGCTGAAATATATCCTCCCTTGTACCAGATGGACAAAAAAGTCAGATTTTCAATGTGCTATCTTACAAATTTATATATAACACTTCCTGGATACATCTTCATTTCAATTCCTAGCGAAGTGTTTGCTCTTTCCTTCTAATGTGTCAAAGAAACAGCAAAAATAGATTTTAAAATCTTTTGTTTGATTAACAGGGATCAAAATGGGCGAAATAAATGAGCTCTGACATGTTTTCCTTATACTTGTTTTTCATGAAATCGTACAGATACGTGGTACAACAATATAAAGTCGATTATGAATTAAAGTGGACTTGAGAATTTATTCAGCTCGAAAAGTACAGATGGACTTAGTACCAAGTTAATTAGTAACTTTGCAAAGGACATGTTCATGCAAAAGTACCAGATCACATGGGGAAAAGCCGTAGAAGCTATGCCAAAACTCCGCACGTATAGAGACTTGAACACCACATATAGTGTTCAGCCGTACCTAAAATCGAACATATCACGTCAAGACTGAGATGTGGTGTTTTCCCCCTTGAAATCGAGAAAGGGCGGTACCGTGGCATCCCGGCCGATAGATGATTTTGTAAAGTTTGCGGAACTGGGACCGTAGAAGACAAAAGACACTTAATATAACATTGCCCTGCTTATTTATTACAGAGAAAGTGTATGTTTATGGACTGTCAACAGAGATATAAATGTAATTTTGATAACATGTCTGATCTGGATAAATTCAAATTTTTGCTGAGTGCCAGTGTTAAAATAGTGTCAACTATGTCACTAACATTTCTAATATTAGAACACAAACATTAATGAGAAAATATTAACTACTTGTTTATTGTACAATTAAATTGATATCTGATATTTATAACAGATACTTATGAGAACTTTAGAAGTACAGTGCATAAAAAGCCTATGAAGGCTGGCTGACATTATAAAATATGTTTCATATTTGTATTAATATGTTATATCAGGTTGCACTTTAATAAAACAATATATAAATATATATCTACAAGTCTAAATTGAAAACAACGTTCAAAGATATATATATATATATATATATATATATATACTTGTCTAAAGGATTAGACCAATTATTTTGACCCAGATATTGCAAAATTATTCAAATTTCTCAATCCATTCAAAATTATGTCTGTTATACTGAAAAATAAATTGAATGATAATGGACTTTCATGAAACTCACTTCTGAGAGACAATCCAGTTTTAAAATTACAATTGAATACAAATAATTTCCCTTGTTGGGATGTTTGATTTCAAATGGTATAAATACTGGTTCAATGCAGTGCAGAGCAATACTCAGAAGTAAATAGAATACAATAATTTTGTCAAACCATCATTGAATATCATGAAACTTGGAAATAAACTTTTTTAATGTCGGATCAAAACAGTATCTAGAGCAGAATTTTGACCCTTCCCCTATTTTTCTGTAAATTATTAATAAAAGAACCTAATTATTTGCATTGAAATGCAGACTGGATTAAAGTACTTTAAGACATCAATAACTTTGTTAAAACTTCATGGAATGTTATCAAACTTTGAAATAAGCCTCTTCAAGTTCAAGAAATAACATATGAGGAAAAAAAATTGATTTAAAAAAAAATCCTATGTTTTACTGATAAATGGGATTAATAGAATTTGGTATTCTGGCAGTCAACATTTCACTGTTACACTGACAGATGCAATTCCAGTTAAGACACAGGGTTCTCTGGTACCCTTTACAATTTTTTTAATTCAAGTTAAGGGGTAAAATAAATGGCCTTGTCAAACCTTCTCTTTATAAACAATTCACATTAGCCAATATTTTTCTTGTTTAGTGATTTTTTTTTTATCATCTTTCTTTTTCTTGAATAAATGAGATTAAGAGTTTGGTAATTTAGACACTAAAATGATGCAGACATGCACAAAAACAAGATATCGACTGACTGCCATATATTTATGTGTGTCTGTTTTATAAAATACTATAAATACCTATTTGGTGGAAGTATGCTGCATAATTCTTTCAAACCTTCTTTTCCCGTCACTGAAAAAAAAAATTAAAAAATATTTACCAAAAGTTCTGAGTGTATATATATAATGAATATTAGAAGACCATGAGTAGTCTTAACCTTTTAGAGCAATTGAGTTATTTCCCCTTTTTAATCGCTGTTCCAAATAAACATGTAAACTTGATTGTATTGTGAAAATCTGATACCCATCCATAGAATTAATTCTAAAACTTCTCATACATTTGAGTTCATAAAAATTTTTTATGAATCCAGAAGAAGACTTGATACCATTATTATGCTTCTTGACATGCAAATGACATTATGCTATGAAGGATATGTACAAAATAAAAACAATTGAAACAGATTGATTAAAAAAGCCATTAAAAAATGAATTTAACAAAATCACTCTTCTTTTAATAAAAATTACCTTGATCTATTTTTAAACTTTCTGTTACTATGGCAACCTGTAAAACTTGACCAATTCTTTCTATCAACATGTAAAAATTATCTTCACTTATTTTCCAGTTCTGGCAACATTGTCTCACTGCAGTGGCAATACTTATAAAGTCTTGTAAATGAAACAAAATCTGATTCAGTTCCATGCTTTTGTAAGCTTGTAAATTTTGGAGTATACACAAATGAAGTTTAGAGAGTAAGGCAAATGTCTTTGTTGATGTTTCCATGTCAACTTTTTTGTCATGGTTACAAGCAGTCACTAAGTGTCCCAGAATGCACCAGCGGAATAGACCAAAAACAGGACAAGAGAAACTTGACTGGATTCTAACAAGTCTGACTGATTCAAAACACAAACAAGAATCTGATGAGATCCAATCTGTTATGGCATCTAATAGTCCTAATGGTGGGATGTTGTGATTATCTATAAAATAAAAGATAAGTTAACTGTCTCCTTTGCGAAATGTATTTAAACTTACCTAAAATGCTAAATTGTATTGTATTAAACAACCTGCAATACTTCCTATGTCAATCAATTAAAATTGGACTTAACGGTATGTACCTTGGTCTAAGAAATACAGCTAGTTTATACCAGTATATCATCCGCAAGTACAACCAAATTCATATATTTTCCTATCTGCTATAATTGTTTGTTGTTTGATAATGTTAAACTAAATCATACCGCTAATTTTTGAGAATATCTATTGAATTGTTTCACATTTTGTTATTCCGGGCATTTTATAGCTTACTATACAGTATGTCGTCTGCTCATTTTTGAAGGGGGTAACATGACTTGTAGATGGTTACATCCTTATTCCTTTGGTCTTAAGTTGATAGTTGTCTATAAATGGCTATCATACCACATCTCATACTTTTTTAAAATTTTCATGTCCAAGTTAGGTTTTTATCAGTTCAATCAGAGTTGAAGATCTTTCAATCAAAATTGCATTTAATTGGTTTAAAATAGTCATTAGAGGGCAATACATAATATAAACAGTCAATCAACAGTAGCTGTAATGAGACACCTAGTTAAAGCTTCACTGGGATATAACTTACCATTGAAGTAAAATATGGTGACAGCTGCTGATATAAAATTACATGTAAACAATGGAGACACTTTAGGTAGACCATGGAAAGCTACACTGACATTGGGGTACAACATACAATATTCTTCTACCAAACTATGGGCAAGTTTACACACTCCATCACTATGGCAACCTTGCTCCTAATAAATAGAAAATTATATTGTTTAGCAATGCACATCATATTTTACCCTACAATTAACTATTTTACTATGAACAATGATAGAAATAAAGCTATTGATTACAGAACTATTGCAATATCTGTCAAACACATATCAGCTTCTGGTAAGGATTTATCTAGCAATCCTTAGGGTCTGGTAAAGGGACCACCATCACCAAACCCAACAAGAATTCTTTCAAAATTGTGCAGAATTCCCAAAATTACCAATTTCCCCCCTTCTAATTTTGATTCACCAATGAAAATGGTTTGTACTTACATGACCAATACAGGATCTTCTTACCCTTCCTGCAGTCAGAGATATAACTCTATAGGGTTATTACAGAAAATAACTTGCATGTGTTATTACAGATACTTTCATGAGTTGTCTACTCTTTATTCCTTAAATTTTCTAAATCTGTAATAACATATGTTTGTTATTTGTAAAATAAATCAAAATATTTTAATTTATAGTGGTCTCTAGGGAACTCTTGAGACTTTCTTGAAAACTAAATGCATAGCCTTGATAACTGATTTTTAATTAAATTAATACATTTTGATTAACCATGGTAAATCAATGAGACGAGGCTTTTAAGGGATAAACTTAGCTGTAATAACAAGGCTTAGTTATTAAAGGAATGTAATTTATTATATGAGACACTTGGGAATTACTGGGAAGCTTGCGCAGAACCTCATTACATGCTCTGGTCATTATTTCTTACAATAAATTAACATACATTGTAATTAAGCATGATGTATGTCTGTGCAAATGCTTTGGAGTGATATAGAGAAGCTGTGATAACACCCTTTAGTTATTACAGTTATATTTTTTCTGTAATAACATAGGTGTACTATGCAAAATTGGCAAACTATGAACTGTTATATCTTTCTATAGTTAAGTATACATTTTAACTAAACTAATGATGTATATTGTCCCTTTGAAACATGTAACATACATATGTTATCACAGTTCTTTGATTTTTTAGTCCACAATAACAAATGTATGTTATTTTTCTGTAATAACCCTATAGAGTTATATCCCTGACTGTCCGGAGCACCTGAGATCACTCCCAGTTTTTAATGGAGTTTGTATTGCTCAGTCTTTTGTTTTCTATGTTGTGTTTTGTAGACTGTTGGCCTTTTGTTATTTTTGGCCATAGCATTGCCAGTTTGTTTTCAAAACAGGAGGGCTTTGATGATGATAGGTTGATTGATTGGTGTTTACATTACATTCAGTAGCAAATATTTCATGGATTTTGAGGATGTATCAGTGATAATGATGCTAAACTGTTAGTAAATGATACTCTTTTGTCTGTAAATTACCTGCATCCAGAGGGCAGCACAGTCAAGGACAGCTCCACATCTGACAGACAGAGCTAATGATACTAATTTTGTCAGTAAATTTGTCTTGACAGGTTCATGTTTACCACCAAATATAACATTAAATAATTTATATCTGGATCCCTGGGAGATTTCATCAATAGCTGTACATAACATCTCTAACATATGTAGTTCTTGGATGGCATTTAATCTCTGAAATACACATAAATACTTTCATGTATTGTAAACTACATGTGATTATCTGAAACTCAGGAAGATCTAGTTTATGCTCTTCATAACTTTTCTAAACACGCTATTCAAGTTTTGCTGAATGGAATTTTATTTTTTTTTTTTTTTGTTTGTTTTACATGTTCATTTGTACTATAAACATGTTTGCAATTTTAAAACATGACACAAACCTTAGACATTCAAAATCCATACTATAACAGTTGATTATGTTTCAAAGCTGCAAAGGGGGCACTGCCCCCCCTCCTTTTAATCCGCCTCTGGGTTATAATGACTCTTCTAATAAATCAACAACAACAAAATATACAGTAGACTAAAATTTACATGAATCATAATAAACAAATTGCATCTTAAGATGATTTATTAAATGTCATGCATTGTCATGTGACAGCGAGAATGAGCTATACAGTACGCACAGAGAGTTTGTAATCGCGAACTCTAATCACCGATTTCAGAGTGTAGCGGTGTGACACCGCGAATCACGGATTATACTCCCAATTTCCTCCAAAGATTCTCTCCCAACACCGCGTGGCTGTTTATTGGTTTACTGCCCATCGGATGTACATGTACTGAAGATTAATGACGCGTGACAACATAATCGGATTAGCCAGATTTATTACCTTTGTACATTTAATCGATCTTGATTGCACCTGTGTGCTTTAAAACACGGAATTAAAATGTCCTTTCTTTGACAGATAAAATGTGACATTATCATTCAAAATAAGATAATATTCTTGTATGATTTTGTCCCATGTCATTGTCATTTGAAATAAAGCGTACCAACGAATAAAAATACGAATAAAACACTTATTTTGTATTTTTATTATAGTCCGTCAGGTCATAATTTGTGTTTTTCAACAAAGACGATTTTACCACAATTAGTATCTTTATGACCTACTCAGTGAGCAATATCCGGTTCATTAATTGTTCAATATATAAAAATCAACTCACAACTGGCTTAAAACAAAATGTTATTTTAACGGTAATTTGTCCAATCTTAACCCAAGAGTTAATTTATCGGATCAACAAGTGAACTCTGTTACTTTCAATTTATTTTGCAATGTAAAATATTGTTTCACTACCTCAGTACATTACCGACTTGAATTATTTGAATTCAGAAAAGAAACTGTAAAGTGACAACTCTGTTGAACGAAGGGAAAACGTTTTGTATGCAATGTGCCCTATATTCATAAAAACACAACACTAAGAGACATTCCCCGCCCAGACACAACACAATAATCACAACCTAATTAATTATATGAAGAAGAAAAAAATCATGTGTTGTTTATCTCTGTTATGATCTGTTATTGATCCTTTATTATTTAAAATAAAATTGGATGTTAAAAGTCCTTGTCGAAATAAAAAAAAAAGAAGTATTTCAACAATTACTATAGAATATTAAAATGAAACTATATCGTGAAAGAAATACGTGAAAAAAAAAATGTGGATCGGATTTTAACGATCTGCACATTTTCACAGAGGATCTCTACCAACGCCCAACAGGAACTGAACGACATGCATCGTGTTTTCATCTACCATTAATGTATATTGTTGACCATGGACGTATAAATAATGTCCAGGTTTACGTTCTGTGCTGACTGAAGCGTCAAAATAAACGGCTGGTGTTCGTTTATTTAGAAAAGGATTATATTTTAGATTCCGGTTAATCAATTGTAAAAGGACCTTCTAGAGCCTCAATCTGAGCGCACACAAATGTCAATCATTACAAAACAAATTTAAACCTTGAATGAATTTTCCCACGGTCATCCAGAAAGGTCACCTGAGTTTACTGTTACGTGATAATATTTCCCGCCAAATAAAAATCTCGTGGACAAGTTCAAAGTTCAACCACGCACTGTTGATCACTGAGATGTGTATCGTCTTCCCACGGCAATTAATTCCTTTAAAAATATTTAAAGATCACTGTCCCAAATACAACACAAAGTTTACGTTCATTGTGCGTAAATGAATATTATGCAACGATGAGTTGATGCAGCTATAGAAGTATTCCTGTTGTAGCGAAATGTATTATTTATCCTAAAGTAATGCTAACAAATCGTAAGAGAAAATGCCGTAGACTTATTAAGCATAACGAATGGTGAATAGTTTTTTCTTTTTACTTGCATATACAAGTTTTGAGACACGTAATTTTCTTTAAACTGCTCACATTTTATATTCAGCGTTAGTTTCCGTTTATTTTACGCAAGTAGGTCTCTTTTCGTAAGTAATATAATTTACCGATAAAAACTTTTATAAAACTTTAATGCAATTGAAAGAATTAACAACAACATTTTGCTTTTAAATCTCTTATTTTTTCAAGCAATTATGTAATCGTAAAATGAAAATGGCGTAGACTTATTAACATAACGAATAGTGAATAATATTTTCTTTTTACTTGTATACAAAACTTTGAGACGTGTAATTTTCTTCAAACTGCCTACATTTATTCAGCGTTAGTCTCCGTTAATTTTACACAATTATATCTCTTTGTAAATTAAACATTTATTTACTGACAAAAAAACCGAGGTCAAAATCAAATATAGTTGTTTTAATAAAACTTATTTTAAATGTACAGTGTAATTGAAAGAATTAACAATAACGTTTTGCTTTTTAATCTTTTATTTGTTTCAAGCAATCAGATATATAACCTGATTATCAATAGACAGGAAATACAACTGTTTAATTACATTAGAAATCTCACATACCTTGACTGTCGTGTGCGGCATAGATCAGAAGGATTAGGGCAATTAATTACCTGGTGTGACACCGCGTCACACGGACTGGGAGAGATGTCGCTAATACAATAAACAAAAGGTAGCGAATTTACGCGAAGTCGGAGGAATACTCCCAAATTTCTCCGAGAATTTAGGGAGGGATGTCGAATTTCCTGGTGTCACACCAGGAATAATTATGATGTATGGAGTTTGGGATTACAAACTCTCTGTGTGTACTGTATGTGTACAGCTTACTCTATGGCCTCTTTGGTTCTGAGATGTAAATAAAATATAATCTTTAGCAACGTCCTGTGCCAAATTTTCTGGTGTCCCTGATAACCCAGGTAAAGATGCATGGTCATCTGATGAGAAACAGGAAACTAGATAGTTAATAGCCTGCTTGGAGCATTCTGGGAAGTCAAGAGGTCTTAACTTCTGTAAAATTTTAGTTGTCATCTTTTGCTGTTACATTCCTTTATCTGAAAAAGAATTGAAAGAATACATTCGTAGTTCTGCTAAAGATAAATCTATAAAAGAACCTCTTTGACTTAGATTTACCCCTAATATCAACAGCCACTTTAATTTGCATTTTCAACTCATTACCAGACAAAAACTGGAATTTGATTAATCATAGCCTATCTTAAAAATGATTGGATGTTTTGATGGAACTGAAATTGAAAAATAAATGTAACCAGCTGTGAATACATGGTAAAGCTATCAACTTTCAAACCTCAAAGTGGGGATCAATCTGATTAAAATACAGGTCCTGCATCCAAGGACAAAATGAAGGATCTAACAACACTCCAATCTATTTTTGTAATTATCATGTGACATCTGATCAGCTAATGACATTCCTGAATTTGATTTTTAAGGTGTGTTTTATTCATTACAGCAAAACCAGAGGATCCTGATAAGTCTGTATTACAAAAGTAAAACAAAGCCTTGTCAGATCCTTGTAAGCAAAGCATGGACACAGGTCACACGGTCTGTATTCATGGTATTGGTGTGAAAACAAGTGCACAGTAAAATCTAGTGTAATTTTCTAAAACTTAAATTGCATTTAAATTTTATTTATCTAGGGCATGCACTTATGCCTTCAAACTATTCAAGATGCACAGGTTTGTCTGTACTCAGAGTTAATTTTGATATGTAAACACATCCTTTTATGTCACAGGGTCCACTAGTCCAAATAATTATCATGATTATGACGTCTTGAAAGGCTATTTTAATTTTTTTCTGTGACGCCTTCCTACGGCGTCTTTTCAAGACGTCATAATTATTTGGACTAAAGGTCCACATGATGTGGATCTTTTGGCTAAAATGACTGTTTACACCACAAAATTTACTCTGAGTGCAAACAAACCTGTGCACTAAAATGTTTTAATTTTTTTCTAGATGCACAGGTTTGTCTGCACTCCGAGTTTAAATTTGTGGTGTAAACATGGTAAACCAGTCATTTTCAAGCCAAAGGTTCCACATGAACCTTAAAGTAAATGACCACACACATAGTAATAGCAGGAATAGTATTTCATTGTAGTATATGAAGATATTGTCTTGTTTCCTGTAGATGTGATAGACCATTGTGCTAGATAAATACATTTAGGTTGGTTTTATTTTACAAGTACAAGTTGCTATAATTTTAATAATAAAACTTAAAAAAGAGATTGGGTAAGATTGCCGATGCTAACAGCGAATCCATTCAGAATTGCTCTTATATGAAAATTAAATTCAAAGGGACACTTCCCCCAAACATACTCATCGATGTCAGTCTTGTAATACTGTGTTAAGAACTATTTCTACCGGCTACAGATATTCCCAACACAGTTAACCTGGTCCCGTGAATGATATGCTTGCATGGACTGTGAACCAGTTGTCTCGATACGACTAATCACCAAAATTAAAATATCACATACAGAACACCATAATGATCAGAAAAGTAAGTCATATCAGCATACCTGTCAACCTATGACAATGAAAATGCAGGTGATGACCTGCATAGAAGAATGAAATCTCAGGTCATAACGCTTACGAACTATTTCGAGCTGAATTTCAGTATTTAGGGGACATTTTTCTTATAATTTATATCAAAGTTTTCAAAACATGTCCACATGGTTAAGTAATTCAAAATTGTACATATTATTATTTCATTGCACCTGGAGGTCATTGATAGATTTGTGTTACATTGCCTTAGTTCCTGTTCCTATTCATTCCATGACATAAAATGTATAGATATAGGAAGATGTGCCAATTTGTGTTTTCTTTACATGCATTTGTGTAGCTTTTAAACACTAGAACACATTGCTGCTGGGGGTGTTTAACGACCTTGACTGGCTGTTAAGCCCTCGCACGGTCGGCTAAGAACAAATTGTGTGTTGATATTAGAGTATAATAAAATAAAGTTAAACAATTAAAGGAGGTATAGATGAAAAAAAGTAATTTTCAAAATTTTTATTTTTTAATGGTTTTAAGGTAGAACAATAGTAAAAATATTATCCTGATATGTTTGTGCATTCAATTCATTTTAGATTTAATGTTTTTACAAAAGAAACATAAGATTAAGGAGAATATTGTGAATTGACAAAAAAAGGGGAAGTAACTCAAGTTGTTTTTAAAACAACTTTGAAGTATTCAAATTATTTACGACCTAAAGCTACGGTAATTGGTGTTAATTAACAGTGTGTTTGATACCAAAGCTGTTAAGTGAAGCCATGCACTGAAATGGGTCAATTGAGCTGAGTTTACACAGCTAGTTGAACTTCTTGTCCAAAAAGAATTACGAATTTGCCGGTATATCATTGCAATCACCTTATATCTAATAAGTCTGAAGGCTAAGGAATCCGGGTGAAAACAGGTTATTTTCCGAATTCCCGGGTTATTTTGGTCACCCGGAGGGTGTTCCGGGTGACCCCTCAGAATTGTGAAAATCTCGGGTCACACCCGCAGGATCCGGGTCAGTTAACAGGTATGTATCAGATGTCCATTACTAGTAATGGACTCGAGGTCATATATATTTTCGTGCAGTCTATTGTTTTTGAACTCTTTCAGTCCTGTAGGATAAGAATAAAAAATGTTTGTGTATGGAGGGGAGGCAAACTTCTGAAAGTGAAAAGGAACAAAAACCTGGTTTTTCTACTGTCAAATAATCTAGTGAAGTTAGTCAGCTATGTCCCCAGCTCCTAAACCCTTTATTTCGATTTTTGAATTCAAGCATACATAACAATGTTTCCGATAGATTTTAAATTTTCAATATCATACTGAAAAGTCAATAGTTAATCTTTTGTCACTCACCTGGGAACAGTCAATATATATGTTCCTGCACTCACTAAGCCTGGATGTGTATATCTTGCTGACAGGCTGACTCAAGTTTACTGATTATTTTCTTATTCTTATCTTAAAAAATAGTATAATTTAAGGTTTGACTTCTTTCTCCTCTCCTATAAGATAACTATATTTGGTATATGGGTTCCTTGCAAAAATCTACATGTCCGCCAAACAGAGTTCCCATGACCTTGACCTCATTATATGAATCAGTGATCACTGTTAAAGATACGTCATTAGGTCTGTTTCTTAGATACTCTAAGCTGTAGGTAACTATATGTGGTGTATGGAATGATTGTCAGGCATATATGTCAATCTAACAGGTTTCATCTGACCTCAACTTCATTTGCATGGTTCAAATGGAAAATGTTAGATTTTGGGGTTTTAGTCTGTTTTTCAAGTACTAATAGCAATTGGTCAGCTATATTTGGTGTATGGAATGATTGTAAAGGGTACATGTCAGTCTGGTAAGTTTAATCTGACCTTGACCTCATTTTCATAGTTCATTGGTCATTGTTAGGTTTTTGTGTTTTGGTCTGTTTTTCAAATACTATAAGCAGTAGGTCTACAATATTTGGTGTATGGAAGATTGCTACGTGTACATGTCTGTCTATTTTTTTTGTCATCTGCTTGGCCAGATTATATTTTTTCATCAAATTGGAGATCAGAATATTTTTTTTAGAAAAAAACCATAACCCCCCACCCTTGAAGTTAAATGGTTGTTCCCTAAAGCAGGCGAGACTTTCAGCGTGTGCTATCTTGTTTTCTGTTTTAATGTAATATCTTTAAACCTTCAAAAGCAAACATGATCAGCAAGACAAGATCTACAAATAAATCTTATGTCCTAAATCGTCAGTCGACTCCTTATAAGAGTTATTGCTCTTTTATGATGATTTTTACCAATGTTTAGTATTTGTGCCTATTACATTGAGAACCATAATCGCTAGAAGACATCTAAAGGGTAACATTCAGTCTTCAACACAATCAAGAGGGCAACATTCAGTCTTCAACACAAATAACTAGAAGAATCTAGAGGGTAACATTCAGTCTTCAACACAATCTAGAGGGTAATATTGTCTTCAACACATATAACTAGAAGAATCTAGAGGGTAACATTTAGTCTTCAACACAAATGTCCAGAAGACATCTAGATGGAAACATTCAGTCTTCAATACAAATATCCAGAAGACATCTAGATGGAAACATTTAGTCTTCAATACAAATATCCAGAAGAAATCTAGACGGAACATTCAGTCTTCAACATAAATATCCAGAAGACATCTAGATGGAAACATTCAGTCTTCAACACAAATATCCAGAAGAAATCTAGAGGGTAACATTCAGTCTTCAACACAAATTACCAGAAGACATCTAGAGGGTAACATTCAGTCTTCAACACAAATATCCAGAAGACATCTATATGGAAACATTAGTCTTCAACACAAATATCCAGAAGATATCTAGATGGAAACATTAGTCTTCAACACAAATATCCAGAAGAAATCTAGAGGGAAACATTCAGTCTTCAACACAAACATCCAGAAGACATCAAGATTGAAACATTCAGTCTTCAACACAAATATCCAGAAGACATCTGTAGGTAAATATTCAGTCTTCAACACAAATTACCAGAAGACATCTAGATGGAAACATTGTCTTCAACACAAATATCCAGAAGAAATCTAGAGGGTTACATTCAGTCAACACAAATTACCAGAAGACATCTAGAGGATAACATTCAGTCTTCAACACAAATAACAAAAAGACATCTAGAGGGAAACATTCAGTCTACAACACAAATAACCAGAAGACATCTAGAGGGTAACATTCAGTCTTCAACACAAATAACCAGAAGACATCTAGAGGGTAACATTCAGACTTCAACACAAATATCCAGAAGAAATCTAGAGGGTAACATTCACACTTCCACACAAGTATCCAGAAGAAATCTAGAGGGTAACATTCAGACTTCAACACAATCTAGAGGAAACATTCAGTCTTCACTCCACTCAACTCTGTGTTTTTGTTAGATGTATTTCTACTTTGTATCGATCTGATGAGTTTAGGATGTACTTAGGTGAAATATAAAAATATCTTGAATTGATAAAAGCTAAAAATATTGATTGGTTAAGGAGCACCTTTTCAAGATATTTAAATTTTAAACTAGAGGCTCCAAGGACCCTGTGTCGCTCACCTGATATTTTATTTACAATTGATGCATGATAAATGCAACTGTTGTACTGTCGTTTAGTTTCAGAGATATAAGACTAAAAAGTGCGTTTATTTCAGCCATGTGTGCCATGTTGGCAGGCAGGGTCATCATACACAGTGGTCCCTGGATATCCTAGTGGTGATTTAAACCAAGTTTGGTTTAATTTGACAGTAGTTTCAGGGAGAATTTTGTAAAATTTATTTTAACGAGAAATGCGAAGTGATGAGAAAGTTTGTTGTGAAGTTTTGTTGTTGAGCAACCCCTAAAAACAAAAGGCAATAAAAATTATCATTTAAGGGCAATCTTTCCTATTAATGATTTCTGCAAACTTCAGTTGATTGTGCAAGGGTTGTATAGCCAGCTGAGGTCGTTAAAACTCTCATTTGTTGTTGCAAAATTCAAGTGGTTTTGAATTGCTTTGTTGATCTTTTTGTATTCAACTTTTAAACAACAAAGTACAACAAATATGATGACTGATACTCATGACACTGAAAATATGGTCTTCATTCTTGTGAAGAAAATGATAAGGTTTGAAATATTTCTTAAATATTAATTCAATACCAATACTTTAATTTGTATTGGATTTATCCCAGGAAATGAGAACAAGGGACACAATTAAATTCAATTTTTTCCTAAATTTCTGATAAAATATAAAATGAAGAACTATATATATTTTTTAATGAGAATTTTCTTTTTAATAGTTAATTGATAATTTGAACAATATTAATTAAGTTTTAGATCTTGCATGGTTGATTAATTTTCTCTCAAAATTTCTGATATTCTATTAAAGTTTTAAATATAATATGAGGCAGGCATTACCTGTGAAAGGGATGAAGTCTGTATAAATTAGTGTAGGAATTCAAGCATCATTTGCACTTGAATCTGTAGAAAATGAAGCCAAAGTACTGAAACATATCTGACATTCGACCTATTGTTCGGGATTATAGTTGTGACATCATTTTCAATGTAAAGAAAGAAACACCATCATCAGGTATTAGTGTGTTTTTTTTCATGTTATAGAATTATGAATTATTTTATTGCCAGTACATTAGTAGATTGTTTTCTATATTGATTTTCTACTGCAGTTTCAGAAAAGAAGATTACAAAAGGAAAACATTTTGTAAAACTTACCAAAATTTACCAAATTAATGAAAATTGTTAAAATTGACTATAAAGGGCAATAACTCCTTAAGGGATCAACTGATCATTTTGGTCATGTTGACTTATTTGAAGATCTTACTTTGCTGAACATTATTGCTGTTTACAGTTTATCTCTATCTGTAATAATTTTCAAGATAATAACCAAAACGGCAAAATTTCCTTAAAATTACCAATTCAGGGCAGCAACCCAACAACCAGTTGTCCAATTCATCTGAAAATTTGAGGGCAGATAGATATTTACTTGATAAACAAGTTAATCCCTGTAAGATTTGCTTTAAATGCTTTGGTTTCAGAGTTACAAGCCAAAATCTACATTTTACCCTATGTTCTATTTTTAGCCACGTCAGCCATCTTGGTTGGTTGGCTGGGTCACCACATATTTTTAAACTAAATACCCTAATAATGATTGTGGCTAAGTTTGGTTGAATTTGGTCCAGTAGTTTCAGAGGAGAAGATTTTGTTAAAGATTACAAAATTTACAAAAATTGGTAAAATTACTTTAAAGGGCAATAACTCCTTAAGGGGTCAACTGACCATTTTGATCATGTTGACTTATTTGAAGATCTTACTTTGCTGAACATTATTGCTGTTTACAGTTTATCTCTATCTGTAATAATTTTCAAGATAATAACCAAAACGGAAAAATTTCCTTAAAATTACCAATTCAGGGCAGCAACCCAACAACCAGTTGTCCAATTCATCTGAAAATTTGAGGGCAGATAGATATTTACTTGATAAACAAGTTAATCCCTGTAAGATTTGCTTTAAATGCTTTGGTTTCAGAGTTACAAGCCAAAATCTACATTTTACCCTATGTTCTATTTTAGCCATGTCAGCCATCTTGGTTGGTTGGCTGGGTCATCGCTTACATTTTTAAACTAAATACCCTAATAATGATTGTGGCTAAGTTTGGTTGAATTTGGTCCAGTAGTTTCAGAGGAGAAGATTTTTGTAAAGATTACAAAAATTTACAAAAATTGGTAAAAATTACTTTAAAGGGCAATAACTCCTTAAGGGTCAACTGACCATTTTGATCATGTTGACTTATTTGTAGATCTTACTTTGCTGAACATTATTGCTGTTTACAGTTTATCTCTATCTATAATAATTTTCAAGATAATAACCGAAAACGAAAAACAAATCCTTAAAATTACTAATTTAGGGCAGCAACCCAACAACCCATTGTCCGATTCATCTGAAAATTTCAGGACAGATAGATCTTGACTTGATCAACAATTTTACCCGTGTCAGATTTGCTCTAAATGCTTTGGTTTCAGAGATATAAGCCAAAATCTACATTTTACCCTATGTTCTATTTTTAGCCATGGTGGCCATCTTGGTTGGTTGGCGGGTCACGGACACAATTTTGAACTAGATACCCCAATGATGATTGTGGCCAAGTTTGGTCAAATTTGGCCAAGTAGTTTCAGAGGAGAATATTTTGTAAAGTTAGCGGACGACGGACGACGACGGACGCCAAGTGATGAGAAAAGCTCACTTGGCCCTTTGGGCCAGGTGAGCTAAAAATGGCGGGGAAAGAGGCTAACTCAGACTTTTACCTTATATTTGCATTGTAAATTTTAGTAAAAGACTTTTTATGAGCTATTAAAGTCTTATATGAAAAGAAAAATGGGTGTAATGGTGCAAAATATTTTACCTTGTATCGTAGGAAAAAAAACAAGGAGTCCGAACATCTGTATATTGCTGTATTTCATTTTGTTTTTGGTTCATCATTTTTTACATAAATCAGGCTGTTAGTTTTCTCATTTGAATTGTTTTACATTTGTCATTTCCGGGCCTTTTATAGCTGACTATGTGGTATGGGTATTACTCATTGTTGAAGGCCATACGGTGACCTATAGTTGTTAATTTATGTGTCATTTGGTCTCTTGTGGAGAGTTGTCTCATTGGCAATCATACCACATCTTCTTTTTTTTTATATTCAACAATAGATAATATTTGTAACTTTATTTCAAGTTATTTTAACAAAAGTCTTTGCACTGTAATCCTGTCCTTGACAACATCTCCCTGTCATCACCACGGCAACTAAGGAATTGGCTCTCACATGTTTCAACACCTTTGACATCCTTTTGTCTTGTTTCCGTAATAAATGCTGGAAATAATTGCATATACAAATTAATATATTGTTATAGTGTTATAAAGAGGGTAGGAATGTATTTATAATCAGACTGGAAACACAGACTTTATTTGGCCTTTTTAACTGTTTTGATTCGATCGTCACTGATGAGTCTTTTGTGGACTAAACTCTTGTTTGGTGTACAAAATTTTAATCCTGGTATCTTTGATGAGTTTATTTTCTACCACCATAAGTGTCAATGATTTGTAGAGTGATATTGTCATTAGTCAATCTTACTTTTGACCTACCATTAACGTCAAACAGAGTAATTCATAAAATATTCAGCATTACAGTTATTTTAAAGATAACCATCTTGTCAATGAGGAGTTCACCTTTCCAAAACTCACAATAAGGTGACTCCAACATTGCAAAATCAGACCTGTGAGCTTGGAGAGTTTGACTGAAGACCTTGCAACCTGACATCTCATTAAAACGATCTGTGACCTTAAAATTTTTTTTAAATCTTTCTTAAATATGCTTAAAAGGGAATTTTGATATTGTTTTCGTAATAAATGCTGGATATGTATAAACGAAAAAATCTATTGTTAAAGTTTTATAAAGATGGTAGGAAAGTCTTTATCATCAGGCTGGAAACACGGACTTTTATTTGAGGCATAAACTCAAGAGCAATTATAATCATACCATTTTTTCTTCCTCATCATTACTATCAAGCATCTCTTTGTATGAAGGGAAGTTCAAATAAACAAAGTCGTGGAACTGTACCAAAGATTTCCCTGTAGATTTTGTATCTCTATCACAATTTGTAGGTACTGCTGTCATCGTGTCATCCTTAAACTGTTCCAATGTTGCAGCTTTGTCAATCAATCCAACTGAAATAACATTTGAGAATGCCTAAATCTTTGTATTCATTCAATTTATGGCAGTTCTCAAATTTGAAAACCTGTCAGAAAATTTAATTCCAGACTATCTCATAAAATTGCAAAAAATAGTTCTGTAAAAAAAATGCATTTACAATAGGTGATGATGATAACCGATGTCCAGTGGCAACTACTTGAAACATATACAGGATGATAACATATACATGTGACATGACTGTGAATCCTGTATTGTACTAGACCAACATCCTGGAAAGGTTTTTTAAATGCTAATTAAAAGTCTGCAGGACGACATATACATATATGTCACCGTACGGTACCGACAAATTATTTTGACCAGAGCAGAACAGTCTGCTCTTACTCCTAAATGTGGTGTGCTTTAGTGTAAACAATATTTTATTATGAAAATAAATACATCTTATACAATATAAATTCATACTGTGGCAAATAGGATTAAAAACAAGAAACAAGTGCTTATATTATGCTTGTGGTGTGCTTGCAAGATAATTTTCTCTGTAATTGGGTTGCCATCTCATTGTTTATCCCATACCTCTCTATTTATTGACTTTTAAATATTTATTTTTGTAATTTGGAATGAATAAATTTGACAAAACAAATGAATGCAAATCTTTTCTAACAACATTCACACTGCATTGAATAATTTTTGTTTTACCATTTCTATCTCTAGATCTGCATTTTTTCTTTTTGATTCATGTATTTTTTATTTCTTAATCTTCTCATAGTCTGTCAGCAGAAAGCATGTTTTTTTGTCAATTTTTTAAATTTTCAAACATAAGCTGTCATCACAAAAATAGGCAAAACGCCTTACCCATTTTATTTTGTTTCTTTATCAGAGCAAACAGACTTTCATACAGATGACTACCAGCCTGCTGAAAGAATGCTTTTCTTTGTTGAATGAGATCAGGTCCAGATTTTCTCTCCGCCTGACAGGATTTACATTCAGTATCAGTCTCCGTTTCATCACAAGTACAATGTTCTGACTCTTTGTTTTTACTTTCTTCTTCATCCCTATGTTCTGACTCCATTTCGTTTTTACTTTCTCCTCCATCACTACAACTGTCTTTATCTTTTTTTTCTAATTTTGTTATTTTTTTGTCTTTTATATCTTCACATTTTTCAGTCTTTATATCCACATGATCTGTATTTTCACTGACTAATGTACCGTCAACCTTCTCCTCTGAGGTACTTTTCTTTTCTGTTTTCACTTCTACCTTCTCCTCTGATGTACTTTTCTTTTCTATTTCTACTTCTACTTTCTGTGGATATAAAACTCCTCCATTGACTACATCGCCGAAGTTTGGTGCTGAAAATATTATCAATCAATGTAAGGCTTCAAAGATTAATTGCAATAACAGCTTCCACTAGAAAATCAAAGGAAACATCAAAATCACTTCAATGGGTGAATTTTATATATAATGCCGAATGTTTAATTAGAGATATTCCATCAAAACTAATGAAAGGGGAGTTTTATTTTAGGACATGATTTGTTTTTCACTTCTAGTTGTTTTTCCATGTTAAGTATTAAGCAAAATTTTGGGGATTTTGAAGTCACTTTATACCCTTCCACATCCATTTTATAATGGAGAATAGACTTATTCAAGTAAGTGATACTGAAATCTCCTGTATAATTAGAACCCCTGACCTTGTATAACTAATACCCCTAACTGGTAACATTAAAAAAGTTCTTTTCGAGCGTTAAACATTAAAATTTCTCAATTTTCATATATATTAAGGACTATATCTCCGTCATGCAAAGCTCGGATTCCTTGCTCGGCTTTGGCTATTCTTTTTGTCTTTATTGGTTTATAAGCTCATTTATTTAAAAAAGTTTCGCATTTTTGAATATTTTGGCCTTGAGCATTATTGAAGGAACATTTATTGTTGAAATGCCCATCTGGTGCATTAAAATTAGGGCTATTCCATTAAAATGTATGTGGGAGGGTAGGAAGGGAAGTTTATTTATTGAATGTGGGTCATGGGTCTTTTTTCAGTATGCGTCAATTACCATTATGCAAAATTATCTAAAAAATGGTTCTTGGTTGTATAGATATTTTGAAAGTCCCCTCCTACCCTCCCACATACATTTTAATGGAATAGCCCTTACTATTAATGTTATTTCATCTGATATATATTAGAACTTACAATGTTTAAGCTTGAGTTGAACCAGCTCCATTGTGGTAATGGCATCTTCTACAGAGGAATGGCCTTCTTCACTACTCTGAATATCCTTACTAGAAATAGAAGAAGAAACATACTTTGAATATTGTTATTATCAGTATAAATATTGGTTTTGTTATCAATAAATTAAAATCCAACTAAATACTATTGTTATACACATATGTACATTCACATTCCTACAACCTGTTGATACCTTTATTTTGGCACTGCACAAAATCATGTTTTTATCTGGCTGTCAATGACGTCTTTACACTAAATCCATTGGATGTTGGATATGTACTGAATGATATTTCAGTGTGTGAAACCTTTTTTTCTTGGAACTCGCCAATTTGGCGAGCAGTTTTTTATTTCAACTCGCCAAATTGAAATCCCACTTGCCAGCTTGGCTTGTTTCTAAAATTTTGAACTCGCCATCTTATTTGTACGTTATTGTATGTAATAAACATTTTTAGAAATAGCTTAATTCTAGGTTTACTTATATATTTGGTTGAAGCTTGTCAGGAAGTATCTGTGATTTCCTTTTCTCTTTACTTTGACAGTTTTTTGTGTATTAATTTTTTTCAGTGGCTTCTCATTCAGAAGTGCTTTGTCAATAGAAAGGGGTTACTGGTATTTATATAATACCCTAAATAGGGTATTTATAAGTATAATATATCATAATCTAAATAGGGTTAACAGATTAACTGAGGAATTTAATTTAATTTGTGATTTAATAAGAAATCACATGGAAAATGATATCATTTAAGCAACAATTTATGGGTTTTAACTTTTGATATCTGGTTATATATTAACTTGGTTCCACAGATAATGTTGGTTTTTAGAGGGACTATATAAATCTAGGACTTTTAAATTTTCTTTATCTTGAAAAGTTGCTTTAACATGTTTAATATCCAAAGTTGCTACTGTTGACCATAATTAATGCATTTTTCAATATTTATGCTATAAGAAAAAAAAAATATTGTTCTGCAATGTACACTGTAAAGATTATTTTGGTGACCTTTTCCTTCCTTTCATGAACTATTTAAAAGCTGAATTAATAAGCATTTTTTTTCCATGCTGTTCTAATATCCATTGTTAGAATTAAGTATTTATTTACAGTTTATAGGAAATTAACTCTTGATTCAATCTTCAAAACATATTTTAAAAATTACATTGCCACAAGGAAAGTGAAAGTAAATTTATCTATCTATAAAACATGTTTTGATTGGTTTAAGTTTTTTATACAACTGTCATCTAGCCAATCAGAACACATGTAACATAATATGCATCTAAACAGAAGTCATGGATAACAGTATAGATTTTGCGGGAAAAAATGTTTTTGTTATGATCTTTTTGCTGGCTTGATGCAAAGTCGCCCCAGAAGAGTCACACACCACAAGGGCTAGTTCTATTGAATCTGGACTCGCCAAATCGATTCTTACTCGCATTTGGCGAGTAAGCAGCGGAGGTTTCACACACTGTATTTTAGTCTTAGAACATGATTTTTTTCTGCAATTTTTCCATTTATAAATAGACATTAATCAAGAACGGTGTAAGTGATGCCACCCAAATTCGAACTTGACCAGTGTTTAATTTTGATAAGCATTGTTTATAATTTTCATAACATTTGGTTGAGACAAAGTAAAGATGGAGTTTGGAAACGGCAAATTCAGCAATTTTTCCATTTATAAAGGGACATAACTCAAGAACTGTGTAAGTGATGCCACCCAAATTTTATCTTGATATGGGACGTACGATGTACAGACAGACAAGGATAAACCTTAATGCCTCCTTCGCCTAGCAGCATTGGCATAAAAATATTGATTTCCTTTGTAATACATTTCAAGATCATTTTAGTAATTCAATTTTGAAATAAATGTGGATAGTGTCCACATGTGGACACAGATGATGCCCCTTGCATATCATATAGTTGTAAAGGGACATAACTTAAGAACGGTAAAAGTGATGCTACCCAAATTTGAACTTGATCTGAGTTTTGTGGTAATAAGCATTGTGTGTAAGTCTCATAACATTTGGTTGAGGCTAACTTAAGTAGAGAACAGAAACTAAAAATTCAGCAATTTTTCTATTTGTAAATATGCATAACTCTAGAAAGGTTGTGTATAAGTTTTATAACATTTGGTTGAGACAAACTAAAGTTAGAGAAAGGAAACGAAAAATTCAGCAATTTTATGTTTATAAAGGACATAACTCAAGAATGGAAAAAGTGTCTCCACAAAATTTCGTACTTAATCTGCATTATGTAGTAACAAGCATCGTGTATAAGTTTCATAACATTTGGTTGAGGCAAACTAAAGTTAGAAAACGAAACAAAAATTAAACTGAGTTTTGTGGTAAAAGCATTATATATACATTTCATTACATTAATTTAAGACAAACTCAAGTTAGAGAACAGAAACGAAAAATTCAGCAATTTTTCATTTGTAAATGGGCATAACTCTAGAACAGTAATCAAAGTGCTTGTAAGCACTGAATGGTAAAGATTGCTTTAATTTATCAGTAGGAAGTAAAATTGAATATTGCATTGTATAAAGCATTGGTTGTAGTTGATTCAACAACCATTATGCACAAAGAAAGATAACTCAATTTTCAAAGAAGACTTTAAAATATTTTAGAAATGAAGGGTAATAAAATGCTCCAGGACACAGCTTGATACGACCGCAGAGGTCGAACCCTGAACAGTTGGGGCAAGTATGGACACAACATTCAAGCTTGATACAGCTCTGAATTTGGATTGTGATTAAATATTTGACACAGCATAAGTTTCTGACACAGAATGAATGTGGTCTAAGAACTTAAAAATTTTAAATTGGACATTCACCTATTATCGTCCAATATCCAAAATCTAAATACATGGTTAGATTCTGCATATCAAAGAACCCAAAGAGTTCAATTTTGATGAAATCAAACAAAGTTTAATTTTGGACCCTTTTGACCTCAATGTGGACAAAGTTGATAGCAGGGCCCAAAAATCAAAAATTTAAATACATGGTTAGATTCAGCATATCAAAGAACCCCATATATTCAATTTTGTTGAAATCAAACAAAGTTTAATTTAGGACCCGATTTGGACCAACTTGAAAACTGGGCCCATAATCAAAATCTAAATACATGTTTAGATTCAGCATATCAAAGAACCCTAAGAATTCAATTTTGTTAAAATCAAACTAAGTTTAATTTTGGACCCTTTGGACCTTAATGTAGACCAATTTGAAAACGGGACCTAAAATTAAGAATCTAAATACAGTTAGATTCGGCATATCAAAGAACCCCAATAATTCAATTTTGATGAAATCAAACAAAGTTAAATTTTGGACCCTTTGGACCTCAATGTGGACCAATTTAAAACAGGGCCCAAAATCAAAAACTTAATACACAGTTAGATTCAGCATATTAAAGATCCCCAAGAGTTCAAGAATAAAACCCCATTGAAATTGGTCAAGAAATAAGCAATTTATACAAAGTATCTTCTTTTGCACAATACTGTGCAATTGAATATTTCTTGCAATTGCGCAATACTGTGCAATTGAATATTTCTTGCTATTGCGCAATACTGTACAATTGACAATTTCTTGCTATTGCGCAATATTGTGCTATAGGATATTTCTTGCTATTGCGCAATATTGTGCAATTGAAGATTTCTTGCTATTGCGCAATACTGTGCAATTGAAAATTTCTTGCTATTGCACAATACTTATTATATAATAATTCACACATCCTGTTTGGTGTGTATCTCCTGCCATATCATTATTATTTGCTTTTAAATATAAATCAGAAATAACCAACTTAAAATGGAAAATTTTAAAGAAAAAAAGGAAAAAATAAGGAAAAAAAAATCCCCCAATTTTTGAACCCCTTATGATTCATCACCCCAAACTCAATCCCAGCCTTCCCTTTGAGGTATGGTACCTTGCAGTACAATTTCAGAGATCCATACACTTGAACACAAGTTTTTGTCTGGAAACTAGAAAATGCTTATTTTGGCCCTTTTGGCCCCTAATTCCTTAACGTTTCAGGCAATTACCCCAAACTCAATTCCAGCTTTCCTTTGTGATATGGAACCTTGTAGTACAATTTCAAAAGATCCATACACTTACACACAAGTTATTGTCATGAAACAAGAAAATTTTAAAGAAAAAAAAAAAAAAGAAACCCCAACCCCCAATTTTTGAACCCCTTATGATTCATCACCCCAAACTCAATCCCAGCCTTCCCTTTGAGGTATGGTACCTTGCAGTACAATTTCAGAGAGATCCATACACTTGAACACAAGTTATTGTCTGGAAACTAGAAAATGCTTGTTTTTGCCCGTTTTGGCCCCTAACTCCTAAAATTTTGAGGCAATTACCCCAAAATCAACCCCAGCATTCCCTTTGTGATATGGAAGCTTGTGGTACAATGTCAGAGAGATCCATACACTAACACACAAGTTATGTCTGGAAGTTACAAAATGCTTATTTTGGCCCCTAATTCCTTAACTGTTGGTACCATAACCCCAAAATCAATCCCCACCTTCCTTTGTGGTATTGAACCTTATGGTAAAATTTCATAGAAATCCATTCACTTAAACTAAAGTTAGAGTGTGAAAACCAATGCGTCTTCGGACGATGACGACGACGACGACGACGTAACGTCATACCAATATACGACCGCAAAAATTTTGTGGTCGTATAAAATTGCTTTAATTTATCAGTGGAAGGTAAAATTAAACATTGCATTGTATAAAGCATTGATTGTAGTTGATTCAACTATAATCATGGACAAAGAAAGACAACTTAAATTTTAAAAATACTTAATATTTAGAAAAAATTGAAAAATTGCTGAATTTTTCCATTTTAAAGGGCATAACTCTAGAACAGTAAAAGTGACGGCACCAAAATTCAAACTTGATCTGTATTTAGTGGTAATAAGCATTGTGTATAAGTTTCATAACATTTAGTTGAGGCAAACTAAAGCTAGAGAACGGAAACCAACTTTGGGACGTACTGATGTACGGACGGACGACGTACAGTCGGACAAGGGTAAACTTAATGCCCCTCCGCTACGGCGGGGCATAAAAAATAAGTAAGACTGTTTTACATAGCTAGCTAACAGAATGGTACAGGACAGAAGATGGTCATCACCAATAGTTACCCTAAGAAGTGAGCGGCTAGCCTACGCAGACTAGTTTTCTGTGATCTGTGACCAGACAGGTTGTATATAACACTTGTATCTATCACATATGGATGGAACAACTACAACAGAAAAGGAGCATCATAATTATTAATCTATAAGCAGTCATAAAGTCATACCCCTTTCATCTAGTTTTACAGATATAGCATAGTCCATGTGTTGCTGTGTAAAATCCCTAAAATTATTTAGATTGGAAATAAAATGTCAGATACATAATATAATATGACTGTAAGAAAGATTCTATGCAAGTTTGAAAGTTTTTAGGAGTTGTGGTTTAGGATGGGTTGGTGTTTAAAAGATGTAATCACATTTTGTATAAAGGCACATAGATAAATAAAGAGAGATAGATAGATACATGGTTATGTTTTTTCAATCATTCACAACATTATTTTGAAGCACAGATAACAATCTTTGTCTCTCAGAGGTTCTATAATAGTTTTCCTTACATTAATGATTGTATGTTCCAAATCCACATTCCTAACTTTTGAGTGTTTTAGACTATGGGACAATAGATTAGATACATACCCTGAGAGCAGCTAGATCCCCTTTCAGTGATTGTCCACATACAATAGCATCAACAGGTAAAGTTTTATGTAGAAACCTTTGAACAGTCTTCAATCTTGTTTTAACTGGATCTAATATAGCTTTCGTAACACCGCTGTACCTGAAATCATGAATGTCAATGAAAATTAATGAATGAACAAGTTTCATGATTAAATAAAGTTAATTTACATTGTATCATCTAGTTATACAGCTTGAATACAACAAAAATTAATTAAAATAGGAGATGAGAGTTCACATATTGGGTAAATCAATGAGACAACAACACATCAACAGAGAAAACATAATATAAAACCAAAATGACATGTAGATAACTTTAGCCAAAAATAATGCCTCAAAAGTATCTTATATTTTTATTCTATGTATCTGTGACAGAGTTGTATAATCAAGTGGTAAAAACTGACTAATCACTCACACAAAATAAAGAATTACATCATCAAACAAGATGAATTATCAGCTATATGATACCCCACTTTAATTTTTCAGTAAACAGGAAGATGATGAGCAATGCATTTGAAAACACAACGTGACATCACACACTATGCCATGCTCTCATGAAACTTGATACCAAATTTTAGAAGCTCTGATTAAAATAAAAATTAATTAAAATTTAATACATGGCCATTATGTGTAACAATATATAAGTATTAGGTTAACATGAAGCTGATGAGGGATGGATGTGAAAATACATCACACTGTACAGGTATAGCATGCTCATGAACAAAGGTTCAGAAACGGTCATATTTGCCAGACATGACCTAAACTGAAAGGTCAATGACTGAAATGGCAGATTGGTCCAAAATTATATCTAACAAGTATTGTTACAACACAAACAAATAACCTTCTGTAATAATTCCCACAAAATGAAAATAGTGCCAAATTGATAATGTTACCATTGTTTTAAATACCATTACAACCCTCAAAACGATATTGTTTATATTTTATTATAGATTTGTATCATTGCTTGTTAATAAAGTAATTTTACCTTGTGACATAATCTGTAATGGGATTATAAGGTTTAACAAAGCTGTCATAAACAACTTCCAGATTCTCATTAACAACCGATACTCTCGTCAGTTCATACTTCTTTGCTGTAGTCACACACTGTAATAAACAAAGTCACTGAAATTAACACTGAAATATAAACAGTCACTGAAATAACAGTCATTAAAACTATATGCACTGAAACTAAGAAAGTCACTGAAATTATACACTGATACTTACAAATCTCTGAAACTGTACACTAAAACTAACAAAGTCACTAAAATTATACATGTACACTGAAATCAACAGTCACTGAAAAAAGCAGTCCATTTTACACATCAATAACCGCTAGCAAAAATTATTTAGAAATTTTAATATAAATTTGTGTGACGTTTCAGTGATCTGGGTTGAAAACTGTAAGAGGAGTTGATTACACAAATAAGGTATCCCCTTTTCGCCATCCGACATCACCATACAATAGTATTAGCTGGTTTATGACTTGGCATTATATCGTTTAGATTGTGAGAAAGTTTCAATAAATTGTAATAAGGGGTTTAACAAAATAAACCTTTAAGTTGGGATACAAAATGGGGTAGCCCGAAAAATTAATCTAATAAAAAAACAAAACAGGAGGTGAAAAAACACATCATGTGATTAACATTTGTGATAGTTTCAAAAAATTCTGTCTTGCTGTTACAAAAGTGGGACAGCAGGACAAAGGAACAAATGATCAGTTGGACAGCAGACTGCTGTAAATTCAGATATTATTACCTGCATTTATTATCGCTATTTCTGAAGAATGGACAAAAATGTGAGATTAATTATTGCGATTTCAGGAAAATCTGCATACAGATAAATGTATCAGGTATCAGAATGCAAGTTCTTATTATTGTGATACCCACCTGGTTGCATTATTTGCATTAATTAAAACCTCGTAATAATTTCTGAATTTACAGTGTATACAGCCTGCTTTAAAAGGAAGTTTTCTTACTATAACTATAAGTATTTCTTTCACAACAAATAAAAGTTAAACATGAAACTGCTGAGTATTTCCACCAAACACCACATAAAAATATAACTTATATTTCCTTCTACCACAACCACAAATCATATTACTTTATAACTAATTACTAACCATTTCACAATCAATAGCAAACATAGGACTCTGGTTGGTCACTGTTGAATAGCCTTCTTTGGAGAACACATACTTTTTATAGCCACCTGAAAATATAAATTCCATTTATTCTAAAATAAAATAAAGTCTTTGTAGTTTAAATTAATTGTAACTTCTGAACTTAATGTGTGCATTTGAGAATTTGTGAATTTTCCACTACTACCTGTAATGCAAGAAAAAAATAATCATTTACCCGCCTGACTAATATATTCCCAAAGAAAAACATAAATGCACATGTTGTCGTGCAAAGCATATCCCCACTTAAAAACAAGAAGTAGGTGTCCAACAGATCCAAAAGGTGCACAAACATTACATCTCATCATTGTTAGGCTGCTGACTAATATCAAAATTATTCTTTTCTGTAGTACTTGTAACTTGAGAAAAGTGTGACAAAAATTTGAAGTTCATTCAACATATTGAAAAATTTAACGTATTGCCACATGTTTTTTATGTGTCAGTACAAAGTCATCAATGATGTCAGTGGTCATTTCTTCCTAATCATGCTTTATGTCTAGGAAAAAAACTATATTTAAAGATATTTGGTCTTCACTCTTAAACTAGTTGTGCAAGTGATTCAGTTTGTTGTAAGTTTGCAGTCTTATTGACATTAACCCCTCCCATACTAGATACTTATAGTTACCATGGTAAATAGGAAGTGGGAAGTCTTCCAATATCATCTGTGGTAGACTGAGCAGTAGACTTATTCTGGAAAACGAATCATTCTTATGAAGTTCTCCTAGATCTGTGTCAATACCAGCATTGTGAAAACTAGTTGATAATTGTTTTTGGTCATGTGATATGTTCATATCAGAAGCACCAGTAGACTTTTTCTCCGTATCAGTTTCTGATGAGTCTGTTGGATTGACATCTGACAATGTATATTTGTCTATGCTAGTTAATTCTTTGTCTTTGCTATGTTTTTCCGTGTCAGGTAAATTGTTACTGGATTTGTTCTGCAAGTCTGTACTGTAGCCAGGTGGTCTGGTGAATTTGTTTATCAAATTTTTGTCTGTTTTGGTATCACACCTAGAAAAATTGAAAATTATTAAAAACAAAGCATACTTATATACTGTGGATTAATTTATTTTTGTTGGTACCAATCTTCGTAGATTAAGGAATACTGTATTTTTCGTGGTTATTTAATTTAATTTCGTGGTTTGGACAATGTCTGCATAAAAGCCTATAGAAATTTGTACTTAGTTGAACATTTAAATTCATAGTTGACCTGTATCCATGAAATCCATGAAAATTGGTATCCCATTACTATTAATGTATTCAAAGTATGATTTCCAAGTTTATCAAATATTTCATTATGAATGATTCGTTCAAAATATTCATTAAAAAGGATTAGCAATGAAGGCTATAGAAATACGAAGATGTGGTATGAGTGCCAATGAGACAACTCTCCATCCAAGTCAAAATGTGTAAAAAGTAAACAATTATAGGTCAAAGTACGGCCTTCAACATGGAGCCTTGGGTCACACGGAACAGCAAGCTATAAAGGGCCCCAAAATGACTAGTGTAAAACAATTCAAACAGGAAAACCAACGGTCTATGTATGTTTTTAAGAAAACAACATTCTTGTGTGTAGGTCTATATTTCTCTTCCATGGTTTTTCTTACATTTTCATAGCTTTCATATGGTTGATTTGTTTTCAATGCTATTGAGGAGTTGTAACAATTAATCCCATTCCTTATGTCTTTCTTCAAAAAAGAAGGTTGTTCTGCACAAAACTGATAATATAATTATTGTTCATGGATCAGGGAAAATTGCAGGAATACTTCAATTTCTTGATTTTAACAAATGTTGCATACAAGCCTATACAAAGTTTTTATTTTGATGAATTTTCAAATTTGCTTTCACCTTTTATGTATAACATGCTTGAAATTAGTACATGTACCAAAAAAATAACAATGATCCATAGAATTTGAATAAAATTAAATAACTTTTGGTTGTTTTGGTGTTGGGTATAAATACCCTTTGACTGTACTAAACATGTATAGATTTATCTAGCGTTCTGTATCATAACATACACTATGAAGTTATTTAATTTAAATGCAGTGATCAAGACAACAAATATAAAAATAGATGTGGTATGATTCCCAATGAGACAACTATCCACCAAAGTTCAAATGAAGTGGATGTAAGCAATTATAGGCAACCGTACGGCCTTCAACAATGAGAAAAATTCATACCGTATGGTTGGCTATAAAAGGCCCCGACATGAAAAATATGAAACAATTCAATTGAGAAAAGTAGTTTGTTTTATGTCCACCATCTGCAGCTTAAAAAAAATTGAGAAAGTGTTTCTATGTTTTGGATTTAATAGAAGTATAGTTAGTATACATACCATTTATTTTCCTTATTTCTCTGTTACTCATAGGAACATTAAACAAATCCTCACTGACTGTACTTCCATACTGTTCTGGTGAAATCATATCTGCTGACTAAAACACAAAGGACAAGACATGAGGATGGTCCTTGAAGCCAAAAATAAGTTTTATTTTGAGATCTTGTCGTATATATTTAGACATGAGGCAAGGCTTTACCCAAATAGATATTTTGGTACAAAATGTATTATATAAAGTTGCTAATGTGAGTTAAAATCTTTTTGTGTTAAGTTGCCATTTTAGGTGAAACATGTGTATTTCTGACATCACAACTGATTTTTTAAAAGTAAAATGTCCAGGCCAAGGTATATCATCCATTTATCAGTAGAACTTACAAAATTTTAAAAGTATTGTTGAAATACTAATGGCCAAATAATGACTCTCTCCTCCTTTAAAGCTTAATTTTCTCTATAAAACATGCTTAAGTATTCCACGGTTTCATTATTTAGTACCAATTGAGGAGATGTGGGTATATGTCAAGGAGACAACAAATAAAAATACACAATAATAAAACATCTATAGGTCAACATCCAGAGGTCATCACTAATATAAAATGAGGTTTGTCTTTCTTTCTTGAGTATGGTTGGAGTAACCATTTATAGATATAAGAAGATGTGGTATGAGTGCCAATGAGACAACTCTCCATCCAAGTCACAATTTGTATAAGTAAACCTTTATAGGTCAAAGTACGGTCTTCAACACGGAGCCTTGGCTCACACCTAATAGCAACCTATAAAGGGCCCCAAAAATGACTAGTGTAAAACCATTCAAACGGGAAAACCAACGGTCTAATCTATATAAAAAACGAGAAACACTGATGAACCACATAATTACCCATTTATAATTTATAAATCATTTTATATGAACTTTTCACTTAAGTTCAGGGACTCGTTATTTTTGGCCAAAACAAATTCACATTTAAAAAAAATTGATATCACTGTACTCAAAGTCTATACTAACCATTTAACCTCTATGGTCAAAACAAAATGGGGAAATCAGATATACATTTTATAGATTAATAATTTCAAAAATTTGGTAACAAAACAATGATTTCTACATTTAGTTCATAAAATCTTGATGTAGCTTGGAACTAGTTCGTGTAGGAAATGGTGAGTCAAGTCTAATTTTCATGAGTCTATGACATCTGGTCAAGTAATCATGGACTGATAGTAGTAAGAGCACAACAAATTAGACAATTATATTTTGATAAAGAGATAACTAAAATAATTTACTTTATCCTTGTTCCAAGTACTTTTTTCCCAATAAAAGCAGATGTCTATGCAGCTCCTTTCTGTAATGCATTTCAAATTTTACTTTGAAATAAATTTATAACAAGACTTCATAACATTCATACCATTTATTAGGAGGTGGTAACTGGTACTTTTATCTTTTTAATTTTCAAATAAGGTATGCATGGACCATATTAAAAAGTTCCACCAACAAAATGGAAAAAGTACCAGTCAACATGAAAGATAATGAAACCCCTAACAGTAAACATATTGCTAGATATATATTACCATATCAAACTGGGTCTTGAGTCTTGTGAAACAGTCTGGGTATGTCTCGTATTCAAAACTGCTTACAGAATCCAGTACAATGACAACAACACTGGTTACCTTCCCTACTCTGAGCAACTTACACCATCTGAAACAGTAAGAAACCAGTCAATTAATCTCCATCAACTGCAAAACCATAATTAATATTATAACAGCACAGGTTTCCTTCCCTACTCTAAGTAACCTGCACCATCTGAAATGGGAAGAATCTAGTTATAAATTACAATCCATAATCTGCTAAACCATAAAATATATTATAACATCACTGGTTACCTTTGCTAACCTAAGTAACCTATAGTAAGTTTGCTAACCTAAGTAACCTAAAGTAAGATACCAGTTGAATACTTTTAATACTTTGAGCCATCTGAGAAACTAGCAAGTACATTGAAAAAACTAATGACATACATATTTTACATATTTATGCAAATTCAAATAGAGATGTGCAATTAAGGGACATAACTCTGTAGGTAGATAGACAATGAAGCCTTAAGTAAAGTCCAGTATATATATAGAAAGAATCATTTTAACCAAATAAAACTATCTTGCAATTACCTAGGTTTGTATGTGGATACATTTCCCTGTGCAGCATAAAGTAGTAAATGTTGTAAGTCCAAGAGGAACAAAGGTGGCATCTCCTTGAAAGTTAAATCTTGTGACATCTGTCGACTGTGTTGGAACTGAAGTTCATCTAGCAGTAAAAATACTTTAGGCTTCTCCTTTTACAATAAAGAATAAAGAATCTGGTTAAAGGCCTGTATCATATTGACTGGTGAACATGTTCAGATGGTTTTGCCATTTAAATGTGTTTGTTGGAGGAAATATATCCATACATATAAAAAAGGAGATGTGGTGTGAATGACAGTGGGAAAACTGTGCAACAGAAACTAAATGACGTAGATGTAAGCAATGATAGGTCACTGAATGGCCTTCAACAATGAGCAAAACCCATAAGGCATACCTGTAGTATAGTTGGTTGAAATTATGTTTGGGTTGCCAACAAAAATATCAATTCTGCTTTGTATCAATCTGATGAGTTAAGCCCTTTTCAATGGATTTTTATAGTTTGTTCTTATTTTATACTGTTACACCACTGTCCCAGGTTAGTGGAGGGTTTGGTGCCATTCATACAAAATGTAACTCTGTCAATGGAATACAAAGGTACTGAGAAATTCATGACAATGGATGAACTAAAGATTGTAATAGCTATTGGGAGAAATGGTAGTCAAGTTGCAATTTTGAACGTTATTTCAAATAAGGCGCATATGAAACCAACTGAGAAATAAAAACTTTGTGAGATTGAACTAACAAATATTTCCATCATCATGATCATGGAAACATTTAAAAAACGGAATGAAAATCGTACTCTTTGTTATCAGTTTTTGGAATTAAGATTTCCATGAGTGAGTGCTTCTTGTGACAACGTAACAACAAATCATAGGAAAACAAAGGAAAAAATTGATATAACACGTCATTTCATGGTTGTAAAAAAAAATGTAATTATAAGAATTGAATGCTTCTTTTTGTATTTTTATAGTGTTGTAAAACACGGCACATTTTATATATATCTGTCTCAAGTCAGGAGCCTTTTAGTTCAGTGGTTGTCATTGGTTCATATCTGTCATATTTGTTTTTTGTAAATTGTTTTGTTATAATTAAGGCCCTTAGTTTACTCAATTGTAATGTTACATATTTTTCATGTTGGAGCTTTTTATAGCAGACTATATGGTATGGGTTTTTCTCATTGTTGAAGGCCTTACAGTTGCATGTAATTGCTTACATCAACTTCATTTGGACTTAGCTGCATAGTTGTCTCATTGGCAATCTTACCACATCTCCTTATTTTTATCTTTTTATTTTAAATGAATTCCCAAGATTTTATAACACAGTCATATTAGTTATTGACCTTTCCAGTACATGTATTTCTAAGAAAGCTTGTTCAACACTATTAACATCATGAAATTCAGACTTGGCTTTTAACTAGCTGTCAGTAACTGTGAGTACTCTCAAATCGTACTTTCTTTTAATTCGACCTGTTGATACTATTTGTAATACTTTTTGTTATTTTATATTAATATGGATTTTGTCTATATACCAGCTTTGATTATTTGGAATATCTACTAATTTTCACTTCTTCATACTACATTTGTATGAACATCAAGATTATTCTCCTTAAATCTGTACAGGAAGTTTTAGCTAGCTCTAATTGTATAGTTTTATTGTTGATATTCACCCTTATGTATCTAGTGTTAAATTAGGTATTTATATGACAGACCTTTCTTGGTATTCCTAATTATTGGAAGATTTTATATAGACAGAAGTAGTATACCTAAAACGACAAAGTTATTTTCATTTACCTGTATATATTATGAAAACCGTTTTTTTCAAAAGTGATTATTTTCTAAGGGTTAAATATTTCGTGGTGGTGTCTTGCCATGGCTTTGTTTGGACTTGTTTGTTTGCTTTTTGGCCTTGAATGTTTGTCCCTAATATTTTATTAACTATGTATTTACATTTAGGTATCACAGATCAAATTTATTCGTTCATATTGTGTTAATTTACGTTTTTGATTGAGTTAAGCCTTCCAATTGATATTTTATCGTGTGTTTTTGTATGTTGTGAGGTTTCAGAAAAAGGGAGAAGGTTTGGTACCATTAAACGTTTAATCCGCTGCAAATGTTTACACCTGTCCTAAGTCAGGAATTTGATGTACAGTAGTTGTCGTTTGTTTATGTAATTTATACGTGTTTCTCGTTTCTCGTTTTTATATAGACTAGACCGTTGGTTTTCCGTTTGAATGGTTTTACACTAGTAATTTTGGGGCCCTTTATAGCTTGTTGTTCGGTGTGAGCCAAGGCTCCGTGTTGAAGGCTGTACATTAACCTATAATGGTTTACTTTTATAAATTGTTATTTGGATGGAGAGTGTCTCATTGGCACTCACACCACATCGTCCTATATCTATTAACTAGAACAGTAAAAGTGACGTCAACCAAATTCAAACTTGACCTGTGTTTTGTATTCCTAAGCAATGTGTATGAGTTTCATAACATTTGGTTCAGGTAAATTAAAGTTAGAGAACGGAAACCAATTTTGGGATGTACGGACGGACAGATGGACATACGTACAGACGGACAAGGGTAAAACTTAATGCCCCCTCCGCTACGGCGGGGGCATAATAAAATTGGAAGTTGTACATTTTATCAAACAATAAATATCTTCCTAAAGCCACATACCATACTAGCTTTCTGTCTGTCTCTCAGAAGTTTTCTGAAGCGAACTAAATCATCTATTGTCTTTGTTTCAGTCTTATTCTGTTCTGCAAGTTTTGATTTCTTTGCTTTAGAATCTTCATCTTCAGAATCTTCATTTTGTTTTGTTACCTGTGAATAAAAATACTGCTCTTGAAAATTCTACTACTGCAGGAGGTTTAACAACCTCGACTACCCATGTGTGTCTCGCATAGTCAGTGTAGGTTCGTGACTGATTCAGCTAAATCATAAAATGTCTCTAAAACTGAAATCTAGTTGATAGATTTTTTATTGAAAATATACATCATAGTGTACTGGTACATATATTCATGTGTGTGGGCATGTTTTTCAAAAGACCTGTTAGAATTCCAATAAAAACAAAAATTGAAACTGTGTTTTTCTCATCTACCACTATTTTTTAGCATGATGCAGTTTTTTAATTGCAATGAACAACTAGAAAATGCCATTAGCTTTGTTTAAACCTATTTCAGTGTTAAAAAAGACAAATGCCATTAGTTTATTTTGAACCTACATGACCTACTTCAGTGTTAAAAAAAACAAATGGATCAGACTCAAGTTTTGAAACTAAGTAACCATGGTAACTTATTCTCCAAAACACAGAAATAAACTGATAAATGGAATGAAAATGAAATGGTGGGGTTGCTCAACTTTTTATTTTCTGTGTCAGTTTTAAATTTGTTGAATGGTGTGTGTCTTTACTTTTTTTGGGGGAGAGGGGTACACATTTGTGACTGTGTAGTTGTAGCTTAAAAGCTATGTTGTTATGTTGTATTGAATGAGGATAAAATTGTTTAGGCTCATTTGAAATTTTAAGTTAAAGGCAGTGAAAAAGGATGTGACTGACCCTTGACATTATAAAGGTAATTCCTGTTCTCTATGATGGGTGGTACTAGTTGAGCAGGAACTGATTAACCTCGAAAAACACAATGATCACAGAGTTCAATTTTAAACATACTTCATTGAAAAATAACTCAAAAGATCAGATAGTAGGCTAAACTCCTTATTCTATAAACATCCATTTGAAGTACATGTGTACAAAGACAATTTTATATTCTAAGGGAAATAACTCAAATTATATTACGCTTCCAAAGATGAAAATAACTTTAAATGATAATCATGTTTAATGATATACGAGTTTTATTGCTCAGTTTATTTGATAATGAGATGTGTAGCCAGGGTTTGTGTTGTGAAAGTCAAAACTTGCATATTGTAAACAGGGAATTTTTGTGTAGCAGTTTTATTTTCGCTATTTTCAAGGTAAGAGTAGAAACGTGAAAACAAAACTTCAGCAAATATTTCAAGGAGAACTGATTCAAAGAATGAAGACCATCTATTAACGAATACCAATAGGATTATGTATACAGAGCCAATTTATAACAACAGTTTTTCAGACGACAGATCTATATCACAAGTTTAAACTGTATTTCTACATGTTCTAAATAAAAGGCAGTGTTGAAACAAAAACCTTTAACTCATGACCATGATGACAGTCAAATTAATATGAAATCTATTTTAAGGAACTGGAAATTATTATTATTGTTATAAAGGCCTTTCTAAACGTCGCAATGCAGATTCAGTTGGTAAATCTCAAAATAAAACAGGCACAAAATATCCTGGTTTATAGTACATGTAGTAGTAGATACTTGGCCAGCCATAACGAAGTTCTTCTCAGATGTTATACATGTATAAGAGTCGGTTAGAGGGCTGATCTGTAACACACTGGTCATGGGGGTTCTAGTAAGAATCATGCACTCTGGTTTCAGTACTAGCAGAAAGGTCAATTTAGGTCTACAGTGGGGGTTGCACTATCATGAAAAAAGTGTCAATACACATTGCAGAAAATTTGTCTCTGGTTTTTGTTTTTCTTATTTTCCATAAAGAAGTAAAAGATTCATGCGATTTGGAGAAAAAAAACATCATAGGACATTTTGACTGAAATATACAATGAATTTCCTATTTGATATCAAAATTAATTTATTCCAGGAAAAAGACAATTGGCTATAATTTATCGTCAAATCCACAATTGTCATGCCTTGGACCACCATTTTGAAATGCTGATATTCACAAATGTTTGATCAAAACAATATAATCTAAAATAAAACATAACCTACATTGTACCTAAAAAATGCAGTTTCAATGAAATGTTATCCAAATCTGTATTGTATAAGTAATGAAATAATCTTTGGTTTGAGCATTGTTATTGTATGGCTTCATGTTTTGCCATGATATTTATGCACCAAAATCATTCATAAACATGATAAAGTTTAGCTGTATTTTATTTGATCTTATTCATTTTTGGAAGCTCTGACAAATGTAGTGTTTCTTTCAGTAATGCATTGGAATAGGAATGACAGTACTGTAGTTGAAGAGTCGCCACTGTCAACTGACTGCTGCAAATGCAGTTGCGAAACCGAAACAGTAAAACAGATATTTGCAACAATCAAATCGCCGATTGACAGTGGCAACTACAGTACTCTTATTCCTTAAGGTTCATCATAACAAATGGACAAAAATGGCTGTATTTACAACAAAAAAACTACTCAGAGTACAGACTAACCTGCCCAGTCGGAAAAGTTTTAAGGCCTGGCATCCACTAGATATATAAAAGTTTAATGCATTTTGTGTTTCAGAAAGATAAAATCTTTTTGGGATTTTGATGGGCATTTTTTTTCGTTCCTGCAGAAGGTGTAAAAATAAACTAAGTTGGGATAAAACTTTGAGATGCTCCCTCTCAGGTAACAACTTATTGTATTGAATTGATTGTCCTTGATTGGCATGGACAATAGACAGACAATAGATATCTACACAACAGTTGTGAGTTAAAGGTGTGTAATTGAGTGGACAGTATAAAATGAAATTCAGGTGTTTGTTTATTTTCACACCTTCTGCCAGTCAGGGATATAACTCTATAGGGTTATTACAGAAAAATAACATACATTTGTTATTGTGGACTAAAAAATCAAAGAACTGTGATAACATATGTATGTTACATGTTTCAAAGGGACAATATACATCATTAGTTTAGTTAAAATGTATAAAAGTTCTACTGATATTACTTTTGTCTACATGTCATGTATGTATAATTAACTATTGAAAGATATAACAGTTCATAGTTTGCCAATTTTGCATAGTACACCTATATGTTATTACAGAAAAAATATGCCTGTAATAACTAAAGGGTGTTATCACAGCTTCTCTATATCACTTCAAAGCATTTGCTGAGACATACATCATGCTTAATTACAATGTATTTTAATTTATTGTAAGAAATAATTACCAGAGCATGTAATGAGGTTCTGCGCAAGTTTCTCAGTAATTCCCAAGCGTCTTATATAATAAGTTACATTCCTTTAATAACCTAGCCTTGTTATCACAGCTTAGTTTATCCCTTAATAGCCTTGTCTCATTGATTTACCATGGTTAATCAAAATGAATTAATTTAATTAAAAATTAGTTATCAAGGCTATGCATTTAGTTTCTGCAAAGTCTCAAGAGTTCCTAGAGCCCACTATAAATGAAATAATTTTACAAATAACAAACATATGTTATTACAGATTTAGAAAATTTAAGGAATAAAGAGTAGACAACTCATGAAGGTATCTGTAATACCACACACAAGTTATTTTCTGTAATAACCCTATAGAGTTATAAGGGACGAAGTCCCCTATAACAATAGAAAAATCAATAAAAAAAATAAAAAAAAAAAAAAAAAATCGGAAAATTTCCGAAATTTTCATTGTACTAATGAACTCAAAATCGTTAACTTTTTTAACTTTTTTCAGACTTTTTATTTTCCGCATCTGCGCAGAAATCTTTTCGGTATCGTTTTGGCTCGGGATTTGAGTAAAATGTTATGGGGACGTACCTTACATCAGTAAGCAAATCAATAAAACTACTAAAATTAAAATAAAAATCAATATACTAATAAAATCATAATCGTAAGCGTTTTGAACTTTTCAAACAGTTGCATTTTCCCTGGCGGACGCTGCAATATATGTCATACGATTTCCGAAAATTAATATGTATGATTACGGAAAGAGTATGGACGACAACACAATAACAATAACATTTGTATTCTTATAATGTCCTTTTATAATTCATGGTTGACTTTGCTTTAATGTTGTTGTTTTTCGTTATACTTTTAACAAAAGACATGCAGATTCAAAGTTGTATGAAGTCATATAATGGTGATCGCTATGATTAAGGATCATTGTGACACGCTGGTTTTGGAACAGATCTGTTCCTTAACAACTCAATGCTTCATAGCAACACGTCTTTTCGTTTACATTAAAATAGCAGAGTTTTCAGTCTTTTAACCATTTAAATATACATTCTTTTAATTCAGATTTTGATATGATAAAAACGTTACCTGACAATAGCGTTTCTTTGTTTACATTGCAAATGACGTCACAACATAATGTCTTAACAATAGAACCAACATCGGAAGCGTTGCGGTATTTCCGTTTCTTTTCAACAGATTCTGAAGTTAGATTATTCCTATAGTGAGTTCTTTTGGGAAAATTACCGCATATCAATCAGACAGACTTGTATCTGTACAAAGATCCACAATAAATCGAATTTGAATGTTTTGTTATCCCCGACATACGGGCTTCTTTAAAAACTAGTAATCTCACTTTCATGTGTATAATCTTCAGGAAATTTAACTTAATATCGTTCTTCTTATTTCATTAAATGTGTTTTAAAACTTAGATACAAAGTCCACTAGTAGATGAGGGTCTGTGTGGGGTTTTAAAGAATCGACAAAATGTGCAGAAAAATAGCAAACAAATTATGAATAAAGAAAAATATGGCAAAAAGTAAAAATAGAAAATAATGGGGCACTCAAATTTAAAGAAAATGAGTCACTCAAATATGAAGAATATAGACTGTAACACTTATATGACTTCAGCCCATTTCTATACTGTTTTATGGTGTGATGTTTTTCAGATGTTTATAAAATTAGAAGATGTGGTGTAATTGCAATTGAGACAACTTTATGTATATGCCTGTTCCAAGTCAGGAGCCTGTAATTCAGTGGCTGTCGTTTGTTGCTGTGTTACATGATATGTGTTTTCGTTCATTTTTATACATCAATTAGGCGTTAGTTTTCTCCTTTAAATTGCTTTACATTTGTAATTTTGGTGCCTTTATAGCTGACTGTGCAGTATGGACTTTGCTCATTGTTGAAGGCCGTACGATGACATATAGCTGTTAATTTCTGTGTCATTTGATTTCTTATTGAGAGTTGTTGAATTGGCAATCATCGACACCTTCTTTTAAATTTTTATCAACCAAAGATCAAATGAAGTGGATATAAACAATTATAGGCAACCGTATAGCCTTCTAAAAGAGAAAACCCATACAGTATAGTTGGCTATAAAGGCCTTGAAATTGCAAATGTAAAACAATTCAAACGAGAAAACTAAAGGCCTCGACATGTTTGTTTGTTTGTGTTTTTTTTTTTAGCAGTCGTCAGTTAATTTTACTTTTTTTCTGTGCGTTTAAGAAGACAACTGTTATAAGCTATTTGAGACATTGAATAGTTGCCATTCGAAAGCATAGAACTGTTCAAGTTTTACTAGCTTCAATAGTGTTATTGTCTATTGTATTGGTGTGTCTGACATGTCTCCAAGGCATCCATATTTAATAGTATCGTATATCACCTTCCACATTTTCCATATAAATCGAGATTACTAGTGGCACTTCCTGTATACAAGGTGATATGATGTGCCGCTGAATTGGTCACCTTTTCAAGCTTGAAAATATGTGTAATGGTCGGAAAATATCAGAAAAATATGATAAGGTCAATAAAGTTCCCATAACTTCTTCGTCTGTCACCGTTCTTGGTGTTCCCTGCTGTGTTTTAATCAACCAAGTTTTCATTTTTGACATTTTGGTATTGATTCCACTCCTACATTACACACCACATGAAACCCAAATATGGGAAAAGGTTACATTTTCACATCGCAATATATGAAAAAGAAATCCATTTTGTAAATCTAAATCATATGAATTGAAGGTGAGGTAACAGTTAAACCATAACTCTGAAATTTTCTGAAGGAATTTAAATTAAATTTTGCTATTTTATATTTTAGCCCGAAAAATTGTACAGTGACCCTATCTTTTCTTATAATATTCTCAAAGCATTTTCCAAAAGTTGTCTTTTCATATTTATTTTACAATTCTATCATTCAGTTTACATGTAGCTTCTAATCGCATAATTAATGATGTTTTTTCCCTGTATAATCCATACAAAATGTGTCATTTTGTCACAACCTGTAGCTTCCTGAGAAAATGCTCGGTAACCTATCATTTTTTATTATATTTTTGAACATATCACAATATATACTACATTTAAGCAAAGTATGCAGTGGCAGATCCAGAACTTTTCATAAGGGGGATGGGGAGCACTGGCTGACCTATTAAGGGGGCCCGCTCCAGTCATGCTTCAGTGATTCCCTATATGATCAACCAAATTTTTCCCACAAAGGGGCGCCCGCCTCCCCGGATCCGCCTATGGTATGAAAAATTCTATAAATTTTAATTCATACTCCCATACCACCTTAACGGGATTCTAAAGGTTTTCTGACTTCGTCCCTTTCACAGGTAACACCTGCCTCATATTATCTCTGACTGTCTGCAGGAACGAAAAAATGCCCCTCAAAATTCAAAATAGATTTTATCTTTCTGAAACACAAAATGCATTAAACTTTTATATATCTAGTGGATGCCAGGCCTTAAAACTTTTCCAACTGTACAGGTTAGTCTGTACTCAGAGTAGTTTTTGAGATGTAAATTCAGCCATTTTCGTCCGTTTGTTATGATGAACCTTAAATCATGTATAGTAAGATCATGTTTAGTTCTTAATTAAAACACTGAGATCTTCTCCGATATTTACTTGGTCTATCCCCTTTATTTTCCCAAAGGTGTTGTCTGTACTTTTGACTATGATTTTTGTTTGCCCCTCACCAATAAACATGATAATAAACACCAATAAACATGATAAACCTGAGTAATTTTTTTGTTTTGACAACAAAAAAATATGAAAATATACCTCGTCTACTTCATGAGCAAGCTGAAGGAAAGCCTTTGCTTTTCTTTTCTTTGACTCTACTCTTTTTTCTTTCTTAGACATCTTGCAAGTTTCCATGCTGCAATTCTTTCGGTATTTAGATGAACCTTGCTTCAATGTTAAATATATGTTTGAATACGTCTATTTTCGTCCCTACATTTTGTATTCTGCTATTCGTCCCTAAAGTTTATATTTGTTGATTATGCCAGGCGCGTAGCTGCCTTTACGCAAAAATCATTTGCTTGCACATATTTTTCACATAAAAAAAATAATTCTGAAATTGAATTACGGATAGTCTTTAGTCTTTACGGATTATCGTGTCGGGCGATGTTTGTAGTTGCAACAAATCTCTGATGTCGTCTCTAGCAGTGACTAATAAGGAACTACATGTATATCCTTCAATATCTGCAATCTTCTCAATCCTAGTTATAATGCCTGTTCAACTACTGAACGGTCATTTAGTGCATTACAACGACTGAAAACTTATCTCTGTTCAACCATGGTACAGGACAGACTATCATACATGTTCACAGAGAAATGGATATCGAGTTCTGCAATCATTTGCCTTGGCAAAAAAATAGATATATGGACTTTGGATATTAACTATACTTTAAGTCTTACATGCAGTATGAACATTTGATATTATAGGCTCAATACAATCACCTTGAAAACATCATAGATTTATATTCTCTACTTATAAATCAAGACTTAAAAGTGGCCGTTCGTTCAAAAGATTATTAATTCACCTGGGTATCTGTGTCTCAAATTACCTTTTACCGTTGTAGAAACCTCTCCTTTGATTTGAAAACTACCTTCGTGAGAAACACTACGGGTGTCTTGCAAGAAGCAGGACCTGCTTACCCTTCCGGAGCACTGGATGTCGCCACTTTTTCGGGGTCCGTGTTTTCATCTGTATTTAGTTTTCAATGTTGAATGTTTTGTTTGTCCTTTTGTGTCTTATCTGTTCCCGGGTTTGTCATGTGTCCATTGATTGCCCTTCTATTGATTAACGCTTCGGACGGTTGTCGACTCTTCCTGATCTTCCCGTTTTATATAATTTAGCAAATTACGGAACTCACTAGAATTTTACTATCGTTTCATAAAAATCTGGTATAGTAAGAAACAGATAGGGTATTTTTCATGTTCAAAGCAGTCACTGTAATTACTCATATGCCCGGAGCTTCCGGGGGATTCGCTTCCCTGGACCTCCGTCTAGGGTGCTGCCCTGGATCCCCGACTAGAGTGCTACCCTGGACCAGCTGGGGACTTTGAGCGGTCCATAGCCCCGTCTCCTTGCCGAATCACTATATAAAGTCCACAAGTATTTACAAAATAGGAGTTTTGGCATGAAGGAGTGATGTGAATTTCATAAGCATGGCATATTGGGAAATGCCCGAAAAAATATCATTTTCTGCATAAAATGGTCCAAAATTTTCGCCTCGCTTCGATCGGCGAAATTAGCCTCGCTCCGCTCGGCGTTAGTTATGATTGCACTTTATTTCAGTCCAGCTACGCCACTGTATGCTATATAAGAAGGTAAAATTGTTTTCACTGAATGTGATTTTTATCAATCTATTGAAATTAAGTTGAAGTAAAATTGAACTTATAACTTGTTCAGAATGTTTCCAATGAGAAAATTGTAGGGGCCGAAACTTTTAGGTCGAGGATAGCTATTTTCAAACACTCAAATGACATTGAAGGGCACGTTGCAGTAAACGTAAGAAGGACGAAGACTTGCAGCGGCAATTTCAAAACAAAGCATGAAAACAACAAAACAACTTGCAAGGTTCAGAATTGATTTCTTGTTCGTTAATTATTAACTATGAGAAAAGATTCCTGCGTCTATTAAATTGGGCCATTCCAGTTAATGTCTGCTAAAGGGGATGGATGGTCCTTTCTGAGGGTGTAAAATTTATACATCTTAGGGGTGTAATTTGGGGTTTTTCATCTGACACGTACAATTATACGCAAAAACTTCTAAGGGTCTTGCAGCAGTAAATAGTTTGCAAGGTAAAAATAATTACATCTTAGGGGTTACAAAATGCCTATGTCAGATCTTAGGGGTGCTTTGGTATCTAGACAGTTTCGTATCATACATTATCTGGTATTGTATTTATGACTGAATTGAAATTTTGTCCACAATACAGTGAATGGATATTTATACAAAAACACCTATGTTTTCCGCCAATCAATGTATTATTACATGTGTTATTACATTTGTTTAAACTCATTATAGAAACAAATGTTTTGAGTATGATTGGATGATATATAAACAAATAATAGATAGAAATAATGGCTAAAATATTTTCTGCATTTCAGCATATTTTAAGACAAAATATTTTATCATGGCAGATACACAGGGACATTGAATTCATAATCATATGAAATTTAAGAATTTGTTTTATCTGGCAAACAATTATAACCCTTTATTTAAGCTTACATAATTTAGAAATACATCTTTCTTGGATTTTAATATCATTAAAGGTTAAAGATTTACAACATGACATTCTTGACCTTGAAAATACATTGGAAGGAAAATATTCTTTTATCTATCTCACAATGTCTTGTCCTCACAGCATGCATTCTAATGATTTATAAGAGGTGAACTCAGAAGCATTATCATAATTACAGCAGATAAGAAACACAAGTGACTGTATCAAATTAATACACAATTAAAGTGAAATTATAGACAGGGCTAATGACAACCACTTGTTAGCATCCTTGCTGTTGTGGTTAGAGATATTAAACTGAATGAAAATTTTATCTGTAATCATGGTAACGGACCATAGACCACAGATAAAAATCAACTAAAGAAGACACATGTATCATTCACATTTGTATAAGAACACACTTTTGGAAATCAGCATAGAGTGAAAATTATTTGTGCTAGGAAATACCCGATGTATTTTGGAATATAAATAAGATTTAGATACCTGTTTTTAGGAGAAATACTTATTTCAAAAATTTAGTTACAGAAATTGATAACTGAAAGTGACACAAAAATATGAAACTTTTCTTGAAGTAAGGAATTTCTTAAACTTTATGGTGTGTTTTAAAGAATCGTCAACTGCCAATTAATCATACATAATTTGATTTGTTATAGAATCATAAAGGGTTCCCCTGAAAACCATGTTTCTTTTCCGAAAATGTTGTTGCCAGTATGAAAGTGTAAAGCTGTCTGCCAAAAAAATGTACAAAACTTTTGTCATGGTTAACCTCTTATCACCGAAGGAACTCTTGTCCATGTTTAAAAAAATACCATGAGGATTAAAAACATATTTAGGTTGTGAAATCTTATAATCACAGACTATACTTAAATGTTAACTGCAAAATAAACTATGCCAGCTTAATGGTAAAATTATGAAAGAATGATGGATAAAATTCACATACTTCACAAGGTATCTCATGATTATGCAGAAGCTTATATATAAAAGTTAACCGAAATTGTTTGAAGGTTTAAGAAAGGCTGTTGATGCTTCAAAACTTTTACTTATACATAGCAGAGACTGTATATAAATGTTAACTCAAAATAAGTCCATTTATCAGTAATATAGTGAATTATTAAAAGGAAAACTGTTTTTCTTCAGATGCTATTTCTGGATTATAAAGATTATAAGCTTCTTCCATAAATTCCTTATATTCAATAAAGTGTTGACAAAGGTATTTCTGTTAAAAGACACACGCTCCATGCATATTTTAAAAATAAACTGCTAAAGTCTATCAATCAGTAAAATACAGAACGTAAAAAAGATCAGTTTTGATCTGAATGATGTCTTTATGTAATGAAAAGATTCTATACAAGTATTTCAAAGTTCCATGAAGGTGTGACATAGTTATTATGTTATGATTTCTTACCCAAGATTGTATCTTAATGTGGGTGCAAAAGACAACTAACCAGTGAGATAATGAAAATAGAAAATAAAAAGATTTCCATTGACCTTGAAACGAATATGTCAAAATTTCTGAAAATCCCATTTAGGTTTTAATATCTTTACCCATAATAAAACAAGATTTTGTCCATAGTACACGGATGCCCCACTGCACTATCATTTTCTATGTTCAGTGGACCGTGAAATTGGGGTCAAAACTCTAATTTGGCAATAAAATTAGAAAGATCATATCATAGTGAACATGTATACTAAGTTTCAAGTTGATTGGACTCCAACTTCATCAAAACTACCTTGACCAAAACTTTAACCTGAAGCAGGACAGGCGGACAGACGAACGAGCGAACGAACGGACACACAGACCAGAAACATAATGCCCATAAATGGGGCATAAAAACATAAACTTTGAGGACACAAAATGGTAGAGGAATATAGGATTGTTATGTCTTGTCATATATGAAAAATTTCTATGTTTTAATTGTCTTTTTGTGAAAGACCTCGGATTGTATATCATTTTATCACTGACTCCCGTTTATGGGACGTATTATGGTATACCTTTGTCAACATGTCGGACATTAACTCAAAACGCTTTTTGAACAATTTGCATCAAACTTTGATGAATTGTTTATAACTATTGACGGAGCTCCTTTCAGTTTTATGAATTTTCTATTTTACTTTTCCGAGTTATGGGGTTTTATTCCTTCAAAAAGGGGATTTTCCAGTTTTCGGACAATAACTCATAAATGCTTTCGCCAATTTGCAAGAAATTTTGGGAAATTGTTTATATCTATTGACATTAGCTCACTTTCGATTTTTATAAATTTTAGATTTTACTTTTCTGAGTTGTGGGGTTTTATCATTAAAAAAGGGGGGATTTTCCAGTTTTCGGACAATAACTCATAAATGCTTTCACCAATTTGCAAGAAATTTTGGGAAATTGTTTATATCTATTGACATTAGCTCACTTTTGATTTTTATAAATTTTAGATTTTACTTTTCTGAGTTGTGGGTTTTATCATTAAAAGGGGATTTTCCAGTTTTCGGACAATAACTCATAAATGCTTTCACCAATTTGCAAGAAATTTTGGGAAATTGTTTATATCTATTGACATTAGCTCACTTTCGATTTTTATAAATTTTAGATTTTACTTTTCTGAGTTGTGGGGTTTTATCATTAAAAAGGGGATTTTCCAGTTTTGGACAATAACTCAAAATGCTTTTAGCAGTTCTCATAAAACTTTGTTGAATTGTTTATATTTATTGACGTAAGCTCCTTTCATTTTCATAAATTTCTAATATGACGTTGAGAAGTTATTGAACTTTATTCTTTGAAAACGCACAGGGCGTATCATGCGCTCATGGCGCAGATGTTTATTCATTGCTAATACACAAAATGTATCTGATTTTGCTTCCTTTGTTAAAAGAATAAATTTCCAAAATATGCTCGAGACACAGTCACTTGTTTCTAAAAAAAATACCAATAAACCTTTTATGCCTGAGGTAAGCAAAATTTGAACTCAATATGTTCTTATTTTTTTATTCCAGTTCACAATAAATTAAAAAAATAGTCAATTTGTAAGATTAGACATATTCCTATTTTCTATCATTTCTAACTAATTTTAGTAATATTGTTTAAAATCAAAATAAGATACTGAATTAAAATAGTCCTATTTTAATATCTGCATTGTAGTATTAAATTAATTGGAAAAAACTTGTATATTCTGTGTTTGTAAATTCAAAATCAGAAGACAGTTTTGCACTGGTTCTTGCCAATCTATTTTATGTAATGAAATATTTATGTATAAAAGTAATCCACAAAACAAAGCTGCATGGTCATTTTCTTATCAGTCATCTGGGATACCATGATCATAGGACAACTCCTGCTGTGAAGACACATTTATACAAGTGTAAACATGTATGGCTGTATAGGTGTTTTATATAAACAAAAGAGGAAATATCAACTATCAAAAGCTGTTATTTAACAAAGTTTTAAACTTCAGTGGATATTACATGTTCATTTGATTTCCGTGGATCAGAGTTATAGGAATAAATCTTCCCCTGAAAATTAAAGCACTATATACATGGGGTTTTATGATTCCTTCAAAAGACATTATTGGAAATCTTTTCAGTCAGCTGTAAGTGTACAAAAGGGGATTCTAAATGAGAATGTCTGATACAGCAGATATTCACACAGGTTGTTAATTGCAAATCTGCAGTATTCAAGTCTTTTTAAGTCAGCTTTAAGAATGTTATTTGAATTAAGATATCGGATAGGAGAAGTTTAACATATCCTCTTAATTCTCATTCTCCTTCCCTTTTACATTAAATCCTGGATCAGTGCCTGTATATATAAGTAGTGCTTATTGGTGAACCTGGAATCTTTATATATCAGAACAAAACTGAACGTATGAGTTTGAATTGATATTATTTCTGATTTATGTCCATTGATTTATTAATATTAAATAATTACAAATTGTCCACTCCTTTTCCATTCCCCACACATGCATACACATGGGAAAACTTATATAATGTTTAGTACTCTAAGATATCATTTCAATTAATAAATAATTATTGTGTTGTTCTTCCTCCCTTTCACCATGCAAAAGAAGGCAACTACAAATGCAGTATTCAGTTAATTTATTTAATTTATCCTTTGTTAACATCCTGCGACCCTAAAACAATTTCCTATTGAAAATCCAGTGAAAGCTATAGAACTAAAATTTAATGAACCAGGCACAGTATTTTGTTTTGCCTTATGACTGTAAATAGTTTCAATTGATACAAATATGAATAAAAGGTGGTGTGGGATAAACGTAAATATGACAGCAACCCAAAAATATCTAGAAGTCAAAAGTTAAATAGCAAAATACAGAATACTGAGTAGAGATTGAAGACCCAAAAAAAACATGTTCAATCCCACTTCCTATGTATAAAAACGAGATGTTTAGTACCTGTCCCAAATTATTCAGGAACCTGTAAAGAATGCATTTATTCTTCATATGCTTCTGCCATTTGGTGGCCGCCGTCATTTCTGATTTATCTGCCACTTTTGGTCAAACAAAGGTCAGTGATGCAGCTAATCGTCGGACCTGTCGGACAGTAGTGGGCAGAATTTATGGGTGCCTATAAAGTGTGAAACGAAATCAGCATAAAACGAAATGAAACGAAATAGGAACCAACGAAAAGAAAAGCGAAACGAAATAGGAATAAATTTAAATCAAATTAGATATTTAGCCGATTATATTTATAAATATTATTTATTGTCTAGTTTGATACAATTTCTTTTAAAATTGAGAAAAAACTGTGAAATTCAGTGTAATCGTTAACAAGCTGTGGTTTAGGAATGACTTAAACACAATATATACTATTTGATTATGAACTCTATATGTTATACTAGACAGACACGATTAGGCACGGACCATTTGACGGTCCACATGAAAAGACCAGACTCCCCCCCAAAAAAAAGTCAAATGGTCCGTGCCTTAGTCGGTTTTAAACTTGTATGCTCCAATGTACCATGAAACAGCCAGGATGACAACTGTAGGAACGTTAATTCCGAGAGGCCAGTCAGTGTTGCCTCACCCTCACGAAAAACCACAAAATAGCGGAGAAGCAGCAGATAACAATTTTCCAAACGACAAATTCCTGTAAGCACCATGACTGAGACCACATTTGAAAGCAGATATCATCTGTTTGATGACAAATTATTGTCTTCTTGAGAGAGGTAGCTAGGCGATATTAAAAGAACGTTGGAACTTACAAATCACGAAAGAAACTTATCGCCATGGAAATGCAAAACTTTAGACTGAAAACAAACTTAATGTGAACCAAGGCACCAGACACAGGGTAATATATCCGATACTCGAAGGGCGAGTAGATCTTGCTTCCCAAGCTACATCATTTTCTCATTTTAAAAGAAATTGTATCAAACTAGACAATAAATAATATTTATAAATATAATCGGCTTAATATTCAATTTGATTTAAATTTTATTCCTATTTCGTTTCATTTCTTTTCTTTTCGTTGGTTCCTATTTCTTTTCGTTTATGTTGATTTCGTTTTGTTTCTTTTCGTTTCGTTTCTTTTCGTTTCTATTTCGTTTCGCACTTTATAGGCACCTGAATTTTAGAAGGTCCGGCAAATGAAGTCTTTGTGTCAGACCAAATGACCTTGGATTCCAAAGCAATTATGTAGTTGAAAAGCATTAAAAACCAAAATTTCTAATGACACATTTATTGCCAGTAATAAGTAAACATGCTGATGTAAATGGATTTCGATCTTCTCTGGCCTGCGTTTATCCAATTGGCATGGTTAAGTCATGTGATCATAACTACAAAAATGTATTTTCGTATTTCTCAGGACTTATCTTTACACATAGCAATGAATGAAAACAAAAGAAAATTTCCTGTAAAAATATAGAATAGAAGCATGTTTTCGGCTTCTCTTTGGTAGCTGAGGGATAATTCTGATTATTACAACACTCAGCAAATGTTATCAGAACATGTCCCTCGGACACATGGTTCATGCAATGGCGTCCAGACAGAAAACCATGCATCCAGGGCGCAAATAAGCAACTTAACGAGAACATTGTTATTAATATGACAAACACAGGTTTCGTCTCCATATGACAAATCAGTGGTGTGAGAATTAAATCAGTTGGAACAATAGATGGCAAACTAAAAAGCATTAAAAACCAAAAGACAACTAATGACAAGATTTATGTTAATTAAATTAAACAAAAACAAGTATTATTTTAGTTTTCTTAGAGTACTTTTTTTCGTTTTAGTTAATGTGTGAACACACATATGCCTTTTGACGTAAATGTAATTTGCCACTGTTTTTTTGTTTTTGATCTCATTGTTCTTGTGCCAATTAATAAGACAACTATCCATAAAGTTAATGAAAAGTTGTCTTATTGGCAAGTGTAGTGCAAAATTCTCATTTATTTATTTTATGTTGCAGGATAACTTAAATTAAATGTGGTCTCAGTCATTAAACCACCCCATGGTCATATCCTTATTTAACCTGGTCATTCTAGTCAAGGTTTTAAGGCATATCTTAATCCAACTGGGACCTAGTTATTATTTTTTCCCAAAAAAGTATTATCTGGCAAACAGTTGATAGGACTGGAAAAACTGTCTACATGCAGGACCCAATGTCGGACAGGAAAAAAAATCATCTGCATCTCTGCCTTAAAGGTGGTGTGCGCATATGCTTTTTAACAGGGAATTTATAGTATTAACAAACACTAAAACGATGCTGTATCAGATCAAAATTAAATCTTTCAATTAATGCTTTTTCCTGGAGAAAATTAACGTCACAAATCAAATATCTTCTCTTCAAAATGTCATATGAAGTGTTTCCCCAAATGTCCTCAGGTCAACCTAGGCAGTTCATTCTTAAAACTGAAATTGGAAAGTCATCTTTAGATGTATTTATACTTTTGGGTATTCAGCTGAATTTGTATGATTAACATTCTGGCGTTATGCAACAATCACTTTTTAATTATGATGTCAAATGTTTTAGATTGTGACACAAAATTAAACTAGATCTTGTTTGACTTAAAATTATGGCGGACATATTTGCATACGAGTGAAAACACATCTATAGTATATATATATATATATGTGCAAGGAAAAAAAACAACTGATTTAATTAATCAATTAAATGAGCCTTGAACGATTCCAGTCCTTGGATAAAATTATTTCTCCTAGCAACCATGCTGCAAGACTTTGCTTCGAAGGAACTAATACATATTTCGACTAAATCGTGTTTGTGGGATAAGTCTATCAGACGCATCTATGTGTACTAGTCCATTCATGATTTTGAACATTAGAACTAGTCTTAAATTTTTTTCTGTGCTCTTCAAGTGGTGTCTATTCTAATTTCTCTAGCATGTCTAGATCTGTGACAGATGAGGTGTTGTGGTTTCTGTTGAACCATCTCTATCCAATGAATATCTACCATTCAGAAGTTGTTGTTGGTTCTTGTCTATCATATTTGTTTATTGTTTTTCTCAAAAATCAGGCTGTTGGTTTTTTGTTTGAATTGTTTCACATTATGTCATGTCAGTGCCTTTTATAGCGGACTGTATGGTATGACACTGACAAACTGGCTTTTGCTCATTGTTGAAGGCTGGGTTTCATGTGGATAGTTGTTTAATTGACAGTCATACAAAATCTCCATTATTTACACTTATACGACAACATATTTTTTAAAGAAATATGGGTTTGGATAGTAAACAGAGTATTAGGTTTACTACGAAAAAGAATAGTAATGGTAAATAGACTAAAAATAGTAAACTGGAATAAGATACATATCAGAATGTTTATTTCTAATATGTCTGATATATTAAGTGTAAAGAATGGAAATTTGGTATGACTGCCAATTAAACAACTATCCACCAAAGAACAAGGATGTAAACAACCACAATCAACTAAGGTCACCATACGCCCTTCAACAATGAGCAAAACTCATATTGTAAAGTATGCCATTAAAAGCTTGAGATAACAAATCGTGAAACAATTCAAAAAGAAAACCAATGGCCTAATTTATACTGAAAGAATAAAAGAAATGCAATTATGACAGACAGAAACCAACAACAACTACTGGATTATTGGCTCCTGTCTTTGGACATTAGCCACATTATTAATGTGTGTTTATGATTCAATTCGTGAATGTGTTAAGTCTAACCGTCATTTGAAAACCTATGTCATGCCATCAGCATGAAAACGATACCAAATTTTGTAAAATTTATTGTAAGAAACTTTATTCTATTTTACAGAGAATTAGGATTACTACGAAAAAGAAGTATAAATTCCAGTACCAGTAAAAAACTTTCAACAGGTAAGTGTACACTTATATTCATTATACAAGTAATTATTTTTACAACAACTGAAATTCTTACGTTTTGGGAAGTCAAAACATGCCTCAAAAATGTTTTCTTGGTACACATAATATTTTCTTAGAGTTAAAACTTTTATCTGAAGAACTTTACAAACTAGTCTGAGAATGCTAACAGATTTTTTTGGACTTGCTGGGGTCATACAATTAGGTTAAATGTAGTTTGATCTGATTGATTACTCTCAATCAAGGGAAGTAACTTGCTTTAAATTATGATATCTCAGTCATGTTAGAGATTAGTTATATATAGGAGAGGAGTTTTACCTTACCATTTTTATATAAAAATATATTTCGAACATACATGTACATCACACAGATGTAAATAAACAAAATTTGATTCTCAGTCATTTCTTTCAAAGGTTAGAAAAGGAGATTAGTTTGACTATGCAGTAACAATGTATGCATTATACATGTATATATTTGGTTAAAGATTGCATTAATGCAATAAAACCCTTATTTGGTTGGCTTGATATTTATCAATTTTCCAGACTTTATCACTACTTTTGAGAAGAAGAAAAAGCACGGTGCATTGAGCACAAGGTCTAAAGAAACTACCGGTATACATGAACATTTCAAGAAATTTATCAATGGAGAATATACTCAGAAATTCAAGTTACAAATTGATGTGTTAGGTGTATAACAATACTTGTCAAGAAAATTACATTAATTGTGCATGGTGCATGAATCTAGGGTCTTTTCTTAAAATATTAATGATGTTATTGTTAAAGTAAGTTATCTTCCTTTGTCCATCATTTTCATTGGTTGAAAAAAGGAAGATATATCCCCAATTTAAAGTATTGCCTTCCAATGCTTAATTTAATGTAATGTTTAATTTTTAGTTTTCACTGCAAAACAAATGCAATCTTTACCTTTTAGTGCTCGCAAGCACTTTGTATTTCTCTTGTCCAGCGGTAAACGTTTCATATATATTATGTACATTTTGTAATTATCTTATTTTCCTTTTTTTAGACCAAACATTTCCATACTTAGTGGTTTTAGATTTTGAATCAACGTGTTGGCAGGATGGTAAATTTAGAACACAAGAAATCAGTAAGTAAAGAGTGTATTAAAACATTAGTTTTACAAATAATTAAAAAAAATCAACGAAGAATTTATCAAAATTAAATTTTCAGTGAATGAAGAAGAGCACACATAAGCAGATGTATTTGGACTACTAACAGAACACAAGCAATTTCAACGACCTAGTAAACAAAATGAAGTGTTACGTACATTTATTATTAATGCATGCTGTTGTGGCCAAAGAGGAATCTCATTCCGTATAAATGAGATTACTTTTTAGCCACAACAACATGCATTTTGAATTAACAAGTCATGATATGTCAGAGAGACATGTATATAGAAAACAATCATTTTTGTATTATAATTCATATGAATTCAAATTATAATTTTAGTTAAATTGACTATTCAGACTGTTGGGCTATAGTTATGCTTGGTATTTCCTATAAAAAGCTGTAGTTGTTCTTGGTATTTCCTATAAAAGACTATAGTTATGCTTGGTATTTCCTATAAAGTGCAATAGTTATGCTTGGTATTTCTTATAAAGTGCTATAGCTATGCTTGGTACTTTTCAGTTGAGTTTCCTGCAGTTTTACTGAACACTTCCACAGGAAAGATAGAAAGTGAGTTTCAATTTTATGTACAACCACAAGAACAACCAACCCTCAGTGAATTCTGTAGACAGCTGACTGGTATAACACAGGTATGTCATTACTACAACCACAAGAACAACCAACCCTCAGTGAATTCTGTAGACAGCTGACTGGTATAACACAGGTATGTCATTACTACAACCACAAGAACAACCAACCCTCAGTGAATTCTGTAGACAGCTGACTGGTATAACACAGGTATGTCATTACTACAACCACAAGAACAACCAACCCTCAGTGAATTCTGTAGACAGCTGACTGGTATAACACAGGTATGTCATAACTACAACCACAAGAACAACCAACCCTCAGTGAATTCTGTAGACAGCTGACTGGTATAACACAGGTATGTCATTACTACAACCACAAGAACAACCAACCCTCAGTGAATTCTGTAGACAGCTGACTGGTATAACACAGGTATGTCATAACAAGAATCCAATATGGCCAACATAGAAATTTACAGCCAGAGTGTCTATGTGAGGGTCATACAGTTGAACCTCAGTGTGTCGAAGTCGAAGGGACCGGACCAAAGTATTCGACTTATCTGAGGTTCGACTCATCAGAGGTCGAGTGTGTCATCATAAATTTGGAATGCATGATTTACGATATAAGATTTGTGTAAACTAGATACTTGGAACAGTGTGCCTTTATTTTTCGATATGACACTTTATGATTGTGTATTCCATCTCCATATTTTTTGGTCCTTCATAATAATTAAACACACAACATCACAAGTACAGATACAAATCATGCACAAATGAAATCAATAGTATACACAAATATTTACAAAGGTCAGTCACTTTAAATTATGAAATCACACGCGGAACGAAAAAAGTTCTGAACGGTCTCTGGTGAGGTCGTCTGCTTTACATTAAATTATTATGAATTTATCATAATTGTCTAAATCCTTTTATTTATTGTAATTAATGAATTTTTATTCTAACGATTCATTTAATCTCGGCTTGGGTCATTTAAATTCATTTCGTTTTATGTCAGGTGAAATATGTTCAACACACTAGCCTTCCGCCTGAACGATCAATAAAGGTGTTAATTACTAGTCACCAATAACAAGTCATTTTAACTGTTATACAAACAAATATGTTTACTCAGCTTTAATCTCTGTTGAAATGATTAGGTTACATAAGAAATACATCTGATTTGAATTTTCATCATTAGTTCTGCATCTTTCGAAAATTCTTACTTTCTAAACTTCGAGACATCGGGGTCAATTTACATTAATTTTACATCGACTGGACTATGAAATTTACTCGACTTAACCGAGTATTCGAATCAACCGAGTTCGACTCACCAGAGGTAATTATGCATTGATCAAACTGGAATTTTACTGGGACCGAGAAATTACTTCGACTCGTCCGAGTTTTCGACACAACTGAGTTTGACACAACAAGGTTCAATGTAATTAAATGTACAGATCTCACCAGGCTGTCTAATGACCTTCTTTGATCAATTGGATCACCGAGACAACAACCCTACAGCCTAACATAATAAATATGATATACTGTTTATATTTAAGTATTTTCATTTCTTACAAAGCATATACATGTATATGTTCTATACAGGAAATACTTGTTGGCATCTTTTTAGATTTAATTTTATGTTTGTTTTGATTATTTTATTTAGTTATATGTCAGTCAGGGTACTACTTGTACAAGTTTTTTATTTTCTTGAAGAAGTAAATAATAATATACTTATATAAGTAAATTTGTTATGTTCATATTTTCTTATAAGGTTTGAATAATCTCCTTAATTTTCTAAAAATTTACTTGTATAAGTAATTTTTTATAATCCCTAAAATTCTCAAGTTTTGGGATGTAAAACTTGCCTTAACCAATTTTTCTCGGGTTAGCTCATAATTTTTATTAGAGTTCAACGTTTCATCTCATTATTCAACAAAGAAACTAATTGCGCAAAGATCTTAAGTAATTGCTTGTGCAAGCCCTTCAAAAATTAGCCCTTGGAGGCTTGTAAATGAGCGGTGTTTTGAAGATAACAGACAAATGAGATTTTCATTGTCCATGAAATTACACTTAAATGACTAGTAAAGACATCTGCAAAGGGCAGATAATTAAAAATTTTATTAGAGCAAAAAAGTCCTGAGAAATTCAAGAAAAGAAGATAGTATGACTTTTTTTACTTGTATAAGTACAAAACCTGAATGTCTAAGGACATAACTAAGCCATTAAAATAATTTACCTATACAAGTAAATAATATACACTTGTATAAGTATCTTACAAATTTACTTATGTAATAAAATTGAGAATGGAAACGGGAATGTGCCAAAGAGACAACAACCCGACCACAGAACAGACAACAGAAGGTCACCAATAGGTCCCCAATACAGCGAAACTCCCACCCGGAGGCGCCCCAAGCTGGCCCCAAACAAACATACACACCAGTCCAGTGACAATGGACGTCACACCAAACTCAAACTATACACAAGAAACTAAAAGCAAAACAATACAAGACCAACAAAGGCCAGAGGCTCCCGACTTGGGACAGGCGCAAAACGCCGGGGCCAAACATGCCTATGAGACCCCAACCTCCCCTACACCTCCAGCCAATGTAGAAAAGTAAACGATAACAATACGCACATCAAAAGTCAGCCAAAGAGAAGCCCGAGTCCGACGCCAGAAGATGTAACAAAAGAAAACAAACAAAACGACAACAATACACAAACAACAACAGACCACCAGCAGTTAACTGACACGCACACGCCAGCCCCAGACCCATGTCCTCATCATATGAACATCAGGCACAATCCCTCCGCCAGGGTCTAGCACCACACCATCACAAAATACACGAGAAGAGCACAACCCGTGCCACGCCAACAACTGGCTTCTAAACAAATGTGTCTAGCTCCGATGCAAAGACCCCACAAGTGAACCAACACCAAAGCCAAAATATGCAATCCCCAATGACCCGACAACAGCATCGCAACCACATCCCTCCCAACAAGTCCATCCAAAGGCCCTGTTAGCCTCTGAGGTGAACACTGACACTCTAGTGCTCCATAAAGAATACTACCATAAAAGATTTAATGTGAAACACCGAACGCACAAGAAGTCCGCATGTTGAGCTATATCTACGAACGATGCCCTGTACCGATGACAAAACTTAGCAAATGTCTCGACCAGCCTGTGACATCGAAAACCCGTGTAACAATTTTTCAGTAATACATAAATTTCTTTCGTTAAAATCTGAAACGTTGTTACATACACGAGCGAATCGTACAAGTTGAGATATATAACACCGTAAGATGGTGACAAGGAACGTCACCATCTAAAATGGATAATTAACGATAGGAAATGAAAATCATCTCTTTTATCATAAATTTTGTATTAAGCTTTCTGTTAATGATATGGATATCAAGATCGAGGAAAGGGCAGTGGTCATTGTTAGTATTAGCTTTATTTAAAGTAAGTTCAACAGGATAAATTTCTTTAGTATACATACTGAAGTCGTCATTATTGAAAGCCAATATATCATCCAAATATCTAAAAGTATTATTAAATTTTGTATCAGATGTTGTTTCGATGGGTCTTTGCTGATTTTAGTCATAAATTGTAACTCATAGCAATACAAAAACAGGTCCGCAATAAGTGGTGCACAGTTAGTCCCCATTGGAATTCGATAACCTGACGATATACGGAATCTCCAAAGCGAACAAAAATATTATCTAGTAAAAATTCAAGGGCAGATATAGTATCAAAGCATGTCCTATTAATATTTACTTCTTCAAGTAAATAAAAATAACTTGTACAAGTAGTACCCTGACTGTATGTTGTATATTTATGATCATGATGATGCATGTTTACACAATTTTGGCTGCTTGATCCCAATTATTATCATGTGAATTTTGTCTGTAAGTGTTGCTCACACTAAAGACATTTGCTTGTCAATATTATGGAACTACAATTTATATACAACTGTCATACAAGTGGGAGGTTTAGCTAGTTATTAAACAGGTTTAACCCACTTTTCTTCAGAAAATATCTGTACCAAGTCAGGAATATATGACAGTTGTTTTTCAGTCGTTCAGTTGGTTGATAAATGTAATCGGTTTTGCCAGTCTTTATGGACTTCCCCTAGTTTTGAATTTATTTTGGAGTTTTGTATTTTTATTATTATATTTTTTACAGGATCAGGTAGACAATGGTATTCCATTAAATCTATGTGTCAGGAAATTTGTGCGCTGGCTGGACTCTCTTAGAGAGAAAAAGGGTGTTGTGTTTACGCAACCATCAACAGAAACAGACAAATGTCACCTAGCAACAATAGTCACATGGTCAGGTAAGAAAGCATGAAAGTTGATGTTTACACAACCATTAAAAGAAACAGATAAATTTCACCTGTAAATGAGTTTTTCGATTTTCTAATTACTCTTGGAGAGTAAAGGTGGTGTATTTTAATGGAATGTCACCTGCCAACAGTGAACACATGGTCAACTTGGCTTGTAGACTGAAACGTCAATGGAATTGTAACAGTGGTATATTTACACAATCAATTGTAGCTAGTAACTGAATTATGTCATATTGTTTACACTTCATTTACAAGAGCATAAAACATTGACCTTACAACAATGGTCTTATGACTAAAGATGTAAAAAAAACTGCCTCAGTGGTCGTATGGTAGGGTATTTGCATCAAATGCAGGAAGCTGTGGGTTTGATCCCGGTCATGTCAAACCAGACTTGAGAATTGGTATTTGCTGTATCTGTGACATGCACACAACATTTAGGAGTTAGAGCAAAGACTGGTAGGCAGGGAGTCATTATGTGTCTGGGTAACATTCTATTTTTGTGGGGAATGTTACCTTATAAACTAGCACATTAAAACTCCTGCTCATTGTTAGTCTCGTACAAAGCAAGGTTCATAGATATAAGAAGATGTGGTATGAGTGCCAATGAGACAACTCTCTATCAAAGTCACAATTTGTAAAAGTAAACCATTATAGGTCAAAGTACGGTCTTCAACAAGGAGCCTTGGCTCACACCGAACAGCAAGCTATAAAGAGCCCCAAAAATGACTAGTGTAAAACCATTCAAACAGGAAAACCAACGGTCTAATCTATATAACAAACGAGAATCACTTCAACAAACGACAACCACTGAATATCAGGTTCCTGATTTAGTACAGGTGCAAACAAATGCAGTGGGTTTAAACGTTTTAATAGGCGCCAACCTTCACCCTACCTGAAACAATAGTGTAACATGACAACATAGAAAGACACACTATAAAATATCATAAATGGCTTTACCCAATCAAAAGACATATTAACAAAAACATCATATTCATATAAAATTTTTTTAAAAGATGTTCAATTCTTAATTGCATGTAACTTGCCATTTGACATTAAAAACCGATTTATCATCATCATCATCATCATCCACACTGAACATCCAGCTATGTTTGTAAACTGGAATGACAATAGCCCAAAGTAAGAGGTTAAAAAACAAATGATTATGGTATGTTAAGAAGCAGTAGACAGGCATGTTCAGATAGTTTCTATACAGTCAGCTTGTCAGAGCAGAGTTTTGGGTTTACCCAAATTATGTTTGTCTTTTTTGTATTGATATGGTCCAGAATAAACTAAATCCTGTTTTCTTATTTCAGATTGGGATTTGGGTGTGTGTTTATACAATGAATTAAGAAGAAAACAGATAGGAAGACCCTGTCAACTTAATAGTTGGATAGATCTCAGAGCTACCTACAGGGTTTGTATAGTAGCTGGATAAATCTCAAAGCTACCTAGAAGTCTATTTATTTGATAAATGGAGTTGAACTTTGTTTGTCTTGGTGATCTATGCAAGAAAAATTACCCAGACTGCTTGAAAGTGTCAAAAAAATTTGCAATGTTTTTTTTAAACGAAAATCCAGGCCTATATAACGTTTTTTTTTTTTTTTTTCTAATTTAAATGACATTTCAAGGGATGTTGCAGTCTTTTAAACTTTTGGCTGACCTAAATATCAAATACTGCCGCTTGTACTGACACAATTACAGAATATTTATGATAGATGTGGTTTTTTTGCACAATGCTTTAGGATTGGATTTTATCATGTTTATAGCTTCAACAAGTAAACAGAAAATATTATATATATGAATAGATCAACTCCATTGAGTGAGATACAATAATACTCCACTCAAACAGTTGAATTTTCAATTTTGAATATGAGAAGCATTTTAAATAAACTGTACTATAAATAAAAATGTCAAGAATGGAAAAACATTGTATGTCAAATGTATGTAATAAGACGTAGTGGTCGAATTTGATTTTTGGTAGATTGCATAGATTGAAAGGAGACTTTTTAATGTTTTTGATTATTTCCTTATTCTTGCTCTTTTGTGAGACACCATTGCTTTTTTAGCTTAAATGTCCTTAAAGAGCATAAGTGCTAATGCCATCAATAAATGTGTCGTCAGGATCTGACATCTGTCAACCATCATCAATCATAACTTTTAAACCACGAAGTCAAATGTTTTCAAATTTGACAGTACTCAATGAACAATCCTATTTGTTCCTTTCAGTTAAGATTATTGCCACAGGTTAAAGTAAATCATAGAGTTTACTGCAGTTTTTGTCTTACATTTCAAAAACAAAAGCAGTTAGAGGAAAACTGACAAAGTAAAAATTATCATCTAGATGTATTAACACCCAAATTATAAGAAAAATCAGACAATCCTTCCTGGAGTTATTGCCCCTGAATTGTCAGTGTTTAAGAAATTATCACAGTTTATAGCTAGTATCTAGAAAACTTTATACGATAGAGAAAACTTTTATGAAATGCAAAAATTACCACAAGACAAGGTCTTAAAATCATTAACATGGCAGAAAAGTATAGGAGTGATTGCCCATTAATGACAATTTTTACCATTTTTTTGCCCATTAAGCTTTAATCTTGAAAACTACAATAAATAAAAATTTTGTAACCCTATGAATTGTCAGTTGATTCATTATGGTAGATATTGTCCTTCAATGACGACTTTTGCCCATTTTTTGTGTTTTGGCAAAAACTGAAGTAGACAGAGAGAAACTGTAAATAGCAAAAAAGCAAGAAAATAAGATATACAAATAAGTCATATGCTGAGCCTGACTCAGAAAGTATACAGAAGGACTGAATCACAATCTCTGCAAATTATAAAGAAAGAACCACTTGTGATTGAAAATTATAGATTATGATTCCACCAGACGTGGTTCAGTAGGTTTGTTTGTTTAGTAAACTGAAAGAAGTGAAAAATACAGTATTTTATAGTATGTTCTAATGAAATATATGAATGCTTGAATGCAAACACAAAATATAAATAAATCAAGTCAAAAACAAAAGTAGAATTTGCTATTCAACTCAAAGATATCAACAATATACATTTTTGGGTTAAATTAACATGTTAACAGAACTAAAAGAATATATTTGTAACAGTTTATAATCAATTTAAAAACATACTTGAAGATGGTTTGTAAAAATATCAAAATTTATTGTGGATTTCATTTGCAATTAGAAAGCATGGCAAGGATAGTAAATAGAATTTCACATGGTGAAGTTGCAATTCAATTCTGGAAAATATGAGTGACTGTGAATACATATACATGAAAAATGGATATAATAATGTAATCCAGAATAAGTCACATGACCAACACATTGTAGCTTCAGTCGACTCTACAGTTTTTGCCTATTGATAATTTTCACCTATTTATTTTTTTGTTCTTGTTGAAACCTAGGCGATAGATGGCTGCTACTGTTGCTAATGATCTTAATGTTTCATATTTTTGCCAGTTGACAGATTCAGGCTCTTAAGGCCTTTGGTCTTTAAACAACACAATAGCACAGGTATGAAAGGGTGGAGAAAGATACCAAAGGGACAATCAAACTCATACATGTCATAAGGGCTGTTTCAGAAAATACTATGGCCCCCATGGAAGGCAATTTTTTTAAATTTTATTATGTGGGTGGTTGTATTTGAAATACCAAAATGCAAAGGGAGTGTTGTTCTAATTTATTTTTATTTCTGTGGGTGGTGGGGGTTAAAAAAAAGTGCCGTCCCGGGGGGAGGGGGGGCATAGTATTTTCTGGAACAGCCATAAGTCAAAAAAGAACTGACAATGTCATGGCAGAAAACAAAAAATGACCAAAGGACAAACAACAATATACAAAACATAACATTGAAAACTAAAGACTGAGCAACACAAACCCCACCAAAAACTGGGGTGATCTCAGGTGCTCTGGAATGGGAAGCAAATTGTAACATGAGAATTACAAATCTTATAGTTTTTAATTGTAATTTCTATTTCTTTACAGAAGTTTTACAGCAGAAAACCAAATGGTTTAAATGGCGCCTTGAAAGATTTAGGTATAGATTTTGAAGGAAGAGAGCATTCTGGTTGGTATGATTTAATCTAATCTGTAGTTATATTTTAGTGATACCTTCAAGACTACTCAGTACCATCTGGCTTAGTCCTAGCAAGATTTAAATAATACATTTTCAGTAAAAAAAAATTATTATAAATAATCTAATTATTCTACAACTTTAGTAATAGTAAATACTTAATGCATAGTTGACTTGAGACAGTTTGGACTCATCTGTTTAGCTCCTTTTGATTTAAATGCTCCTTATTACACCCCATACTTAATTAAATGGAGCTAAACAGATCAGTCCATGAAGTAGTGAAGGGCTATATAGTTTTTGATCCGTCCGTCAGTCATTTTTGTTTCCAAATGCTAACTCAAATACTTTTTTCTTAGTTTCCAAAAATAGACCAATATTTGATAAAAAAAAATGGTTTCTGGATGCTAGCTGAAATGCTTTATATCAGATTACAACCATACTTGAATTTATGCTCACATATGATAAGAAATGGACCTCATGGTTTTGAAATAAATACCTCAATGGTCAGGTTCTTAGTTCCAAAAATAGACCGAAATTTGTACAAAAAATTGTTGTTTTCTGATACTAGGTGAAACATTTTATAATTAAGGATTGCAACCATACTCCACCACAGTGTTGTTTTCTTCAAATACGATTATGGTTTTAAGTATTGCAAGGTTCTTTTTTTGTTTAAACAATAAAGGTAATTCCAGAAATATGTAACTCTATCACTGAAATCCGTATCATGTGATAATATCCATAGAATTGGACAAAAGAATGAGAGGTGTTTATTCATTAAGACATAAGAAGTGATATTTTTTGTTGCTCTGACATACAGATCAGAACTCAATGAGTATCCTATACACATCATAAAGTAAACAAGTATCCACTTCACATCAGATTTTAACAAATACCCTCTGCATATCAGAACTCAACCAATATCCACTACATATCAGAACTCAACCAATATCCACTACATATCAGAACTCAACCAATATCCACTACATATCAGAACTCAACCAATATCCACTACATATCAGAACTCAACCAATATCCACTACATATCAGAACTCAACCAATATCCACTACATGTCAGAACTCAACCAATATCCACTACATATCAGAACTCAACCAATATCCACTACATATCAGAACTCAACCAATATCCACTACAAATCAGAACTCAACCAATATCCACTACATATTAACTACATATCAGAACTCAACCAATATCCACTACATGTCTGATCATTATCTTCTTTGAAGAATTGTAGCTTTGAATTTTATGTATCTGTAAATTTTTAATTTTAGGTCTTCATGATTCTAGAAACACAGCAATACTGGCATACAGAATGATACAGGATGGCTGTATACTAAATATAACCAAAACACTGAAGGGGGTATGACAAGTAAATGTCTTCATTATATGTATTGATTATCATTTTATTTGTTTTTTGTTATCTTTTAAAGCTGTAGCTTTTCTATAGTTGACTCATTGGAAATATTTCTTTAATTTTATTCTGTAGCCTACACATTGAGACCACTTTGTCATTCCATAAATCTTTTAAAAACATGTATTGACAAAATTTCACTACACTTGCACAGATTTCTAAACAGTAGATGATGATGTGCACCTGCCTTTTTGATTTTTAATCTGAGTGATTTTTGAGTTTTCAAACCCCATAGCAAAACATGGACTTTATGATTTCAGTTAATATTATTTGAAAATTTAACCCTCAATTCAGTTATTAAATTCTTAATCAGGTAAAACATTGATTTACAGATGTTTTAATCAATAACATGAAATCAAACAGACCTAGAAAAATTGTCATTATACAATTGGACATGCCTGTCTGTGTATTCATATTTATGTTTATGTTTATATCAAGTCATATGGCAATCAGCATACTTCAGATGTCATTTTCATGGTTAATTAGATGGCATCTAGAATAAAAACACACAAAATGTTGATTCATTATAACAAGTCCATGCATTGTTAATTGTTTCTCTTAGAGGTTTTGTAATTTGGATATAAGTTTTAGTATGTTGTAAATCAAATATGAGAATTTGAGTAAATCGTTAATCATGAATTTGACAGCTAATGCCCCTTTTAGTATCTATTTTAATTCATAAATTGTGTAAAATAATTTCACATCTTTGTTTTTCAGTCAAACATTCCTGGTGGAGATAAGTACCTCCCAATAAAACAACCAACACCCAACAAACATAAGATTCACCAAAGGAAACAACCAACGCCATCAAAAAGTCCTGTACATAAACGGAGAAAACAATCTGACATTGCAGATGATGAATTATGTTTTGATGATGATTTGGATCATGCAATAGCTAGCAGTCAGGAACTGGACAATATTCTAATTAATGTTGCTATGGAAACTCCAGAACGTAAGAGAAAGAGCAGAATTCCTTTAGCAAGTTCTTGCTCATCAAAATCTTGATAAGTGAAATATCACCTATTCAATGTTCAAAATCCACTAAGAAATCACCTTCACATCAAAAGTTGACCAAGGTGAAGGCCAAAAGAATTATTCCAGGGAAATTTAATCCTTCACAAATTTATGTTGATCCTGAAGTTGATACAGATGCATTTGTCAATGGTCTTAAGTCTACTGGAAACAATAGGCTGACAGAAGTTAGTGTAAATGTACCTCTTCCAAAAAGAGTTGCACCAACTAAAAAAAATATATCACCTTTAAAGATTACTGAAGCATATCCACAAATCCCTTATTTATCACCATTGAAACAATGTCATCAGAAACCACAAAATAGTGTTAACAGTATTCAAATGGTCAGAATGGGGTCACCCCTGAAACAGTCCGGTCAAAAATCAGTGGGCAGTTTTAGGAAGAGCAACAATACAGTTAGAATTGCTGTGCAAAATTTTATTCATCTCCTGGAAAAAGTGCGGAAGAAAATTACAGTGGATCTGAGACAGCATTACCTCAACAGAAAGTTCAGTCTTGTGAATTAACTAAAATACCTTACATTTCACCACCTAAATCTGAAACTGTTATTACTTCAAGAAATGGAATAACCTCTAAATCATTCCCTGTTTTAAAACACCATCACCCCAACTGAGTCATTCAAAACACCCCTAATTAAGGCCTCATATTCAAATACATCCAAAAGAAATATAAAAGAAGTTACAATGACTCCTTCTAGAACTTTGTCAGTATATTCCGATTCTTTGAAAACACCTGTAAATACTCCAGGAAATTGTAGAAATCAATCGGTGCCTTCAGGAAAAACTCCAAATACTACTCCATCTGTGTCTTTGTCATTATCATCATTTAAAACACCATCCAGTACTTTAGGAACATTCAAGACGCCATTTGGTGGACAAAGTAACAATTCTGTGAACTCGTCTGGAATGAAAGGGACTCCACCACTATGTAAATGTGGTAAAAGATCAAAGAGAAGAATGGCACAGACACCTGGTCCAAATATGGGACGATTTTTCTTTTGTTGTGGGATGTCAGGATATAATAGCTCTGGTAATCGGAATGGGTGTGGCTTCTTCAAGTGGGAAACTCCTACTACAGTCAATGGCAGAAGTCAGAGTTTTACCCAAAATGGAACTCTGTCTAAACCATTTGTGCCTGTCTTTAGTTCCGCAAAATCTAGTCAGAAAAAGAGCTTAGGTGTGAGGTCAAATTCTATCACATCTTTCAGGTAGACTGACAAGGATTTATGGTTTTTTAAAATTCTGTTAAACATAGTAATTCATTGAGACTATGTGTACAAATTGAAAGGGTATGAGTAAGAGAACATTTAAATGTCATCCAGGAAGTTTACTTCATATGTGATTTGATTATATGTCACCTTACAGGAAGGACAGTTAGAAATATTGATAGTTTTCATAAACCATCTAAAATTTTAAGATCATATTTTTTACTTAGTCCTTGTATGGCAAGCTTAGTCTCTGTTTAAGAGCACATACCAATAACATGAATAAGGGAAAACTTGTCTTTGTATAATTTACAACAAAAATGTTTTTAGAAGGGTTTTAATAATTAAAAAAATTTTTTTTTAGAAGGGTTTTAATATTTAAAAAAAAAATTTCTTTATACAGGATTAATACAATTTAAACAGTCTTGATTTACAAGAAATTTATTTGTAACAGTTGCAGATTTACCTTTGCTCATTCCTTGCAGGTCCCCAGTTTGCCATATAAAGAACCACTCAAAAACACAGGAAGAAGTATAAAAACAGGTTCAAACTCAAAACAATCATTTGCCATCACTTGACTATTGGTGTCATCATCTCCTCTGAAACCTCTGGGAAATTGGATGTTACTTGTGTACCAATAATCTATTAAAGGATTTTATCCAACCAGACCCTTTCAATATTGGAAATGAGAATTAGGGATTTAGTTTGGCTGAAACAATTTTTGCCATGTCCTCTGAAATCCCCAGGTCAATTAAACTTTTGAAATGACAACATACAACCCTTGTGAAATCGTTGAGCGTCTCATCTAGTAAAAGTTTTTTACAGAATGAATAGAAATAATGCATGGACAATGATTTGTGATCATACCATTTGAATATTTTATGCCAATCTAAAATCTAAAATGACCACCTCTGCAGAACAATTCAACCCCTTAGGAAATTTTTATTTTTGTACATGTGATGAAGGATTTTTGAAGTTCTTTTACAGACTAATGTATTAATAGAAATTAATATGGTCCTTCAGACAATTAGTATTTTGATGTCAATCTAAAATCCCTGGATGACTGGAACTGTTAAGTATAGTTTAAAAACATAGAACCTCTTACAATTACTTTATGCACTGATGTGTTTTATGTTTCTTCCTAAAATTGTGATTTTGATGTTAATCATGTTAATCCTAAATCCAAGATGACTGCCACCATGAAAGTTAGTTTGAAATAGGACCCTCTGACAATTGCCTGAAACAATTGTTCTTAGAAACCATAGTATGCAAAGCTGTTTAAGTCGCGTGACTTGGATGGAGAGTTGTCTCATTGGCACTCATACCACATCTTCTTATTTATACTGTTTAAGTCAGTATGCAAGGTCTTCAAAGATAGATTGCTTAAAATGTTATTTCAGTTTAACCTAATAGAAAATGAGATTTTCCTCAATAATTGATTTTTATACTGTGGATTAATTTATTTTGTGGGTACAAATTTTCGTGGATAAAAAACTATAGCATTTTTTAGATATTTGATTTTGTTATTTTATAAAAGTCTGCATACAAGCCTATAGAAAATTTGTTCTTCGTTGAACATTTAAATTTGTGGTTTACCTAGACCTAACGAAATCCACAAAACTTAGTATCCCAAAAATGATATTGAATCCACCAAACTTAGTATCTCACAAATACTAATGAATCCACAAAACTTAGAATCCCACAAATACTAATGAATCCACAAAACTTAGTATCTCACAAATACTAATGAATCCACAAAACTTAGAATCCCACAAATACTAATGAATCCACAAAACTTAGTATCAGCTTAGTATCCCACAAATACTAATAAATCCACAAAACTTAGTATCCCATAAATACTAATGAATCCACAAAACTTAGTATCTCACAAATACTAATGAATCCACAAAACTTAGTATCCCACAAATACTAATGAATCCACAAAACTTAGTATCCCACAAATACTAATGAATCCACGGTAGTTAGAAATAGGACCTTCTGACAATTTCATTAAATAGCTTATTCTAAGAAGCAACAGAATGCAAAGCTCATTTTGGGGCCCTTTATAGCTTGCTATTTGGTGTGAAACCAGGCTCCTTGTTGAAGGCCGACTTTGACCTATCATTGTTAACTTTTATACATTGTAACTTGGATGGAGAGTTGTCTCATTGGCACTCATACCACATCTTCTTATTTATACTGTTTAAGTCAGTGTACAAGGTTTTCAGAGATAGATTGCTTAAAAATGTTATTTCAATTTAACCTAATAGAAACATGAAATTTTCATCAAGAATCAACTTTTCTTACAATATTTTAATAAAATAGCCTTTGACTTGTCCTATTAGTGATGTCACAAGAGCTTTACCATCATGGTTCTATGTGCTATCTGTTTTTTTAATCCTGATTCTATCAGAAATCTATTTGATTTAGTTTGTCCTGATAACAGCAAAACATATTTTAGAGCTTCATTTCTGTCATGTACAAGGCAAATTTTACAAGATATTCCTTTGGAGAACACTGCATGTTAATATTTATTCAGCAAAGAATTTATAAGAAATGAAATTCAAATCATTAACTGCCACTTCCCAAAGTTATTTGAAAATTTTACCTACATGTAATTGTACATGAATAATCATGGAAGGAGAAAATTATAAAAGGTATAGTAATAGACATAGATCCATGATATGGAAATGACTTTACTATCTGGGTGTCTTTTGTTTTATATGTAAGCTAGTTCATCTCTAGTCTCTCTCAAATTTGTTTCTGATGTGAATATTGAGGAGTAGATGGACTTTTAATAGATTTAGAACTTTTTATTATAATTACACTCTTAAGCTTGACATGTCAGTATTTTACTTTCATTTAAGTTTTAGTTTTATATTCCATATTTAATTTATGAATATCTTGAGATGTTAATTGAAGTGAGACAAACAAATACTCTGTAAACTCAACCACTTTGATATTTGTGATTTGTTGATACAGTTATTTTAGTCAAATGTTTTTAAATTGCAGTACAATGTAATATTATGTTTGATAAATTATTAAAAGTTATACACTATTGTGTTTATATTTAATAGTATTAGGGACTTTTACCTAAGAATGTAATACCTTTTGTGGCATAGGACCTTGGTGGTCTCTTGCTCTCCCTCTTCAAAAGGGAGGGAGAGGGAGGAGGGGTCTTTCATTTCTTTATTCTTTAACTTTTTAGACCAATTTTCCCTGTTCTTTATATATTTCCCCTATTATCATGATTATTCTCTGTACTTTATATTTTAACACCCCATTATTCTCTATTCTCTATTTTTATGCCCCACCTAGGGGCATTATGTTTTTCGGTCTGTGCGTCCATTCGTCCGTCTGTCCCGCTTCAGGTGAAATTTTTTGGTCAAGGTAGTTTTTGATGAAGTTGAAGTCCAATCAACTTGAAACTTAGTACACATGTTCCCTGTGATATGATCTTTCTAATTTTAATGCCAAATTAGAGTTTTGACCCCAATTTCATGGTCCACTGAACATAAAAAATGATAGTGTGCGTGGGGCATCCATGTACTATGGACACATTCTTGTTTTTGCCTATTTTCTCTATTCTTTTATTGCCCTTTATTCTGCACTTTTTGCCCATTATTCTTTATTCTGTAAACCCCATCCAGACCCTCATTGTGGAAGGTCTTGGTGTCATTCCCAGCTGCTGCGATAAACCAGAGACTTGAAAATTAGTATTTGCTGCTTCTCTGCCAAATGAGTTGCATGTAGATTAATCGGCTTATAGCGGTATGTCCAGGTAGAGATATATATTTGTCTGTGGACTAATATCTTGTGAACTGGCATGTTAAAAATTTGTCTTGGCATGAGGATCTAGTGATAAGCAGTGTTCTTATTCATATGACATTTAAATGTTCTTCTCCTACTATGCATGTTGTATTTGCCACTGAACATTATGATGTTGCCCTATGTGTGTTGCTTATAAATATCTATCATCTGTTATATTGTGACTCTTTTTATATCCTTGTCCGAGGGAGTGGTGTACTGCTTTACCTTTTCCATTCATTCCACGAAATTTTTGTCGCATTTTTCTCAGAAACTTCAAATAAGAGCTTCCTGAAATTTACTAACAATCTTCATTGCTATGCCATGTGATGCTTTTTCACAGCCATGGCTCATCAACTTCCTGTTTACTGAACACTTATAGCTCTTGTTCATAGCTCTCATTATCTCCATCCATATTTGACTGTAAAACGGGTAGCAATATAATATATTTCCAGCCTCAAGAATCTTATATGTAGCATTTGTCTGAATCAAGTTTTCCCAGTATAGACAAACCCTATTGACCTATACTACTCGTCCATAAAATTTTCCATACAACAAAAACAATCTATTTTTGGCGACAAGTTGAAAACATTTTTTCTTTCAATTTTAGCATTACATATAGTGGCAGCTGAGGGTGAAACAAACAAATTTTTTTCTCAGGGTCAAAACAAATTATTTTTTCTCCAAAACTGAAACAAACTTTTTTCCAAAAATCATAGCCCTCAGAAAATCAAATGGTTGTTGCCTAAAGGAGCTACCATTTGATTTTAGGGGTGGATGAACAATTTTGTCCTGCATTTTTTTTTTAGTTGTATACTCTGTCCTGCCTTTTTATTTTTCACTCTATTCGGTCCTGTTTTTATACGACCGCAAAAAATTTTGCGGTCGATATTGGTATGACGTTGGCATCGTCGTCGTCGTTGTCGTCCAAGACGCATTAGTTTTCGCACTCTAACTTTAGTTTAAGTGAATGGATCTCTATGAAATTTTACCATAAGGTTCAATATCACAAAAGGAAGGTTGGGATTGATTTTGGGGTTATGGTACCAACAGTTAAGGAATTAGGGGCCAAAATAAGCATTTTTAACTTCCAGACATAACTTGTGTGTTAGTGTATGGATCTCTCTGACTTTGTACCACAAGGTTCCATATCAAAAGGGAATGCTGGGATTGATTTTTGGGGTAATTGCCTCAAAATTTTAGGAATTAGGGCAAAAAAGGGCAAAAACAAGCATTTTTCTAGTTTCATGACAATAACTTGTGTGTAAGTGTATGGATCTTTCTGAAATTGTACTACAAGGTTCCATATCACAAAGGGAAAGCTGGAATTGAGTTTGGGGTAATTGCCTGAGACGTTTAGGAATTAGGGGCCAAAAGGGCCAAAATAAGCATTTTCTAGTTTCCAGACAATAACTTGTGTTCAAGTGTATGGATCTCTGAAATTGTACTGCAAGGTACCATACCTCAAAGGGAAGGCTGGGATTGAGTTTGGGGTGATGAATCATAAGGGGTTCAAAAATTGGGGGTTTCCTTTTTTCCTTTTTTTTTCTTTAAAATTTATGACGAGGATAAAATTGTTCATTAGGTCAAGATCTATCTGCCCTTAAATTTTCAGACCAATCAGGCAACACGTTGTTGGGTTGCTGCCCTGAATTGGTAATTTTAAGAAAATTTTGAAGCTTTTGGTTATTATCTTGAATATTATTATAGACAGAGATAAACTGTAAACAGCAATAATGTACAGCAAAGTAAGATCTACAAATAAGTCAACATGACCAAAATTGTCAATTGACCCCTGAAGGAGTTATTGCCCTTTATAGTCATTTTTACAATTTTAATAAATTTTGTAAATTTTGTAAATTTTACAAAATATTTTCCACTGTAACTACTGGGCCAAGTTCATTATAGATAGAGATAATTGGAAGCATCAAGAATGTTCAGTAAAGTAAGATCTACAAACACATCACCATCACCAAAACACAATTTTGTCATGAATCCATCTGTGTCCTTTGTTTAAAATGCACATAGACCAAGGTGAGCGACACAGGCTCTTTAGAGCCTCTAGTTAAATTGCAGTACAATGTAATATTATGTTTGATAAATTATTAAAAGTTTTACGCTATTGTGTTTATATTTAATAGTATTAGGGACTTTTACCTAAGAATGTAATACCTTTTATGGCATAAAACCGTGGTGGTCTCTTGCTCTCCTTCTGCAAAAGGGAGGGAGAGGGAGGAGGGGTCTTTCATTTCTTTATTCTTTAACTTTTTAGACCAATTTTCCCTGTTCTTTATATATTTCCCCCATTATCATGATTATTCTCTGTACTTTATATTTTAACACCCCATTATTCTCTATTCTCTATTTTTATGCCCCACCTAGGGGCATTATGTTTTTCGGTCTGTGCGTCCGTTCGTCCGTCTGTCCCGCTTCAGGTGAAATTTTTTGGTCAAGGTAGTTTTTGATGAAGTTGAAGTCCAATCAACTTGAAACTTAGTACACATGTTCCCTGTGATATGATCTTTCTAATTTTAATGCCAAATTAGAGTTTTGACCCCAATTTCACGGTCCACTGAACATAAAAAATGATAGTGTGCGTGGGGCATCCATGTACTATGGACACAATCTTGTTTTTGCCTATTTTTCTCTATTCTTTTTATTGCCCTTTATTCTGCACTTTTTGCCCATTATTCTTTATTCTGTAAACCCCATCCAGACCCTCATTGTGGAAGGTCTTGGTGTCATTCCCAGCTGCTGCGATAAACCAGAGACTTGAAAATTAGTATTTGCTGCTTCTCTGCCAAATGAGTTGCATGTAGATTAATCGGCTTATAGCGGTATGTCCAGGTAGAGATATATATTTGTCTGTGGACTAATATCTTGTGAACTGGCATCTTAAAATTTGTCTTGGCATGAGGATCTAGTGATAAGCAGTGTTCTTATTCATATGACATTTAAATGTTCTCCTACTATGCATGTTGTATTTGCCACTGAACATTATGATGTTGCCCTATGTGTGTTGCTTATACATATCTATCATCTGTTATATTGTGACTCTTTTTATATCCTTGTCCGAGGGAGTGGTGTACTGCTTTACCTTTTCCATTCATTCCACGAAATTTTTGTCGCATTTTTCTCAGAAACTTCAAATAAGAGCTTCCTGAAATTTACTAACAATCTTCATTGCTATGCCATGTGATGCTTTTTCACAGCCATGGCTCATCAACTTCCTGTTTACTGAACACTTATAGCTCTTGTTCATAGCTCTCATTATCTCCATCCATATTTGACTGTAAAACGGGTAGCAATATAATATATTTCCAGCCTCAAGAATCTTATATGTAGCATTTGTCTGAATCAAGTTTTCCCAGTATAGACAAACCCCTATTGACCTATACTACTCGTCCATAAAATTTTCCATACAACAAACCCTGTAATGCACTGTTCTCTGTATACTTTTTCTATACTGTTATCCATAATATTTATGTTTGTTTGTAATATCCTCCATTAAATATTGAGCAACAAACATTTACACAGGAAAAATTGCAACATATGTTTTTCATATGATCAAAATATAAGTACTTTATGCGAAATGCATTGAAAGTGATTGGTCGCAAAGAAACACCCAACTCCGATATTTTCGTTAATTTAAACAAAGCTAAAAAAACTGTGTTTAATCTGCAGCTTTCAACTAAAGTAAATACATTAAAACCATTATATTATAGTAGTCAAATCTTCCTACAGCAGAACATTTTTAATCTTTTTTTTCCTCTAGGTTCTAACACAGACGTCAAGTAGAAAATGTAAATGTGCTCTTAAATATCTTTTGATTATTGTCACGTTGCATTAAAAGTGCATAATTTGATGCCTTGAAATAAAACAAATAAAAACGTTCTGGTGTAAAATATTGGGATGATTTTTTTTTATAGTGTATAATCCTGGAAATCTGAGGATGAACGACACTGATGTAGACACACGGCACTCCGATTTGTCTTTTATCATCGATGGGGTTTTGCGTGAAAATCGTGTTTTGTGGGTATGATCAGGAGATCATTTTAAGTACAGGTATTGTGATTTCTTTTTGGTTTAGTTGTATTGTTTGGTATGTGCCCGAAATGAATTATTGCCTCATCTCCATTTTTAATGTGAATTGAATCCTCACTGAAGGAATCTAATTTCTAAGGTCTAAAAAGGATTTCTGATCATGCCTTCTCATGCCTTCTTTACATCATATGAAAATTAAGACTTAGTATGCAACGTTAAAAAATAGTTTATTTTATATTAATTTATATAAATAATTTCTTGCCGTATAATAAAATAAATTAAATAAATAAATATATAGAAATTATATTGATGTTGACAATCTTATAACTAACATTAAACATCGAATATCAAATGACTGTGAAGTAATCGTTTTTCAAATTACACATGCAGTCTCTGTCTGTTTCTCTCTCTCTCTCTCTCTCCGGCACTGTTTCAAGACAATTTCCATATCTTTTATTTACTTTCACCTGAAAGTCTCTATTTTACCTCTCTCATTCCTAAAAACCGTGTATATTGTATTTTAAATACACTTTTACTGTTTCAATCCTTCCATGTAATTTTAATTTGTTTAGCGTTTCTATGCAAAATGAACCCAATCATTCAAAGTAAGAGACAGTTTAGTAAATATATATCAAACTCCAAAAGAGTCTTTGCAAAGTTAGAGACAGTATAGTTTTTATATCAAACTCCAAAAGTCTGCAAACTAAGTATAAGAGACAGTTTAGTTTAAATATCAAACTCCAAAAGAGTCTTTTGAAAGTCTACTAAAGAATATTTCTTGTCAACAACTGTGCGTATACAGCCGTAGACCTCCATGGGAACAGGAAGTTTCATTGATTTAAGCTTCTCACTTTGTTTTTCCGTCACAAGTATAACATCGTCACAAATGTCGCCTTCAGCACTATCGGTTGAGGTTTCTTTCTCGCCACCAAAAATGTGCACTCCGTCCGAATTTACAAAAACCCCAAAATTCCTCCTGGAAAAGTCTTTTACGGTACTGATGATTTTTGAACCGTCGTTCGGACTGAATGAAATAAGTTCTCCCTGTGGACTGATAATCTGAATACGATTATTTACGGATATTGCTCTCGTATATTTACATGGATGTGGGAGATTTCCTATCTGGTAGCTGGTTTTTGTTTTTGTTTCAAAACACTGGATTGCTGCTGTTTCTTGTGCAAAGCCTAGCCAGCCACCAAATACATATAAGTTATCACCAATAGCCGCTGCTGATGTGGCATCAACTCCATGTTGTAGTTCACCGACTTTCTTCCAGGTTTCAATTCCCATATCGTATTCTTCGATACAGCTCAGCGTTCCAAAGTTGTATCCACCAATTACGTACAGGGAGTTCTTCACCGCCACCATAGCATGACGGTATCGACCTTTACATAATTTAGATCTTTCTCTCCATTGGGAGAATTTGGACGAATATCTGAGACATGTTTCCATGGTTTTCGTTCCACCGGTAACGAATATGTCATCACCAAATGAACATACGGCGAAATCTTCCCCTATGTCATATGGAAGGGCGTGGTTGTGTAAAGATACCCATTTCTTTTCCTTTATATTGTAACCAATAAATTCCAATGATGTTTCTCCACCTTTTCTATAACGCCGACCAAGTACAGTGATCAAATGAGTCTTATTGGAAACACATCTGAATTCGTCCTTGCCATTCGTCAGTGTCTGTCTTCTTGCTGGCATGGCGTGATATTTTATAGCATTTTTGACGGCACTAACACAAGTTTTGAATTCGGCCACCATGGAATTTGTGTCTAACTCGTCCAGTACATAATCTAAACTAACTTGTGTTAATCTAAGATGCTGGAATATATCTGGTAGATGATGTTTTCGACTACATTCGTCAAATTTAATCCACTTAAACACTGCCTCACACACGGCGTCCTCGTCAATTACTTTTAATCCGTCATCTTTAATAATTTCAACCAAGTCATTTTTTTCAAGAAGAAGAAATTCTTCATTCTCGCAGACTTCCAAAAAATTATTCAAAATACAAGGATAGCTCTTTTCTCTTAATTTCTTGTAATTTAAATGTCGTGCGAGCGCCCAAAGTCCTACACAATTTTCGTTGTTAATATTTCCCGCCATGAAGCGTTCACACTGGTTCTGAAGGCTGTCGATTTGTAACATTGACGCTGTTCTGATGATGTCTTCGGCAGTTTCTTGTGTAACTATATCTTTATTGCAGTAGACAAATTCAAGAACATCTTTAAAAGTTTTTGCCTTTACATCGTGCAAATAAATTTCGTCCATTTCGGACTCTTTCATATTTGATGAAAACATGGCATCAAAATATCTGGAGGCTGCGGAGAGTATTATCCTATGACATGGAAACGACTGGTTTTCTACCATAATAGTAATATCTGTGAAGCGTTGCTCTTCATATAACGTTCTTATTCGGCTGAAAAGATCCAGATAAACTACAGGTTCCGCTTCCATGGCAACTGTTCTATTCTGAAAATATAAACATTTTGAACTTTAAATTTTGCCTTTTATACAAGAAGAAGATGATGATGATGATGATGATGATGGGTTGGTGTTTAACGTCCAGTGGAAAATATATCGTGCATATCAGGACGTATAGTGATTTCGCTAGAGGTGTGATGCATAGTGGTGCACCTTTGCATAAGTAATGGCCCCATTCTTTTTGAAATTTGAAAGTCCCTAATAAGATCCCATCCTTCAAATTAAATTCACGACCACCGTCCATTTTATCAAATAGCCTATAGACAAATATAGGAATTTCCGAGGAAAAAACCCACTGATGACGAGAACATGTAAATGTGATATAGATATGAATTGAATTATTGTTATCCATTCGTTTGATGTGTTTGAGCTTTTGATTTTGCCATTTGATTAGGGACTTTCCATTTTGAATTTTCCTCGGGGTTCAGTATTTTTTGTGATTTTACTTTTTGCACTAGACCGACACACTGAGACTGTTGGGACACATCATTACTCCCGATCTGACCAGTCTTTCTTTCTACTCCTAAATACTACCTGCTTAGTTGAAAATTAGCAAATACAATGTTTCTAGTCATTGATATGATCTGAAAGGGGCAAGAATCCATGACCTCCCGCTTCCTTCAGACCACCGAAGCGGTTGCGTTTTATACTGTCAAAGAAAGTTGTTCGTTTTGGGTTAAGCTTACGCAACGGTGGTACTTTCTTAAACTTGCGTCGCTTACAAGTTACATGTATATATTGATAGCGATTTAATATCAAATATTTGTTGTTTTATCCTTTTCCATTAGATAGGTGTGCATTGTTTTAAGGGGCACCTATAAGCCAAAGATTTATTCGACAATTACCATATACATGAAGTTTGCAAACATGCATATTGTGTAGGGTGATAGCACATATATACTTGTAGTGTGCATATTCTCTGGATTTTGATTTTCTTCACCACAAATGACGAGTTGTCGAACTTTGTTATTTTATTGTAATATAACGCATGCAGGGAAGATAGTTTGTCCGGCTAACTTCTACAGTTTTCTATCTAGAACTGTTTTATTATGTAGAAAGATAGTACATATAGTAATGGTGTGCATTTTATATGAATTTTGATTTTCTTTAAATTTTCGACAAATGCTGGGTTTTTAAACTTTGTATTTTTCGTAGTATAAGGCATATCGAGTACATAAAAGACATAACCATCTCAAAGTGTCCTTTGACATCACTTGTACCAAAGCCAGCGGGGGAATCATCTTTAATTTTCATTTTAGCCTGGAGATGGCTTTTAATCATTGAATTACAATATTGTTGACAAGAACCAGTATGTAAGAAAAAAATATCAACAGTTCATTGATCTTTCCCTAAAGCGAAATAGGAAAATAAAGGAAGTATTTTAGATACATATATTTTACATATCTTCAAGTTATATCATCTGTCGATTATTATGCTAAATATTGTATGTTACATGTACGTGTTGTAAAGTACACATCCGTGTGTATCGCATTGGAATTCAAAGTTCCTACAAAAAAACTTCGAAAGAGGTTAAATTAGTTTTAAGACGCAACTATAGTTTTAACTTTATTGAGAAATGCTGTAAAATTAAAAGCTTCCCATAGTAATAGATGTATATAACCATATAATTTTCAAAGCTCGAATGTGTCAGTCCGACTATCTTTATTCGCATAACTTCTAAAATATCAGCATTTTTAAATTGTTTTTGTTACTTCTGCGTTTTCATTCAACCTTTGTTGATAGTGATCGGGGTTTCTAAGTATATCAAAAATCATGATTTCGGATCCCTGTAATCACGATAAGTTCAATGTTAGTCACTCTCAGACAAAGAATAAAGATATAACACTTTTCTTAAAGCATGTTATGATAACTATGCTGAATATATCGTAGTGTGAAGATAAAGATTGATGTTTGCTTCACGTCCAGTGGCAAATATTTCATGTATGTTAAAGACGAAAACAAATTAACAATTAATACATCAGGTAGGTTCTGCAACGTAGGGGTTGATCGGGATGAAACAGACACATAAGGACCCCTCAGACAGAGTTTTCTTTTAATGTGCAGTGGGAGTGACGCACTCTACACGAGACATCAGATTTATTTTAACCGGACGACGGTGACTGCGTATTTATACACCCGAAGCCAGTAAACGAATGCCCCACTGTGGCAGAGTTTTACTGTCGGAACGTAAGAAGTCCAAGGATGACCATATTTCTATACCCCAGTCAACCCTTGGTATTTAAGAATATAAAACATATTCAGAAGCAGCACATATGTACACATTAAATGATATATACAGTCCCTTGGTGGTGTTCATGTTTGTCTTGTCCTTGGTTTTATTGTTGTTGTTTTGGGGTTGTTTTGTTTTGTTTTTTTTGTTTTTTTTTTTGCTTTGGCGATGTCTACCCATTGTTGACTAATGTATTTTTTTTTAGATTTCCCCTTATAACGTATTTTCATATAAGAACTGGAACTACTACACGAACCAATCTTTTATAAATTCTATATTTTATCTGGGACCAATTATCGGCCTTAATTATTCTAAAGGTTTTCATATTATTTTAGTTTCAAACAAAAAAGGACAAATAAATGTACTTGATATCAGGAAAATAAATATATCATATATAGATATACTGTTCCCAGTTGATATGTATCCATAATAGTTGCTTAAATCCTGTTTGTAGTAAATTACTTAATCTTTGTTTACAATTATGTCTAGAAATATTTGTGTACATACCTTCTAATCTTAAAATATTTATTTCCTTCAAATGGATGCAGAATCCTTACACAAGATGCTTCACAGATAACCATATGATACACTAAGTAGATATGATACAATATGTTACAGAATTATACATGTAATTGATCTGAATTAGTTAACGAATAGCCACGCTTTCTGATCACTACATACCGGTCAAATCCATCCGTGTACGTACATGTCCAGATCGCTATCACACGTCTTAATAATGACCAGTCAATAGGGATTACCTAAGGTTATGTCATTGTATTGTATGTCTATTTGATTATGAACAAAAACCTGTCGGAGGTCTATAATCAATAATATTGATAAATGAAATGAGCTAAAAAATTGATCTTATGAATATATTCATTGGCAGTAATCAATGTTGATTTTAACGGTTGATAAATAATACGGAAAGGAACAAAAGAAGAGGAATGAACGGTTTTATTTCCTAGTAAAGTCCCCCACCTCATGAATTTCTATAACCGGTGATATAATAATCTCAGGTTTTACAGCGGTTAAAGGGCAAAAAAATTCGATATTAAAAATAATATTCATACTCAGAGATTTCTGGCAAGCCGTTGTGGAATTTATTCCCTATTTAATAATATTAAAAAATGTCATGATTTTTTTGTTCCAAATTAATTGGCCCATAATTTATTATTGTGATTTTTATTATGAGAGAAACAAATTATTTTGACAATCATATAATAAATATGAATATAATCAATTTGATGATCTCCAGCCACAGCCAGTCAAGAGCCATAAGCATATAAGTAAAAAGCAGTGATAAAACAAATTATACATGATAAAATACTAGCAAGCAATTATTCTGATAATTTTCAATACCAAGGTTTCTGGAATTAAAAAGCCAATTTAACTTGACACTTGTGTACACTCCGAAATTGTTACAAAGTCCCTTTGGTATCCTTCGCCTCTCTTTACAACCAAAGTTATCAAAATTTTATCACAAAATCTTTTCTCAAAAGATTATAAAGGGGACATTTGCATATAGAATGTTCTTCTTCTTCAACTTTATCCAACATGCATTTTTACATAACCATATAGTGTTTTTGTTTGCATATATATATTTATCCTCTCTAGTTTTAGGGGTGTGCACTCATTTTGATCTTGCATAGTCCTAGCCTATCTTTAAATTCTCTAAATTCCAATATTTTTTTTCTGTATTCCCCCCAAAAAAATTGATTGAAAAATAAGTAAAGATAAATTTTATATTATTGTTATGCAACCCAAGAAACACTGAAGCATGTACTATTATGTATCATAGGCGATCCAGGGGGCCTGGGGCCTGACCCCCTTTGTGGGAAAAATTTGGTTGATTATATAGGGAATCACTGAAGCATGACGGGAGCGGCCCCCTTCTTTTAGGTCAGTCAGCGGGCCCCCTTATGAAAAGTTCTGGATCCGCCACTGTGTATACAAATTTATCAACGTTAAATCGTAACTCAAGAATGAGAAGAGCCTTGGAAAATAAAAACATTATAAAAGTAAGCGACAACCGAAATCTTTGAAAAAAAATATTAACCAATGCGCTCGTTTGCCAACTGATAATAAGAGTAAACCTTATGTTACAAAATGCAGACGACCAAATTGTGGAACATGTAAAAATCTACCTGAAGGTTCCGAATTCAATTTTAGACAGGCCAAATATTTTAAATAAAATCTGATTTCTGGAAAACTTTTATACACAATGACATGCACTGGTTGTGGGGAAGATTACATAGATCAAACGGACATGTCACTTCGAAAAAGGACAAATACCACTATTAAAGTGGACACTTAGATACTTGTGCTAACAGGAACACCATCAAATACAAACTATTTCCATTTTATCAGTGTGTTGATGGAACGACAGAACCAAAGAGAATCAACAAAGAGACATTTTTCATACATAATTATATATTAACCGAATTTTAAGGTATTATTAAAACTCTTTTATAACTTTATCCAAGATTTGTATAGTCTAACTATACAAATCCTTGCTTTATCAATTTAAGGAGGCTCATGGTATAAAAATTCAGCAAAAAATTAAACATTTGTTTTTTCATTACAAATTTTATTTATTACACTATTAGTTATTACTTTATAATATGGTACAAAAATCACCCAGACAAATCGATTTGGTTTGGCCACAGATGACTTTAAAAATGTTTATATCATTGAAAAAGCTCCAAATTATCTCCCTTTGGTGCAAAAATGTCATTTTTTGACGTTTAAATTGAAATATCTTTTTTAACTCATCGGTGACCTATATTTTTTATTATTGTTTTCAAACAAGCTGTACATAAAGTAAATAATTGTAAAATTTAAGCGATTTCTGTAATTTAGTTCTTTTTTTATTTCGATATTACCAATATTTCTCCTATTAGTTCAACAGAAAAAAAGGACATTAACAAAAATGTATGCTTCTTTCGGAGGCAGATTGTGAGCTTAAATGAACGGTGACCCCATATTTTTATTTTATATTTCTATTAGGTATAAGATAAAGTTTAATCAGAGAAAAAATAGCAAAATCTTATATTAGAAAAAAGTTGATTTAGACCCGCAAGCCCCTTAACAGCATTTTCTCTGAAATCTCTCCAATAATTCAGAACATTGGGTCATAATATTATACTTTGCAAGTGTGATTAATATTAAAGGAGACACGACACGATCTATTTTGTCCCAAAATATTTATTTATACATAACAGTTTTAAAGTTTAACGCGGGAAAAGTTATGGTACTCATCTGTACGCTGTTGTAAGGGAGATAACTCAAAACTACAAGGTCGCCAAGGTCAGCATCCTCAACAGGAACAATTAAAATTGCTGAAAAAGACATGCTATAGATACATTAGTTGAATGTAATCCTTTATATTCCGTGATATGGGGTAAGCTTTAAGAAAAAACTGTTGGAACTGCATGTCAACTGCTAAAACCGCATGTTTAATTACCTATTTTGTTTGTGGGGTAAAACAGCTGATCGATGATCGACTTTGTTTACATTTTCGGATCGATTCATTAATTGACATTGCCACAATTACAGCTGATCAAAGACTCGTTATAAAATGTTAGAGTAAACTTTGTTGTGGAACTGTAGCTCTTAGGTCCTTATGATGTTTTTGACAATTTGCGGACTCTACAAATTGTCAAAAATATCAGGACGGGAGAGCTACGGTTCAGTCCGCAAATTGTCTAAAATTATCATAAGGACCTAAGATCTACGGTTCAGCAGGTAGAATAAACAAAACAGAGATTAGGCAATATCTCTTTTACCTGTGTATATCAGTGGATCCAGAAATTTTCGGGGGGGAGGGTAACCAAATTTTTCCCACGAAAGAGAGGGGGGTTCCCGTCCCCCCACCCCCAATCTGCCTCTGTATATTATTTCAATTATTATTTCCTCTGTTTTAGCTGTTGCCCTCTTGGTGTGAAGTTGGTATATTGGGTCTTACCAGTATCATCTCTCTCTCTCTCTTTTTCTTTCAAAGTTTCCAAAGGAACAGGTCTTAAGGACACTATTCACTGATTTCAAGATCCTCAATTTTTCTCCAATTTTCCAAAGTTTACATTGTGTTAATTATTGTTATGTTCAATTTATTAATTCTTATTTATTTTATTTATTTTATGTGCTTTTAACGCCACTTTTAAGCACCACTTTTGGGCTATTTCGTGGCGGCCAGTTTTTATTGGTGGAGGAAGCCAGAGTGCCCAGAAAACCTAAGACCTTCGATAGGAAAACTGACAATCCTAGTCAATTAAGATTTGAGTGGAGTGCACCCGCGCGAGCGGGGTTCGAACTCACAACCTCAGTGTTGACTGGCTAGTGATTACAGTAGTAACTACTTAGACCACTCGGCCACCGAGGCCCCTATTAATTCTTTAACAGATTTATAATGATTGTAACATTTCAACAAATAATGTTTAACATGTTTAAATAGTTTTTAAGTACAAAATGTATTACTGTAAATTCAGAAATTATTGCAAGGTTTTTATTAATGCGAATAATGCGACTAGGTGAGTATCGCAATAATAAAAACTCGCATTTTGATAACTGAAACATAGATCTGTATGTCATGTATGTAGATTTTTCTGAAATTGCAATAATTAAAATCGCATTCTTGTGCATTTTTGAAAAATCACAAAAATAAATGCACGCAATAATTTCTGAATTTACAGTAAATGATTGAATGTTCTTCAAGATAATGAATGTACTATTGTTTACTAGTTTGAAAGTCGAAGAATATAGTTCAATCAACAATGGTAGTATATTTGTCTTTGCGGTATTACTTTTAAACCATTACAGGTCCCATACTGTTGTGGAATATTTCATTTGTGGTCACCTAATGTCTTACCAGCATGCTCTTTGATGGATTTTGAGCTGATGTGGAGGTGTAATAAACTAAAGCTTTGACTGGCTTTAGACATGATGTTGTTTAAATGTCATTCCCAATCTAGATCATTTGCTTTTGTCCAGTCCAGGTATTTAGTTAACCATATCCCTTGGTGATTAGATATAAGAAGATGTGGTATGAGTGCCAATGAAACAACTCTCCATCCGTGTCAAAATTTATGAAAATAAACCATTATAGGTCAAAGTACGGTCTTCAACATACTCCAGAGTATTTGTTTGTCTTATGATGCCATCATAGTGTAAGTAGGAGAAGGTTGTGAGACACCTTGTCAAGAGATAATGTAACAATTACGCAATTTACCAATAGACACAAATATGATAGTTACGTTTGTAATAATTTGGGTCATAACCTCCTCATGCACCTAACATTCTGGCAAGTCTTAAATGTTATTGATACATTTTCAATGTAATCGTAGCCAGTATAAAAATAAGGAGATGACGTATGATTGCCAATGTGACAACCATCCATCAAAGTTCAAATGAAGTGGATGTAAGCAATTATAGGCAACTGTACAGCCTTCAACAATGAGGAGTGACTTTTTTGTCCCCTTAGTGTTTCTGCCTTTTTTTTTACAGGAAAACATTTGATTTTCATCAATGGTGGACAAACTCGAAATTAGTTTATAATATAAAATATATATATATATATATATATTTTATTTTATTTTATTTATATATATATATATATATATATATATATATATATATATATATATATATATATATATATATATATATATGAGTCTAAAAGATCACGAATGGTCTTGAAACTATTTCTCAGGCATGGATGGTAAGTGAGCACACATGGGATTCTTTTACTTTTCTGTTTTTCTTTGTAAGTTAGCAGACTGCTTCTGGGGATGGATTCCCAGACCATTCGTGATCATTGGACAGCAATCGAGAAACATTCTAAGTTATCCAAAATCTTTCCTGAGCCTCCCTTGATTGCCTTCAAACAACCTAACAGCCTGAGAAATATACTTGTCCGTGCTGACCTTTCCAAACCTAACCATACTGTAGGTAATTGCCAGTCTTGTGGGGATAAGCGCTGCAAATGTTGCAACCAATTGCAGCATTCATCAACTTATTTCACAGTAAGACCACAGAAAAGACATACAAGATCTTCTGCAATGTCAACTGCAAAAGCTCAAACGTTTCGTTCTTGAGTGTCCTATATGTGGTCTCCAATATGTTGGTGAATCTATGCAGCCATTTCACAACGCCTTAATGGCCACAGGAGTGACCTCACAAAAAACCGTATATTCCTGTCAGCCAACACTTCAGGTTACCAGATCACAATCAAAGATTTTGATCACATGAAGATCCTTGTGATCGAACAGGATTGTACATGGCAAAATAGGCAGAGAGAATCGGGAGAAGTTTTGGATAAAAACACTGGGTGTCCTCCATCCAGATGGAATCAATAGAAAGAAATAATTAAATTTACAGTCTAATGTTTATATTATGATATTCAGGATTTTGGATTAAAATCAATCGACCAAAACTTACCTGTATTATTACTGATCTATGTTTACACCTTATACATTATATATCAGTATTGTTAAAACTTTTAACACTGAGAAAGGGCATTTGTTGAGCCGAAATATTTGCAATTATTGTATAATTTATATCACCTGTTCAGTTTTTCCATCTTTGTGCGATGATATTCAAGTTTTGGATAAAAACACTGGGTGTCCTCCATCCAGATGGAATCAATAGAAAGAATCAATAGAATATATATATATACTACTACACTACTAACAATAGATTTTTTTTAGTTAAACCAAATAAAAAGGTTTCTTGCTGACAATATAAAATTTTATTTCCTTGCCTAAAAAATTATTAAAGAAAAGGAGTCTTGAGTAGACCACTAACATGCCTGACCCTCTTTTCACTGACTATTTCAGTCAAATTTGTAACAAAATGACATAAATCAAGTGAAAAGTTGTCATAACACTGTAAAAAGCAATACTAAAATTACAAGATCAGATGTGTACTTGCAAATAAGGATCATTCATCAAGAAAAACATGTGACTTTTCCAGATTTTGTCGTTTAAGTGAAAATGTGAAAAAAATTTATAAAAACAAATTCTTATCTACAGGCACTAATTTTTATGGACAGGGAGGGAGGAAACCCATAACATGTCCACTGACGTATTTGACCTTGTTATTAACATGATTTAGTTTCTTTGATGTGTATGTTTTATATAATTTTAATAACAAAGTGTTTGTTAGGCTGTTGCAATTTTTTTTGTTTTTATCATTTTGACAGACCATCTTTTAAAGTCAAGGTTGGCAAAAAACATGTGAATACTAGAATTGATCAGGCCACACTGACAGTAAATACCAGAACTGGTAAAAACTGGTCAATTGAAATTTTTTACAGGACATTACTATAAAAACCAGTTCCTACCTGATGGATTACTGGGTAAATTTATTTTGTTTTGGTTTTACACCGATATAAGTAAATTACAAATTATAAAAGACAAAAATATTTATCAAATCCTGTTGGATACAGAAGTAAAACAGACATCTACATGTAGTTAATCACTAAAGGACTTATTCTTCAAGAAATTGTAGTGTTGGAATCAACTGGAAATTATATTTGATTTCGATATATAATCAGTTTTTTAATTTATTATATGAATGAATGAATAAATAATTTATTAAAGTGCAACCTGAATTGACATAATATAATACAAATGTTATGCTCATTTATATTTTCAGCCAGCCTTATAGGCTTACAATGCACTGTCATTTTAAAACATAATTATACATGTAGCTACATTTGATTTGATTTGAAAAATGAAGTTTTACAGTTTTTACGTCGTGTAGTTTTGGTAAAGTAAAAGTGTTTATATAACATCTTGTCTTATCTTTAAACAGTCAATGACATAGTTTGCCACCGTTTATTATATAATGCAAATAATGTAGGAATTTATTAATAATCTTTTCCTTATTAATGTAATACTTGTGAATGTCATAATATAATATAGTATTGAAGAGGAATTATATATAAAAGCATACAGATATATTAATGATAAATGTAAAAATATGTACACCAAAAATTGTGAAAATATTTACAGAATGGATATTTTATGCAATTCCTTATATTTACAGGGACGTGTCAAAGGTTTCACTAAAACAATAAAATATTTTAGATACAAAAGAGAGAAAACAATTATTCTGAATAGTTAGTTTTAAAAATTGTTGAAAAAACGATTTGCTTTTTTTTGGATAAAAATGTCATGGAAACAAAAGGAAAACACAGCATCCTCCTTTCATAAACTAAGTTGATACAATAGATTACTTACACAGTAAGTTGTATTTTTCATACACCATAACAAGTCATTTGTGTGTTGCATCATGCAACAGGAATTTTTTTTTAAATTGGAACTGGGTAATGATTTCTATATCTAAGTTTATATCTAAATTAATTAATGAGTTTTATTTCACATTATAAATGAGCTGTATTTAAACCTGAACGCATCAGAAAATAATATCCCGCTTTAGTTTGATCAGTAAAATAAGATGTAAATCTTTGCAGAAAAATAATATTTTTTGAGCGTATATAAGTCAGATAATGCATATATTTTAAGGTTTTCTACGGTCCGTCTTTCATTTGATCAATCCTGACACCCCTCGGTGAAATACGACACGAAAAACCTTAAAATATGCATTATTTATAACTTAATTGTTTGGCAAAAAAAACACCAAAAAAGAGCTAGGCAGTCGATGGAAAAAATGCCATTATAATGCGCTATATCTAATAGATGTAGGTATATTGTTTCTGTTCTATTTGTCCTCCTGAACAGGATCAGGTTAAATATGATTCTGGTTTAAGGTAGTCTATTATGATGTTATATGTTCACATCAAGTTGAAATTTAATACACATTTTCATTTTGATGTGAATTTTTTGTCCGATTTACTGTAAATACGGTATTCGGTTTAAGATTTGGTTTAATGTAAGTTAAAGTTTTGGTCTAGAACTTTAGAATAGTTTTTGGTCACATAAACATACACATATTCATTATAAAGTGAACTATTTAATATTATGTATGCCAAATTAGGATTTTGACCAAGATTTCATTGGTGCATTGAACATGGAAAAGTGATAGCGTGAGCAGGGCATGGTATTCCTATGAACATATATATTCTTGTTCAATTTACTGTAAATTCCGAAATTATTACGAGGTTTTTCTTTATGCAGATAATGTGACTTGGTGGGTATCCCAATACTTAGAACTCCCATTCTAATATCGGATACATACATCTGTAGGGGCCTCGGTGGCCGAGTGGTCTAAGTAGTTACTACTGTAATCACTAGCCAGTCAACACTGAGGTTGTGAGTTCGAACCCCGCTCGTGCGGGTGCACTCGACTCCAATCTTAATTGACTAGGATTGTCAGTTTTCCTATCGAAGGTCTTAGGTTTTCTCTGGGCACTCTGGCTTCCTCCACCAATAAAAACTGGCCGCCACGAAATAGCCCAAAAGCGGTGCTAAAAAGTGGCGTTAAAACACCAAAAATCAAATCATACATCTGTATACATATTTTCCTAAAATTGCAATAATTAATATCTCAGTTTTGTCCATTCTTCAAAAATTGCAATAATAAATGCACGCAATAAATTCTGAATTTACAATATGCAAAAATGATTAACTGGTATTAAAGGTTTTGAAGCAGAATAGGACATGATATCCAATGGACACATTTTTGTTTTATAAAATTCTATATTCTTGTTATTTGGTATTTGATTATGGAAATAAATTTAAAGTTCTATAAACTTAAAAGTACGTTTTGTCACATGAATCAGTTATTTTCAATACTACCTGTGCGAATTTCAAACGCGCGATTTTACGCCAGCACTTAAAACCTTCCATCCTTTATGGGTGGATTTTACATAGATAAATAAAATCGTAAAATATAAGCAAAATGAGGATGTTAAATTTGATGTATGCCTTTTTGTGCTTCTTCGTTACATTTGTTTGTTTTTATAGTCATGATAGTGATTAAGATGATAACACAATGTTGACTGCTGTACCCCTATTTTTGACATTTTTACCTATTGTGTCTGTTTGTTTTGTTCACGCATCGTTGTCAATATAATGGAATTTGATGCGACTGTCATACAAGTGAGAGGTTTAGCTAGCTATAAAACCAGGTTCAATCCACCATTTTCTACACAAGAAAATGCCTGTACCAAGTCAGGAATTTGGCAGTTGTTATCCATTCGTTGAAATAAAATATGACAAGATACATGTAACACTGTTAAATGCTTTCAGAAAATAATTGAAAAAAATGAGATTACTATATAGATATAAGATGTGGTATGATGGCCAATGAGACAACTCTCCATCCAAGTCACAATTTGTAAAAGTAAACCATTATAGGTCAAAGTACACTTGTTTTCTTGTAACATAACAAAATAAATAATATACTGTACATTCCTTAAACAAACTAAATTGTCTGAGTTATCTCCCTTATACAGCAGATTTTAAAATTTTGAATTCAGAATTTTTTACGTTATTTCTAAAAATAAAAGTTTAAAATAACTCAAATTAAGTTTTTTAAAAGGAAATCTGGCTTGGTAGTTTGTACTAAAACTATAGTCAATCCCCAACTCAAAAACATGTTGTTGTATTGCCAAACAATGATTAAAGCATGACCTTTTTGGTTATATTTTTTTACTAAAATATCAGTCAGAACACCTACGGATGAAGTGTAAAGTTGTTATTAGCAGTCTGAGAAAAACATTCATGACCTATCATGCAATGCAACATTAAAAGTACTGACAGGATGAAGGACCATGAGTATTGATAAGTGGAGAGCAGTACATGTTTAGTTATGTATTACTAGTAATCAATCAAAGTTAGTGTGAATAGAGAATAGAGGTACAGCCAAACTCCTTTTACCAAGCCTTTGTATCTGTGGAAGAATTTAGTAAATGTTCTCAAATATCATAATCATATTATCAATTGACATTTATTCATCAAAGTGCTTTGAATATTACAATCTTTGACAGTGAACAATATCACAAGTATTAAAAGGTTTTTGTTATGTTCATGATGTTTATTCCAGTCATTTTTTGTCTAGCCTTTACAAAATTGAAAAAGCAAGACTAAAGTGTGCTGTTTCCAGAAGTAGCAGTGACAGCAGTGTCGACAATGTATTTGAACATTTGTTTGTCAGTTTTAGGGGAACCACTAGTGGTAAATCAATGATATTTGGTATGCAGTTGTATTAGCATTGGCACATCTCATTTCCATGGAGACAATTTGGCCCTCAGTCATGTTCTATTGAATTGGAAACATTTTCTTAAGTTTACATGTACTGTCAGATAACTGCGAGTACTCTCAGATCTGTTCCTAGTGTCTTTTTGTTGTTTGGATGTACAAGTACCCTGCCACGTCCACTTGTATGTTTGTCCATCTGATGAGTTAAGCCTTTTCAACTGATTTTTATAGTTCATTCTTATGTTGTACTGTTATATCACTGTCCCAGGTTAGGGGAGGGTTGGGATCCCGCTTACATGTTTAACCCGCCACATTATGTATGTATGTGCCTGTCCCAAGTCAGGAGCCTGTAGTTCAGTGGTTGTCGTTTGTTTATGTTTTACATATTTGTTTTTCGTTCATTTTTTGTACATAAATAAGGCCGTTAATTTTCTCGTTTGAATTGTTTTACATTGTCATTTCGGGGCCTTTTATAGCTGACTATGCGGTATGGGCTTTGCTCATTGTTGAAGGCCGTACGGTGACCTATAGTTGTTGATTTCTGTGTCATTTTGGTCTCTTGTGGACAGTTGTCTCATTGGCAATCATACCACATCTTCTTTTTTATACATATATTAGTTTGTGTTTAGGTTAGTTTAAAGGGAATCACTTGACTTATGATAAGTCAACCATATTTGGTATGTAGTTGTATTTGCATTGGCTTTTCTCATTTCAGTGGAGGTTATTTAGCATTGTACCTTCAATCAAGACATATTTTTGTGTCAACTCTGAACTCTGGGTCAAAACCAGTAAGATGCTCGTCAGTCTAGTAAAATAAAATTTTAAATGGAGTGAATTTATGTACAGTTAAAATTTTCATTTCAGGTAAACCACCTGCACCCTCGCCTCGCAAACTGTTAAAATATGTGCATCAAGCGCATCAAAAACTAAATATACCATTCAAATTTTATGTATCAGTACTTTGATTTAGTAGCATAAAAAAAAGAGCAATCAGTTCTTTCTCAAATCAAAGGTGGCATATTGGGCATTGTTTTTTGTCAGGTATAAAATGTCTAATTGATAAACTATACCATTATCTTATCTAATACTTTGACTAAAACCTTTAAATCTTCCCATTACGATATCAGTTGATATTTTCTATCAAATTCTGGCAAAAAACCAAAATATTCAATATATTGATAAATCAATGTATGTCAAAAATAATACCAACTTAATGTTATAAAACATGAGTATGAATAATATGAGAAATAGGGTATACATCAATGAGAGGGAAACCTTATGACTAAAGGAACATAAAAAGACATGAACATATACTGTACAGTAGGCTGATAAAAAGAACCAAATCAACTAAAGGATTTAAACAGATATGTATAAATTGGGAGCTACATGTATATATATTTGAAATCCCAGAATGTATAAAAAGAATATCATGAATATTGGGGACTTAAGGTCAACTCTGTTTAAGAGAAGCTTCCTCATATATATAAGTTTTAGTAATAATATCAGGCACAACATTTTATTTACTGAAAATTTATCATAATGAACATTATTATAGCATTAGTTTTTCTTATTATAACTGTTCTAAAAAGATTAAAGAAACCTTCTTGACCCCTTTAATCCCTTAGATTTACCTCCCTCCTTCTCAGTTTTCAAACCATGCTAACTGTAATCCCTTACCCCCTGAAAAAATCAACCCTAAAATATAATCTGTGACAAAACTAACTCTTATATATATATAAAATTTCAAAGCAAAATTATTCTAACATATAAGTCAACTTTTACTTTAATGGATAGAAGTATAAGTTTTGCTACTTGTTGTTTCAAAGCCATACAGTGGCCAGTGGTTGCTCAGTCCTTGTCTTATTATCATTTAACGGACAGTTGTCACATTGACAATCATATGATCACATCTTCTTATTTTTATACTTGTAATATTATATATCAATCTGTATATTAGACGTTTTTTAAATAGGTTACACATGTAAGTAGGCATGAAAAATAAAAATCAATTGACATGTTTACGTTTTGTATTTCGTAGATTTGAAATCATTTGTGCGTATTATAAATATGATATAAATTTAAGGATGTTAAACATATAACTGGGTATGTTTTTAACAGTCATTTTGATCTAACTGAAAGTTTCTAACTTTTGTGATCATGTCACACTGAATGCAAATATAACTAAATAATATATTATTTTTCTGAAACAATAAATTAATTTTAAAACCCTATATGTTATGAACCAACCTATATATATCTACATGTGATATCAAACTTTTGTAATGAAGAGTAATGGCTGATCTTTATTCTTAAACATTTTAAATTTTGATTTGAAAATATGATGCAAAATTTTGATTAGACAGTTCAGTTAATTTACAAATTATCTATGCATGGGGCAAATTGAACTTCATGTATATTATATTTATAAAACATTTGTGTATGGTTGAAGGTAGAATGTTGACATGTTGTGTCGTTGAAGGTTGTATGTTGACATGTTGTGTCGTTGAAGGTTGTATGTTGACATGTTGTGTCATTGGGTTGCTGTCTCTCTGAGTCAGACCTTACTTCTCCTTTATTTTATATCAGATGTCAGAAGATGAAATTAGGCTTTAATGTTTGTAATGAAATTTTGGCTAATTGGCACATTAAAATAAGGCTCAGTGGCAAATACATTTTCTTTGGCAAATTGTAGATTGTAAATCTTTCTTGCAATCATGGTAAAGGTAATAATAGATTTAATTGTTGTCTCACCTTGATGGAGTGAAAAGAGACCTAGGTACTTGCTGTTTCTGGCGGTTGCGGCATCAATAATTTGTTATAATTGGTAATAAGGTCAGTTTAAGGAAAAACACTTATAACAAGTTAAAAGTATTTGGTATGCAGCTGTATTAGCATTGGCATATTTCATTCCCTTGGAGATTATTTGACCCTTCCCCCTCAATCATGGTCTATTGACTTTGAAACGTTTGAGTAGTTTACATGTTAAGGTTTATGATAAGGTCTGTTTAAGAGAAACCACTTATGATAAGTTAATGATATTTGGTATGCAGTTGTATCAGCATTGGCATATATATCTAAGTTCCATGGAAATTATTTGACCCTATACCTTTAGTCATGGTACATTGACTTTGAAAATTTTGCATAATTTAATTACATGTGATAGAAAGTATTGCTATTGTAATTTCAACATTTGCATTTTACTATAGAAATATACAAGCGACACATATCTCTGTGTCAACAGTTTATTATAGCAAAAGGTAAAACTTGACTAGTGGCAATGGTTAATTTTTTATACAATTTTAAATGTGTTTATAAAAGTCTTTATTCATGTCTTTGTCCTTCAAAATTATAAGTCATGGTTATAGTACAGTTATAGTACACAGATCTGATATTTAACTTGATTGGATGAATGGTCACATTTAATATAATTTGTATGATACTGTCAACCATGTGAAAAATTTAAAGATATGATCAGTCATTCAAAATATGTAAACATTATATAAATATTGATGAAATAAACAATTTACAATATCCTGTCACGTTGTCTTTAAAATAGGTGCAAAATCTAAATAAGGGTCATAAATTACAAATTGTCATGCATATATATCTATAAGTGTAACCGGGAAGAAAATTACGTACTTGAAATATTTTTTTATAATTTTGCATACATTTTGTACATGTAGAATTTGTTAATAAGTATGTGAAGTATAACCAGATTTAATAGACCGTGAGTACAAGACATATTTTATTTAATTATTTTTTGTGAAGGTGATAGGAAGTTGCAGTAAGGGAACGACCATTAACTTCAAGGGGGTTATGGTTTTTCCTGAAAATATTCTGATCCCTCATATATATAAGTTTTAGATAAATCAGACAACATTTTATTTACTGAAAATTTATCATAATGAACATTATTATAGCATTAGTTTTCTTATTATAACTGTTCTAAAAGATTAAAGAAACCTTCTTGACCCCTTTAATCCCTTAGATTTACCTCCTCCTTCTCAGTTTTCAAACCATGCTAACTGTAATCCCTTACCCCTGAAAAATCAACCCTAAAATATAATCTGTGACAAAACTAACTCTTATATATATAAAATTTCAAAGCAAAATTATTCTAACATATAAGTCAACTTTTACTTTAATGGATAGAAGTATAAGTTTTGCTACTTGTTGTTCAAGCCATACAGTGGCCAGTGGTTGCTCAGTCCTTGTCTTATTATCATTTAACGGGTGACATTGACAATCATATGATCACATCTTCTTATTTTTATACTTGTAATATTATATATCAATCTGTATATTAGACGTTTTTAAATAGGTTATGTAAGTAGGCATGAAAAATAAAAATCAATTTGTTTAGTTTTGTATTTCGTAGATTTGAAATCATTTGTGTATTTTAAATATGATATAAATTTAAGGATGTTAAACATATAACTGGGTATGTTTTAACAGTCATTTTGATCTAACTGAAAATTTCTAACTTTGTGATCATGTCACACTGAATGCAAATAAATAAATAATTATTTTTTCTGAAACAATAAATTAATTTTAAAACCCTATATTATGAACCAACCTATATATCTACATGTGATATCAAACTTTTGTAATGAAGAGTAATGGCTGATCTTTATTTAACATTTTAAATTTTGACTTGAAAATATGATGCAAAAATTTTGATTAGACAGTTCAGTTAATTTACAAATTATCTATCATGGGGCAAATTGAACTTCATCATGTTCATGTATATTATATTTATAAAACATTTGTGTATGGTTGAAGGTAGAATGTTGACATGTTGTGTCGTTGAAGATTGTATGTTGACATGTTGTGTCGTTGGGTTGCTGTCTCTTTGAGTTAGACCTTACATCTCCTTTATTTTATATCAGATGTCAGAAGATGAAATTAGGCTTTAATGTTTGTAATGAAATTTTGGCTAATTTGCACATTAAAATAAGGCTCAGTGGCAAATACATTTTCTTTGGCAAATTGTAGATTGTAAATCTTTCTTGCAATCATGGTAAAGGTAATAATAGATTTAATTGTTGTCTCACCTTGATGGAGTGAAAAAGAGAGACCTAGGTACTTGCTGTTTCTGGTGGTTGCAGCATCAATAATTTGTTATAATTGGTAATAAGGTTAGTTTAAGGAAAAACACTTATAACAAGTTAAAAGTATTTGGTATGCAGCTGTATTAGCATTGGCATATTTCATTCCCTTGGAGATTATTTGACCCTTCCCCCTCAATCATGGTCTATTGACTTTGAAACGTTTGAGTAGTTTACATGTTAAGGTTTATGATAAGGTCTGTTTAAGAGAAACCACTTATGATAAGTTAATGATATTTGGTATGCAGTTGTATCAGCATTGGCATATATATCTAAGTTCCATGGAAATTATTTGACCCTATACCTTTAGTCATGGTACATTGACTTTGAAAATTTTGCATAATTTAATTACATGTGATAGAAAGTATTGCTATTGTAATTTCAACATTTGCATTTTACTATAGAAATATACAAGCGACACATATCTCTGTGTCAACAGTTTATTATAGCAAAAGGTAAAACTTGACTAGTGGCAATGGTAAATTTTTTATACAATTTTAAATGTGTTTATAAGAGTCTTTATTCATGTCGTTGTCCTTCAAAATTATAAGTCATGGTTATAGTACAGTTATAGTACACAGATCTGATATTCAACTTGATTGGATGAATGGTCACATTTAATATAATTTGTATGATACTGTCAACCATGTGAAAAATTTAAAGATATGATCAGTCATTCAAAAATATGTAAACATTATATAAATATTGATGAAATAAACAATTTACAATATCCTGTCACGTTGTCTTTAAAATAGGTGCAAAATCTAAATAAGGGTCATAAATTACAAATTGTCATGCATATATATCTATAAGTGTAACCGGGAAGAAAATTACGTACTTGAAATATTTTTTTATAATTTTGCATACATTTTGTACATGTAGAATTTGTTAATAAGTATGTGAAGTATAACCAGATTAATAGACCGTGAGTACAAGACATTTTATTTAATTATTTTTTGTGAAGGTGATAGGAAGTTGCAGTAAGGGAACGACCATTTAACTTCAAGGGGGGGGGTTGGTTATGGTTTTTTCCTGAAAAATATTCTGATCCCTTATTTGATGAAAAAAAATATTGTGGTCAAGCAGATGACCAAAAAAAATATTCTGAATCCAGATTTTCCCCATACCTTATAGTGTTAAATTTTGAAAAAATAATTTGATTGATAGCGTCGAAAAACTGAAAAAAATGTTCGTGTTTTGCGCGAAAAAAAATTATGACTCCGACAAAAAACCATAACCCCCCCCTTGAAGTTCAATGGTTGCTCCCTAAGGGGGAAGGGATATAAACTGAAGTTTTCTGGTAATGATTTTGACCTTCCTATGGCATTTACAAACTAAGATGTAGCCAGCTTTGCCACTAAATCTACATACATTGATTGCTTTATTGAATTATTGTTACTTGTGGCAATTATTTCATGCATATTTGGGACAAAAACAAATTAACAATTAATTACAATAGATATGATCTGCAAGAGATGAATGCTGGGACATCTGGACTGCCACCAGAAATGATTTATGTTACATTGGGACAGAAATTTTCCCTTGTAAAAAAACACTTGCAAACTCTCAGAGTTGTTGCAAGTGTTCTTTAATGGTTAAGAGTTTATGCTGCATTTTGAAGACCTTTAACAATTTTGAATTTGAGATGAAGAACAGCAATAAGAGCACTGTTTCTTTGATTTATTTTTTTCATATGCATGTTGTGATATAATGTGTCATGATTTGATACATGTACATCCTTTCTTTTCAATGTAGTGTTCATATACATGTATGTATATACTGGCTTCATTTTAGTAAAATCTTCAAATAATCCTCCGGTCTGTGTTTTTATGCCCCATTTATGGGCATTATGTTTTCTGGTCTGTGCGTCCATCCGTCCGTTCGTCCCGCTTCAGGTTAAAGTTTTTGGTCGAGGTCGTTTTTGATGAAGTTGAAGTCCAATCAACTTGAAACTTAGAATACATGTTCCCTATGATATGATCTTTCTAATTTTAATGCCAAATTAGAGATTTTCCCCCATTTTTACGGTTGACTGAACATAGAAAATGATAGTGCGGATGTGGCATCAGTGTACTGGGGTCACATTCTTCTTGTCAGATGTTTTTCTGCTATCTATCGATCTGATGAGCTATATATTTTAATCCCTTTCCAACTGATTTTATAGTGTGTTCTTATGTTGCACTGTTACACCACTGTCCCAGGTTAGGGAGGTTGGTGCATTCAAACATGTTTAACCCGCTACATTCGTTCTTTATGTGCCTGTCCCAAGTCAGTAGCCTGTAGTTCAATGGTTAATTGTCATTGGTTCACATCTGTCATATTTGTTTTTGTAAATTGTTTTGTTATAAATTAAGCTGTTACTTTTCTCAATTGAATAGTTTCATATTTTTCATGTCTGGTCTTTTATATCTGACTATACAATATGGTTTTTTTCATTGTTGAAGGCCCTATGGTTGCCTATATTGCTTACATCCACTTCATTTGAACTTTGGTGGATAGTTGTCTCATTGACAATCATACCACATCTCCTTATTTTTATATTCAAGACTGTCATAGTCCTGAATAAAGATACTGTATCCTAGATACAAAAAGTCAGAAATAAAAAATTAATTGATTCTGTACAGTTCATATGTACTTCGATAATGTTTTCTTCTTTGATGTTGATGGAAAATACCGATAAATCACAGATGTGAGAGATGGAAAAACAAAGATAAAGCACAATTAATAGACATGTGCTTACAGATGACAAATCTCTCCTGTTCAATAGAAGTCCACACCCTTCATATTAATTAGCTATGTAATAAATATTTCCAATAGATTTTGGGTAAACTCCAGTATCCTAATAAATTTCAAATTTTATGTACAATTTATCATGCCAAAATATCTAACATCTTTAAGAAAAGTTCTCTTTTATAATTTATTATTAAGAACATTTTAGTCATTTAGTTTATATCTATTGACCATTTTGACTGAGGATGGAAGGAAATAGTCAGAAGATATCTCCTCCATTTTTACAGGTATATTTTTCTTTATAATAGATCAGAAATGTGTTAACAGGTTAATTCAATTACATTTAACATCATATAGCTAGCCCACAACATTTTCATCCTTCCCACTACCATTTCTCTCTTGAAAAGGTGGTTTGTATAAAACTTGGTAAATAGATTATTTTTGTTTTAAGGGGAGATAATTTAAATGTTCAAAGGATTTTAATTATTTTAACATGTTTAACAAAAGACAAGCCCACTTTTCAGCAAGATATCACTCACATCTCTTCCTACAACTGTAGGGGGCCTCGGTGGCCGAGTGGTCTAAGTAGTTGCTACTGTAATCACTAGCCAATCAACACTGAGGTTGTGAGTTCGAACCCGCTTCGTGCAGGAGCACTCGACTCAGTCTTAATTGACTAGGATTGTCAGTTTTCCTATCGAAGGTCGGTGGTTTTCTCCGGCACTCCGGCTTCCTCCACCAATAAAACTGACCGCCACGAAATAGCCCAAAATTGGTGCTTAAAAGTGGCGTTAAAACACAAAAATCAAATCAATCTTACAACTGTAAATTAAAGTATAAGGCAGAACAATATTGAGGAAAACAAATGAAATAAATCTGATTTTAAGTCTATCATTAATATTTTCATTTTCCAGTGAAGTCCTTGGCTGTTTTTTGCCCCTGCTGCTAGAGATTTGCCCTTTAATAAGTTGGAAAATTGCAAAGTTTTCATTTCCACACTCTAAAGTTTGCCTCCTGCAAATTATTAGGAAGTTGCAGTAAGGAACGACCATTTAACTTCAAGGGGGTTATGGTTTTTCCTGAAAATATTCTGATCCCTTATTTGATGAAAAAAAATATTGTGGTCAAGCAGATGACCAAAAAAAATATTCTGAATCCAGATTTTCCCCATACCTTATAGTGTTAAATTTTGAAAAAAAATAATTTGATTGATAGCGTCGAAAAACTGAAAAAAATGTTCGTGTTTTGCGCGAAAAAAAATTATGACTCCGACAAAAACCATAACATAACCCCTTGAAGTTCAATGGTTGCTCCCTAAGGGGGAAGGGATATAAACTGAAGTTTTCTGGTAATGATTTTGACCTTCCTATGGCATTTACAAACTAAGATGTAGCCAGCTTTGCCACTAAATCTACATACATTGATTGCTTTATTGAATTATTGTTACTTGTGGCAATTATTTCATGCATATTTGGGACAAAAACAAATTAACAATTAATTACAATAGATATGATCTGCAAGAGATGAATGCTGGGACATCTGGACTGCCACCAGAAATGATTTATGTTACATTGGGACAGAAATTTTCCTTGTAAAAAACACTTGCAAACTCTCAGAGTTGTTGCAAGTGTTCTTTAATAGTTAAGAGTTTATGCTGCATTTTGAAGACCTTTAACAATTTTGAATTTGAGATGAAGAACAGCAATAAGAGCACTGTTTCTTTGATTTATTTTTTTCATATGCATGTTGTGATATAATGTGTCATGATTTGATACATGTACATCCTTTCTTTTCAATGTAGTGTTCATATACATGTATGTATATACTGGCTTCATTTTAGTAAAATCTTCAAATAATCCTCCTGTCTGTGTTTTTATGCCCCATTTATGGGCATTATGTTTTCTGGTCTGTGCGTCCATCCGTCCGTTCGTTCGTTCGTCTGTTCGTCCGTCCGTTCGTCCCGATTCAGGTTAAAGTTTTTGGTCGAGGTAGTTTTTGATGAAGTTGAAGTCCAATCAACTTGAAACTTAGAATACATGTTCCCTATGATATGATCTTTCTAATTTTAATGCCAAATTAGAGATTTTTCCCCATTTTTACGGTTGACTGAACATAGAAAATGATAGTGCGGATGTGGCATCAGTGTACTGGGGACACATTCTTGTTGTCAGATGTTTTTCTGCTATCTATCGATCTGATGAGCTATATATTTTAATCCCTTTCCAACTGATTTTATAGTGTGTTCTTATGTTGCACTGTTACACCACTGTCCCAGGTTAGGGGAGGGTTGGTGCATTCAAACATGTTTAACCCCGCTACATTCGTTCTTTATGTGCCTGTCCCAAGTCAGTAGCCTGTAGTTCAATGGTTAATTGTCATTGGTTCACATCTGTCATATTTGTTTTTTGTAAATTGTTTTGTTATAAATTAAGCTGTTACTTTTCTCAATTGAATAGTTTCATATTTTTCATGTCTGGTCTTTTATATCTGACTATACAATATGGGTTTTTTTTTTCATTGTTGAAGGCCCTATGGTTGCCTATATTGCTTACATCCACTTCATTTGAACTTTGGTGGATAGTTGTCTCATTGACAATCATACCACATCTCCTTATTTTTATATTCATGACTGTCATAGTCCTGAATAAAGATACTGTATCCTAGATACAAAAAGTCAGAAATAAAAAAATAATTGATTCTGTACAGTTCATATGTACTTCGATAATGTTTTCTTCTTTGATGTTGATGGAAAATACCGATAAATCACAGATGTGAGAGATGGAAAAACAAAGATAAAGCACAATTAATAGACATGTGCTTACAGATGACAAATCTCTCCCGTTCAATAGAAGTCCACACCCTTCATATTAATTAGCTATGTAATAAATATTTCCAATAGATTTTTGGGTAAACTCCAGTATCCTAATAAATTTCAAATTTTATGTACAATTTATCATGCCAAAATATCTAACATCTTTAAGAAAAGTTCTCTTTTATAATTTATTATTAAGAACATTTTAGTCATTTAGTTTATATCTATTGACCATTTTGACTGAGGATGGAAGGAAATAGTCAGAAGATATCTCCTCCATTTTTACAGGTATATTTTTCTTTATAATAGATCAGAAATGTGTTAACAGGTTAATTCAATTACATTTAACATCATATAGCTAGCCCACAACATTTTCATCCTTCCCACTACCATTTCTCTCTTGAAAAGGTGGTTTGTATAAAACTTGGTAAATAGATTATTTTTGTTTTAAGGGGAGATAATTTAAATGTTCAAAGGATTTTAATTATTTTAACATGTTTAACAAAAGACAAGCCCACTTTTCAGCAAGATATCACTCACATCTCTTCCTACAACTGTAGGGGGCCTCGGTGGCCGAGTGGTCTAAGTAGTTGCTACTGTAATCACTAGCCAATCAACACTGAGGTTGTGAGTTCGAACCCCGCTCGTGCAGGTGCACTCGACTCCAGTCTTAATTGACTAGGATTGTCAGTTTTCCTATCGAAGGTCTTAGGTTTTCTCCTGGCACTCCGGCTTCCTCCACCAATAAAAACTGACCGCCACGAAATAGCCCAAAAGTGGTGCTTAAAAGTGGCGTTAAAACACAAAAAATCAAATCAATCTTACAACTGTAAATTAAAGTATAAGGCAGAACAATATTGAGGAAAACAAATGAAATAAATCTGATTTTAAGTCTATCATTAATATTTTCATTTTCCAGTGAAGTCCTTGGCTGTTTTTTTGCCCCTGCTGCTAGAGATTTGCCCTTTAATAAGTTGGAAAATTGCAAAGTTTTCATTTCCACACTCTAAAGTTTGCCTCCTGCAAATTTTATGAACGCATTCACAATGCTTAGGAGCCAAAACTCTTCTAGGATTATGTCCCTTTTAACTTGGAAAATTGCAAAGCTTGAGCAAGACATTTGTGTCCGTAGACATGTTAGAGACATTCTTTTATTCTTTTATTTTATAGTGATAATAATCTCCCCTGACTACAATGGAACTTTATTTAAAAGGTAGATACAATTTACCAAATATAATCCACTTCCAAGTGAATGGTCCATTGTCCTTTTTAGCTCACCTGGCTCTAAGGGCCACGTGAGCTTTTCTCATCACTTGGCTTTGTCGTCCGTTGTCAACTTTCACAAAGATCTTCTCCTCTGAAACTACTGGGCCAAATTGAACCACAATCATCATTGGGGTATTTAGTTTAAAAAATGTGTCAAATGACCCTGCCTGCCAACCAAGATGGCCGACATGGCTAAAAATAGAACATATGGATAAATTGCAAGTTTTGTCTATTATTTTGAAAGCTGTTATAAATAGAGAAAAATCTGACAATGGCAAAATTATTTGAATGTTGAGCTCTGCCAATTGTTCGTATACATCAAAACTGTTAGACAGCTTCTTATAGGAGTTATTGCCCTTAAATGACAAATTTTACCATTTTTTTCATTTTTGCCTATTATCTTGAAAACTATAATAGATAGAAACTTTAAAATGCAAAAATGACCAGCAAGACAAGTTTTTACAAATAAGTTTAACATGGTCGAAATCGTCAGTCGACTCCTTATTAGAGATATTGCCCTTTGATGACAATTTTTACCAATTTTTTGCATTTTTGCCTTATATCCTAAAAATTATAATAGATAGATAGAAACTCAAGTAAGCAAAAAAAAAATCAGCAAGACAAGATCTACAATTAAGATAATATGGAGGAAATCGTTTGACGACTCCTTATTGGAGTGAAAATATTTTTTTATAAAATTATAATAGATAAATAGACCCTTTAAATCACAAATAATGATCAGCAAGGCAAGATCTACTAACAAGTCAAATTTAGCAGATATAGTTAGTCGACTGTCACTCTTTATAGGAGTTATTGCTCTTAAATGAGGATTTTTTTTACCCTCTTTTGTGTTTTGAGCAAAAACTAAAGAAGATAGAGAGAAACTAAACAGCAATACAAGATCAACAAAACAGAGATTTTTGTCATGAATTCTATTCTCGTCTACAATGTTGGAGAGTGTCCTTTATTGAATATGCACATAGACCATTTAGACCAAGGTGAGCGACACAGGCTCTTTAAAATTAGGTTTCTTTTAAGAACTTTAATCAATCTTTATTCTGGTCCTTATTCATGATTTTTATTTTATTTTCAGAATATTCCCACTACTGATGAAGTGCAAGGCTGGTCCTTATTCATGATTTTTCTTTTATTTCCAGAATATTGCCACTACTGATGAAGTGCAAGGCTAGTCCTTATTCATGATTTTTCATTTATTTTTAGAATATTCCCACTACTGATGAAGTGCAAGGCTGGTCCGTATTCATGATTTTTCTTTTATTTCCAGAATATTCCCACTACTGATGAAGTGCAAGGCTGGTCCTTATTCATGATTTTTATTTTTATTTTCAGAATATTCCCACTACTGATGAAGTTCAAGGCTGGACCTCACTGGAACTTACATCTCAGTGTAAGAAGTAAATTACATTTGTGTAGGCCAATGACTAAACTGTGTTTATCTGATATATTCTGTATATACTTAGCCGAATTCTTCTCCAGTAACAATTTAAATCAACAATTTATTAAGACTAAGTTCTGTGATATACAATGGCAGAATCATGTGATCAAAATGGCAAGAACAAACCGATCTCAAAAAGTGTGTCATCTTCCAGCTCAGATGGAAGTCTTTCCACTGAATCATCAACCATTTCGATGCCGCCTGCACCAGACGGGGGCTATGGATGGATCATTGTATTGAGCGCCTTTTTGACTAATATGATTAGTGATGGATTTGCCTTTTCTTTGGGCGTTTTGTATTCAGAATTGTTGGATGTTTTTGGTGAGAGTAAAAGTACAACTTCATGGATTGCATCTTTATTTTTCGGAATGCCCTTGATAGCAGGTCCCTTAGCTGGTGGACTGGCAACAAAATTTGGATGTAGAAAAGTTTTGATATTTGGCGGAATATTGACAAGCATTGGTGTGTTTGCCAGTGCCTTTGCCAATTCTATTGGCATGTTGTGTTTCTTGTTTGGAATAGTAGCAGGAACTGGCATGTCTATGGGATATGTGACATCACTTGTCATGGTGGCTTTCTATTTCCATAAGAAACGAGCCCTTGCTACAGGGCTTGCTGTCTGTGGATCGGGAATCGGAACATTTTTATTTGCTCCATTCCTCGAGTACTTGATTGAAGAATACACGTGGAGAGGATCCTTTATAATTCTTAGTGGAATTACATTAAATTTAGTTGTTTGTGGTGCCTTGTTACGACCTTTGGAATTCACTCCGGAACAAGAGTGGCAAAGAAATCTAGAAGCATTCGAAAAAATGTCAAGGTCAGTGTCAAAAGCCAGTCTTCCTGATCATGGTAGACGTAGTAGAAAATGTAGTGAATCAGACAGCTCTAGCAGTGACTCAGATGAAGAGAACTATATTGGGTGTGAGCAGTTAAGTCATTCGCAAGTCATACTACCGACATTTCTAGCAGAAAAGAAGAACAAAATACCAAAAGAAGTTTTCGAGGAAATGTGCACAAACACTGATGAAGCTCTTGACATTCTAAAGAATTATTTCCGCACAAGAGGCTCATCTGATGTTAACATTATAAATAATCCCATAGAAGATATGTTGACAGTCACTAGTAACGACAAAATCGTTATCGTTAAAGAAGATCCCACTAAAAGACAGAAATTTCGCAACAAACCAAAAGCAGTGCAAAGGTCAAAATTGTCACAATATTTCCCAATGTGTCGTAAAGATTTGTTTTACCGTGGAAATATCATGAAGATTTCCCACATTCATCACCGATCAACCAGTTGTCCAGAATTATATCATGGATCGTTTGACGATGATAGTTCAGATGATGAAGATGAATGGTGTCCAGGAATACCAAAACTTCTTAGATTTTCAAAACACATGAAAAAGTTTTTCAGAACTATGTTCGATCCAAAGATTATCAAAAGTCCACTTTTCATCTTGTTTGCAATGTCAAATTTCATATTGTACTTCTGGTACGATGTGCCTTATGTGTTTTCAGTGGATCAGGCCAAAAAAGTTGGAATTTCAGATAAAGATGCATCATATTTACTCTCTGTTATTGGAGGGGTTAATACTATTGGACAAATTATATATGGCTATATTGGTGACAAGAATATTAATCTTCCATTACTGTATGGTCTATCCGTTAGTCTGTCAGGACTTGCACTATTATTTTATCCTATGTTCACAAGCTTTTCAGTATTGGCCATCATAAGTGGAGTATTTGGCTTCTTCATCAGTGCTAACTATGTTCTTTCAACATTAATTTTGGTGGAATTTCTTGGTATGGACAAGTTAACCAATGCCTATGGACTGACCATGCTTATACAAGGGATTGCCAATATGGTTGGACCACCAGTTGCAGGTAAATATACATGTAATTTATAGAATGCTTATTTTGTTTGATGAGACATAATAATGTCATGGATAGCATGTTTTAAAATGATCATGTGTTTTTTGTATATTTATATACTGTAAATTCAGGAATTATTGCGATGTTTTTATTAATGCCAAAAATGTGACAGTATCAGGTTCACAATAATAAAAATTTGCATTCATTATTTCAGTTAAAAGCCAGTTCCTTCATAAAATTCGCAGTTTCCTTAATTAGATCACATTTTGACAGTGGTCAGTTGCACGGATTCACAATAATAAACGCACACATTCATTTTTGAATTAACAGTACATGTAGATGTAATAGAACATACATGTGTTTTGATTAAAGAGAACTAATAATATATTGGATAGATGGGTTTTTTTTGTGTGCATGTGAACTATTGATATCATTTTGTTTTATATAGGAAATTAAACTGTTCCCCTTTAAAATATAAAGGCAATGATAGAAAAATATATTTTTCATTATTAAGTTACATATAATGTATATCATATTTATAATTAGTTATTTTGGCTCTTTTTTTATCATCACATATGATCATGATGATTAGAGATCCCACTAGGAAAAATGTGCCTAAAGATTCAAGAATTATTTCCCTTTGACTGCATTATATTTGTAGGTAGCACAGTAGTATTTGCATTCCAGAATTTAGGTTGCTCTTTTGTGTACCCTACTTAAGTCAATGTATCTGAACATTATGATTGGACAAAAAATACAGTATCTACTGAACATACTTTCCCAAACTGAGGGATGAATCAGGTGTAGAAAAATATGAAATAATTTTACATACAGATGAAAATGAATTTTTGGGAATTTTTTTAAATTTTGTATTCACTGCACGATAAAATACCTAAATGCACTAGTGGCCCTATGTTCTTGAAGATAGCAAAAAAAGTAAACGGTCATGATACATATTCAAATTCATTTCTGAATAGTAAAATGAAAGTACTTCAGTTAACTGTGAATGTAGAATTTTTGGCAGTGTTAGAAAGTGGTGAAAATTCTAAAAAGGCTATCATTATCCCTTATGGGCCAGGAAATACTACCGTGCCACCTGTACAGTCATCTAATTGATCATTGAGAGTAACAAACATTTAAAAATGGCTTTTTAGTAATTCCTTTATTTGAAAAAATAGTAAGGGAATTTTTAAGACAAATTGTTTTGTCAATTAAAACATTGTAAAAGGGCTTAATTGATTTGTTTTTATAATTTGTCCATAGAAGTTATTAATTCACACTTTTAAACTTTAAGAAACTAAAGGGGTATTTTACCATACACAAGTGAGACATAAAGTGTGATTGAAATTGCATTTCCCTTGATTGGAAAGAGTTTAAAACTTACAAAAAACTTTAAAGGGAGATAATTCAGTAATCCCATTAGTTGCATGGATAAAGCATGTCTGGTATGTTAGAAATTCATATTCAGATTTTTTGCATGCACTGTGCATGTGATACAATCTTTTTTTTGTCATAATTTTTAGATTGATGAGTATGATCTTGGAGAAGAGATGTAATTGTACAAAAATGTCTCATTGTTGAAGGCAGTACTGTGACCTATAGTTTCTTACAGTCTCATTGTTGAAGGCAGTACTGTGACCTATAGTTTCTTACAGCTACATCATTTGGTCTCTGGTGGATAGTTGTCTCATTGGCAATCATGCCATATCTTCTCATTTTTGTCTCGCCTTGACAAAGTCAAAAAGCAAGACATAGGTCTGCTGTTTCTGGCGGCGGCAGCGGCTTCAACAACGTATTAGTTTGTGATTTGGTCAGTTTATGGGGAACCAATAGTGGTAAATAAAGCAATGATATTTTGTATGCAGTTGTATTAGCATTGACACATCTCATTTCCATAGAGATTTTTTGGCCTTGCCCCCTCAGTCATGGTCTATTGACTTTGAAACTTTTGCTTAGTTTACATGTATTAGTTTGTGATTAGGTCAGTTTATGGGGAACAACTAGTGGTAGGTCAATGATATTTGGTATGCAGTTGTATTAGGATTGGCACATCTCATATCCATGGAAAGTATTTTGCCCCGCCCTCCCAGTCATGGTCTATTGACTTTGAAACTTTTGATTAGTTTATATGTATTAGTTTGTGATTAGGTCAGTTTATGGTGATCCACCAGTGGTAGATCAATGATATTAGGTATGCAGTTGTATTTGAATTGGTACATCTCATTTCCATGGAGATTATTTGCCTCCCCCCCAAGTCATGGTGTATTGATTTTGAAACTTTTGCTTATTTTACATTTATAAGTTTGTGATAAGGTCAGTCTATGGTGAACCACTATTGGTATGTCAATGATATTTGTTATGCAGTTGTATTAGCATTGGCAAATCTCATTTCCATGGAGATTGTTTGGCTCTGTACCTTCAGTCATGGTTTATTGACTTTGAATATTTTGCATAACTTACATGTTAAATGTATTGCTATTTTGATTTCAACATTTGCAATTTACTATCAGAATAACAAAAGGCAAGATATATCTCTGTGTTAGCAGTTTATTATGTACGAAAATGTATGTAAATATGTATACGTTCTTCATGTTCATGTTCACAGAGGTTTTGTTTTGAATTAAATTACATTATGTAGAATCTTCTATGACAATGTGATATACTATTAAAGCCTAGCCCAGAGTTTAACCTTTTGCTTGAAGTGAAACTGTTATTTGATATTCCATGGCATGTTTAAAAAGTATTAGGTTTAAAATATAAGCAGAATGCACAACTTCTATTAGGAAAGGCGACAACTTACATCTTATCTGTTCAAATTTTGTTGTACATTCTCATTTTTCATCATTTCAAAGGAAATAGCAACATTAACACAGTACATGTTGTTCATGTAGTATAAGTAAGACATTTTACTCGTACATGTACCTTGTGTTTTATTTTCTTGACTGATATACTGGTAAGGACAAATTCTGCTCATCATTTGCTCATTGATTGTTAATGATCTGTATTTCGGTATTGTCTTTCCTTAGGCTACAGAACTATACAATTTAAAATAAAAACAAAAAGGGAAATATACCAAAATTTGCTGAAATATTTTATAGGTTTCATAATGAGTAAGAATTGGATATCTCTTGATATCAACTAGAGTAATTTAATATTAATATAATAATATATGAGCCTTCAGTGAGTTTATTATCACTATTTAAGTTAAATAACAAGAATCAATATCCAATTTTCACGGGTTGTTAAACCTATTTCTCTTATGGTCAACACTCTCATTGTGTAGATAAAAATTTCCACGAATCATTAATCTAGTCTTTTGCACATACCAGTATGACGTAATATGTCATGTTCCCCCGTCAAACTTTAACATTAGACATTTTGAAACATTTTGTACGCTTCAAAATGTAATAAAATTTGACAAAAAGAAGATTTTCAGGTGAAAATTGTGAGTGTTTTATATATTATTGAAGAAATCACACAGTATGTCTATTGCCAAGAACAAAATGTACATCCTCTTTACCTTTGAAAGTCATCAATGACCTGACAAATAGCCAATGGAAATGTTGTAATATCTCATGATGCTGGATAAGCTAATCAAATTTGGGCATTTTTCATATCACACTCTGTGAAGTGTGATACGAGAAATATCTCTGCATGCAAAAAATAGATAACAGGCCGCAACCAATAAAGAAATGTCATTTTAATTTGTGTGATTGTTTCAGGTTATATTTTAAAACTAGATAGTGGTAGGTAAATAGATAGTGGCGCCCCCTGCTGTTTATACATGCAACTTTCTGTTTCAGTGAAATAAGCTAGCATTACAGCTGTTAACAAATATTATAAATCATATAAATAAAACAAACATTTTACTTTGTACCATGTTGTAAGAAATAAAATATTTAAAATGTGGACCAGTTTCCAGACAGAGACCCTAAATCTCTTTATGTTCCCTCTTTTTACGGTTATCTCTGACATTATGTAATGTAAGTGAGTAGCTGTGTGAAAAAATTGACAAATTATTTTCTTAATAGTAATTGTTTGTACAATCTGCTTGACATGCTTGATATGTGAAACATTTTTGATAACATTTTTAGAGGGTCTTTATCAAATTTAAATCCTATGGGAATTAAACTGAGAATGTTCTTTCCGTAAAAGAGAAGCGAAAGATACCAAAGGGACATTCAAACTCATAAGTCGAAAATAAACTGACTAAACATGGCTAAAAAAGAAAAAAGTAAAGTTGTATACTACAGCAAGCATGTTCCACATGTTCTACTACGCTGGTAGTGATTTGTATCAGAATATAATTTCACAGCCGAATTCAAGACACTGATTATGAGTTTGCTCAAAACTTGAAGTTGACAGGAGTTATTTGCTGATTAAATCATGTTTTTCCAACTCTGAATCTAACCAGTGTTGAACTTGGGTAATTCTTATATGAGGTCAAACTACCAACAATTATTCTTTTACTGATGCTATATTAGTGCCCCCAGCTAAGGGTTAGCTCTTTGTTAGAGTTGTGGTTCTGCTCATGGACTCTTGTTTGAACTCTTAAAAATGTGCCAGATAACAACTTAAAAATCAGAACAAAAAAGTTTAAGCACAATATATTAGAACACAAATAATGTTTGATTGAACTTTTTAATGTAAGTCTGTGGTTTGTTAAATGTATGTTTCATATTAAACTTCTTATTTGTGATGGAAAAGTATGACCTTCAATGTAAATAAACAACATTGGTATTTGGGATGGAATAAAGTAATCTTTGGTATTTGGGATGGAATAAAGTAATCTTGCATGCATGTGTAGAGTCAGCTCAGACTTGTTAACTAGTTTAAGCTTTCATGCTTTACTTTAGATTCCATGGCTGGTATTGTAAGTTAACTTTAAAAGCCATAATTCACACACAATCAGTCATGCACACACGCTTATATATAGTCAAGCATAGATGTCCTGTTCACAAATCTTTGCTTCCTGAATCCTGACAAAAATATATGTTAATCAGATGAGTGAAGTTTGCATCATTGTATTTTCAGGTTTTCATAAAACAGAAATTTTATATAAAGTTGAATTTCTTTATTCTGTTCCCTTTATTTCCTCAAATAAATTATTAGTCCCTTCTGTAAGGTTGATGATGAGGTGGTCCTTGACTTTAAGGTGATGATTAAATTTACATATTCCAATGATGAATGTTGATTTAATTGTTTTATATTTTTTACTGACTTAAACAAAAATAACACAGAATCAATGCTAATGTGCTTTTGGCCAAAATATTTAAATATTTCAACTTTTTAAATATTTCAACTTTTTAAATATTTTCTAATTAGAATAAAAGAAGATTTAGGATAATGTCCCAAACGAGGAAAAGAAGACTTGATTGCGGTTAGTTACTACAAGTGGAACATATCTATGGTTTTCTGTGACATAGAAATTTTATAATGGTCAACAAAATTATGATATCATCTGTTACTGTAAAACTATCAAAGGGAAAACTTCTTTTATAGCCGACTATATAGGATATGGGTTTTACTCATTTTTGAATGCTGGACAGTGATCTATATAGTTGCTTACTTCTACTTCTTTTGGTCTCTGGTGAAAAGTTGTCTCATTGGCAATCATACTACATGTCCTTATTTTTATAATGAAAATTCATACTTAAATAAACTCTATAATAAAGGTACAAAATGTATAATAGACAAGAAAACACAGACCAAACATTAATAAATGATATCATATCAAAGATACTTTCATTTACTGAAAGTATTCTAAAGATACCCCTAATCTGTTAATGAAATATCGGACACTGTAAATTATTCATTTTATTTTCTCAGAATTTCTGTCGTCCCACCCACACAGTAATTTGTTGATTTTATTTTTTCAGGTTGGCTGTACGACACATCAGGAAGTTACAATAATACTTTCTACTTCAGCAGTATCTTTATCATTCTAGCTGGCTTCATGTTGACAACCGTTCCAGTAACCAAATTTCTTAAACGGCACCTCATGTCACATGATCAACACAAGAGGGGATCTCCTGAGGATATTGCAGATCATGACATGACAAGAGTCCATTTTATACCTCAGAACATAGAAATCAGTGTGTAAGAAAATTTCATAAGTTGCTCTTTAAATATTGGTATGTCCATAGAACAGCTCTTTGTGCAAAGGAATAGCAATCAGTGATTGAAACATTTGGCTTTTTTACTTTTATATAATTATGTGTTGCACGAAAGAGAATGATAGGGTCATCTACTGTAAATCTATACATGGTACGTATACCTAAAGTTTGTTTAGGGTTTCTAATTTTGGCACAAAATGTTATGCATTTAAATAAAAGAACAATTTTCTTTTGAAAAATCTGTGTTTCAATTATAGGGTTCAAGGATTATGATAATAAATTATTGATTTATTATTTTACAAAGCATGTTTTATTGATACTTCAATTTCAATCATATAACCACTAAACAAATATACTGTTAAATAATATAATGGCCGTCTGGCTGTCCGGGAGTCTTTGAATCATTTTCATCTGTCACTAAATGTTTTTTAAAGGTCAGTCAAGTTATTAGCGCTAACTTTAACATGTTTATATAACTAACTGGTTATGTATAATTAACTTATATAAATTTGGGTTGCTGTCTCATTGACAAATGCCCCACATATTTCTTTTATTCAATTTTATCAAGTGCACTTAATTTCATCAAACATTTTTTGATACTTTGCATATGTGTAGCTGGATTATCATGTGTATAACAACTTCCCAATTTTCACTTCCCGGCAGCAATGTTTATAATGTATAAATGACGTACTGTAAATTCAGAAATTATTGCAAGATTTTAATTAATGCAAGTAATGAAACCGGTTGAGTATCGCAGTAATAATTAAGTACTCACATTTTGAATTTGATACATATTAACTGTATGTAGATTTTCCTGAAATCTCAATAATTAATCTCGCAGTTTTGTCCATTCTTCAAAAATCGGAATAATAAATGCACATAATAATTTCTGAATTTTGGTTGTTAATTATGAAAGCTTTGTCATTTTTCATATTTTGAAACTTGAAACTGAAATTTCAAATATTACATTTCTTGATGTTTTTTTTTTAGCTTACATAAATGTTGTGTATTCAGAGTGTAATATTTTGTTCATGTTTGTATAATTTGACGTTAATGTTGTGATTTTAAGAATGTAAATTTTGTTTGGATGTTTTTTTGTTTATGAATCAAACATTTGTGTTCTTTTGACCCCCATCTGAATATTGACCTAAATCAAAGACAAGTTTATATATATTATAACTGCACTCTGGACTATTCATGTGAAAAGAATTACCACATGATAGAAAAGGAAGTAAACTGAGTATTTTCAGTCATATGAGAGGGTCTAGATGGGGTTAACAGAATAGAGAAAAATGGACCAAGATTACAAAAAAAATTGGTCAAAATGATAAAGAATAGAGAAAAATTATGTACTACAATACAAAGAATAGAGAATAATGGGCAAAATAAATAAAGAATAGAGAAAAATGGCCTAAAAAATAAAGAATACAGAAATGAAGGACCCCCATCCAGACCCTCATATGAAACATATTTTGAAATGTCAATGAGTTCAGTTATATTTTAATGTTGACCTTTGATACATGTAAAAATATCTTTTTGTCATGATAATTTGATGTGTTAATGTGGTTATTATTCATAGTTAAGTTTAATTATCACAGATCTCGATTTGCTGTTCTTTTGTTAGATTCTTATGGGGTTTTATAAATTTTTAATTTTTATTTGTCAATAGTCCATTTCAAAATACCCACTTTTATTACAACTTTAGAATATTTATTAAAGAAAACAATTAACTCCAAGAGTCAGCAAAAATGTGGTCCCTGACTATGCAAAGCAAGCTGCATGAGAAAAGTACATGTGTGTTATGTGGTGTCTGCCTATACAAAGCAAGGCCGGTGCCTGAGAATGATGTGTTGTGTGGGATATGACAACATTGTTTGCCCAGTTAGTACGTAACATCACACATGTACTAGGGGGCCTCGGTGGCCGAGTGGTCTAGTAGTTACTACTGTAATCACTAGCCAGTCAACACTGAGGTTGTGAGTTCGAACCCGCTCGTGCGGGTGCACTCTAATCAATCTTAATTGACTAGGATTGCCAGTTTTCCTATCGAAGGTCGGTGGTGTTCTCCGGCACTCCAGCTTCCTCCACCAATAAAACTGGCCGCCATGAAATAGCCCAAAAGCAGTGCTTAAAAGTGGCGTTAAAACACCAAAATCAAATCAATCACACATGTACTACTGTGGATTCGTTTGTTTTCGTGGGTACCAATTTTGTGGATTTTAAGGAAAATGTCTTTTCATGGATATTTGATTTTATGTTTTACAAAAGTGTGCATGCAAGGCTATAGAAAAGTTGTTCTTTGTTGAACATTTAAGTCGTGCTTCATCTGTACCTACAAAATCCATGAAAATTGGTATTCCACGAATGATTAATGAATTCACAGTATTTAAAGAGGATTGCTAAATCTGAAGTTATTGAGGATAATTTATTACTGCCTTAACATCAAAACATGCTCCTTCCTTCATGTTCACATTGACACACTTTGTCTTCCAAAAATTCTAAAATTGGAAACTAAAGTGGGTATTGTGAAATTGGACCATTTAGTGATTCAGAAAATCAAAATAAATTGTCACCTTTGAAATTATCAGTTGCCTTTTTCATATTCATGTCTTGCATGTATTTTATTTAGTTATTGGTTTAAATACTTTAAACTAATTTTTTTTTCGTGGGAGTATTTTTGTATTTTTTTAATTTTGTGGTTTATACATTAGTTCTGCAGGTATACAAGACTATAGGAAGTTTGTATTTTGTAAAACATTTTAATTAGGGGTAAACCTATACCCGTGAAATCCACAAAATTAGTACCTTGGAAATAACATGAAGGATTTTACTTATAACATGTTTGGTGAAGATACAATAACAATCTCTAATTTGAGGTAGCCTCAGTTGCCGAGTGGTCTAAGTAGTCGAACTACTGTATTACTAGCCTGTCAACAATGAGGTTGTGAGTTCCAATTCTGCATGTGTAAAGTGGCGTAAATTCCAAATCAATCTAATTTGAGTTTCTGTTTGACTGTTACTGTATGGTTATTTCAATTTTTTGGTGGAAAGTTATTGTACTACTTTAGGGGATTTTATGATCTGAACTAACCATATGTGTGATGGTCTCACATGGTTGAATCGTTGTCCGTATCATTCCAGATTATTTATTATTGTTTATTTGTTTGTTTTGAATTAAATTATTAGTGATCTGTAACCAGTGAGTTACTTCCCCTCTGAATATTTCAGTAACAGGGAAAAAAATTAAAATTTTTATATATGTGTTTAATTAATTTGCAAATGCATTGTGTATTAAATTGATTATTATGCTAGCTATAGTTTGTTTCGCATATGTAGTTTTGACCAAAACTAAATGTTCAGCAATTAATATAAAAGAACATTTTCTGTTGGAAAAATGCAGTGATCAAATGATTATTCAAGGATGACACTAACAGCAGTACTAGTTTATTATTTTATTTCTATTTATATCTGTTGTAGAAAATTCATCTTGTTTTAATGCCCCCTTATGGAAAAATAATGCTTCTTGCAAATATTTGCGGCAATGTTGCTGCAAATATTTATGCAATATTGCTGCAAATATTCATTTTCAGTATGCAAATTAGTTTTCTTGCAAACAGTTGCTGCAACATTGCCGCAACAAATTGCGGCAATATTGCGGCAAATGTTTGCGAGAAAATCAGTAGCTGTAATTGTTGCAGCAATATTGCGGCAAATTCATTAGCTGCAATGTTGCAGCAATATTGCAGGAAAATTAATTTCTTGCAATATTGCAGCAACATTGCAGCAAATCTTTCAACAATTTCAGTTGAAAAATTAGGAATTAAAAACTAAGCATTTAAAAAAATATGATTTAATAATAAAATAAATTTTTCTCTGTCCTCTATAGGTTGTCGTGTTATATCTGTGTATCTTTTAGTTCCGTTTCTCTGTACTCACTGTCCTTAAAGTTGAATTTTCTGATTTCAAATACTGCAAAATAAAAGTTGAAGAATTTAGCATATATATAAAAAATAACTAAACATTATAAAGATATATAAGTTACTACTATATATTGTAAATTCTGGACTTGTAGAATGAAAATAAATCTTTATAAAGAGATAATTACAGAGCAATTTTTTCCAGCATTTGTTTCACTTAAAGGGTCAATGTCTAAAAGTTATCAAGTCCTTCTAGAAATTGCATATTTTTCAAATTTCTTGATCAGCAATTAATATATATATTACTATAGAATACATTTAACCTCATGCCAGTACTAGGTTGTTATTGCTTTTTTGAATATTTATTTTTCATTGAACTATAACATAATTGGTCTTGTCTATTCTTTAAAATTTTAATTTTTGTGATTAGTTGTGTATTATATATAAAAGCTATATATAGTTGCCATTTGTTGATAGACCTCTTATTGGCAGTCAAATCACAGATCTCTAATTTAATACCAAACTGCTTTTATTAGAAAATGTCTTGTTTTAATTTAAGTAATGTACTTTCTAAAACATATAGTTTTAAAAGTTTAAAAAATATCTCCTGTCTTACACAATTTTAATAATATTCATGTGCATAAATCTATTGTCTAATACTTTTGTCAACTCTATTAAGTTAAGAAGACTCTTTAAATATGAACTGTAAGAGCATGCACTTATTCAAAATGGTGGACATTCTACTCCATTGTACTAACCAAAAGATGTTATCCAAATTATGTGTAAACACCAATCTTCCTAAATCCAAGAGTCATGTCAACTGAAGGCTATCATCTGCACTATCCAGTGTCAATAGAATTAATTGGAACTTTTGGATCTAAATCCATTGTAAAATTCATATTACTTTGTTCATGATAGAAGACATCTTTGTTTGTTGTATGCATGTTCATGTCCAGTTCAGATTTTGAATATGTTGATCAAGGTTGCTTAGGGTATTGTGACAGTGTGATCCCTTTGAAATTTGCCCTAATTATAAATATCAATTGCCTAAATTTTGAATATTTGTTATATATTATAATAAAAAATAATTATATATATTTTTTTTATCTTTGATGTTATAATGGAAATATATACAAAGAAGAAATGCTCTACCCTTAATTTGGCCTCAAACTCTATGTACATTAACTTATGGTACTTCCTGTCTTTGCCACTACACAGAGATAAATGAAAACCAGATGGCACATTACATTTCTATCACCAGCTCATATTACTAATTGAGATGAGAAGGATAATTGTGTATACATAATTTTAAGATAATGATACTAGAAATTAAACAAAATGCAACTTGCAGGTGGGGCTAAATTCATTTGATGGAAAATATTAGAATTAAAAATATTGTTCATAGAAAATGTCACAAAAAGTGACAAAAGGCATAATAATACATATAGAACAAAAAAAAATATTATGACTCAATTATTTAGATTAAACTTGTTGAAATAAATACCAAAGTATTCTTGAAATTCTTTCCTTACAAAATATTATATAAATGTGATGTACAGTGAGTTTAGGAATTCTTTATAAGCATTGTTATTTGAAGATTTATTTAAAATAAATTATTCAAATATCCAGATATTTCTGAGTAAAATAAAATATGACGATAACAAATTTAGATAATAAGAAGTATCTATAACCAAATGTTCAAAGAAACGATATGTTGTGTATTATTTGAACCTTAAATCTTCAAACAAATAATCATATGTAATATTTTAAAATGCTTGAAATATTGGTGCAAACTATCATGTCTGACATTATTAAAGAAACTTTTCTTGCAAAGTTGTTGCAAATAGTTATTCCTTAAATAATAAAAGAAAAGGTTCCTGCAACTTTCTAGCAAACAAATTCTTTCTTGCAACATTGCAGCAAACTTGCTGCAATTTTCTTACAAACAAATTTTGTTGCAGTGAACATTATGAGAATGTTGCAGGTAGCTGCAACAACCTGCAACTTTCTTGCAAACACTTCTTGCAAACAAATTTGTTTGCCGCAATATTGCCGCTATATTGTTGCAATATTGCAGCAAACTTTCATTTCTGTAAGGGGCGCTGCAGCTTAGGGAGCATTAAGTATTTATAAGTGGAAAAATTGCTGAATTTTTTCGTTTCCGTTCTCTAACTTTAGTTTGCCTCCACCAAATGTTATGAAACTTATACACAATGCTTATTACCATAAAACACAGATCAGTTTCGAATTTGGGTGGCATCACTTTTACAGTTCTCTAGTTATGTCCCTTTATAACGTTATATGCAAGTGGGGGCATCATCTGTGTCCCATGGACACATTCTCCATTTATTGTTACAATGTTAATTCCATTTTAATTAAGAATTTAACCTCGATTTTGCTGGATGACACTAAGGAGTGTCCACTGCTAAGGAAAACATGGCAAAATTTGATGACTGTTAACATAATAAAAGCCATCTTAATTGACCTTTCGGATTGGATACTTTTCGATATTAAGAGCATAATATAGATTGGCATATTTTTGTACATGCCATCAAAAACCTAATATGGTCATTCCACTATAGATATATATGTTGCCAGAGTAGAATCAAAAGAAATCACAGAACTAGAAACATTGACAAAACAGATCCTAACTATTGTCGCTTTTTTTTTATACACTTATCGTTCTGAATACTATGTTGCCATAGCTGTAGGGCAGGTTTGATGACTTATTTTATTTGAGATATTTTTCTATTGCTGAGTTTTAGGAGGTTATTTTGTATAATTTACTATGCTTAATTATGCTTTATCTTCTGATCATTGTTGGTGAGCTTTGACTAGTTGCTACTTTGGTACTGTTGAGTAATATACTAGTATACTATATTTACTATTTATTTTGTCTGAGCTGTATATATTCATTAATTCAATAACCCATGAAATCATTTCTAATATAGTTTGCAGACTTTTGATACTAAAATATATGAACTGATATATTTGCAGCTAGCAAAAATCAGAAATGGCAGCCCCTTAGAAGAACTACTAAATTATTAAGGCTTTGAAAAAATATTTAGAATTTATATTATGAATCATGATAATGCTAATGAATGGCACAGCCTTTCAACAATGCTTAGCTGTGGCAATAATCAGGAATATATCTTTTAAACACAAATTGCGTTTCTGAAATCCAATTTAAGGCAGCAAACTGAGCAATGGTGGCAATCTTTTTTTTAATTAAATTTCTTAAATGTTTGTGTTCATTTTAAATAGGCTAACAAGACACACAAAAATGTTTGTTTCCCTTTGAGAAGTAGCAAATGAAAGCATTTTTTACATGCCAGAAAGGGATGGACTATGGTACAATGTATACCGGGTATATTTGTCCGTATGTCAACACTTTGTACAATAACTCAAATTTGCTTTAAGCAATTCTCTTGAAATCTAAATACAACATTAGGATTGACAGATGAAAGGCTCCCTTTTTATTTTTATACCCCACACAAATTTTTTGCAAAGGGTATAATGTTTTGACCCGTCTGTCCATCTGTCCGTCCGTCTGTCCGTCCGTCAGTCCTGTTTCTTGTCATCACAACTCTTCTCAAACCACAGAACAGAATTTCACGAAACCTTTTCAGATAATAAAGGACATACTATGTAGTTGTGCATATCGACAGGAAATTACAATTCAATTTTTTTTCTAAGAGTTACGCCCCTTTGAACTTATTTGCTTTAATGTACTACTGCAACAGTTTGTCATCTCAACTCCTCTGAAACCACACAACAGAATTTCATGAAACTTTTTCAGATAATAAGGACATACCATGTAGATGTGCATATCGGCAGGAAATTACGATTCAATTTTTTTTTCTAGGAGTTATGCCCCTTTGAACTTATTTGCTTTAATGTACTACTGCAACATTTTGTCATCGCAACTCCTCTGAAACTACACAACAATATTTCATGAAACCTTTTCAGATAATAAGGACATACTATGTAGATGTGCATATTGACAGGTGATTACGATTCAATCTTTTTTCTAGGAGTTACGCCCCTTTGAACTTATTTGCTTTAATATACTGAAACTACACAACAATATTTCATGAAACCTTTTCAGATAATAAGGACATACTATGTAGATGTGCATATTGACAGGTGATTACGATTCAATCTTTTTTCTAGGAGTTACGCCCCTTTGAACTTTTTCGCTTTAATGTACTACTGCAACAGTTTGTCATCTCAACTCCTCTAAAACCACACAACAGAATTTCATGAAACCTTTTCAGATAATAAGGACATACTATGTAGATGTGCATATCGACAGGAAATTACGATTCAATTTTTTTTCTAGGAGTTATGCCCCTTTGAACTTATTTGCTTCAAAATACTACTGCAACAGTTTGTCATCGCAACTCCTCTGAAACCACACAACAGAATTTCATGAAACTTTGTAGATAATAAGGACATACTACATAGATGTGCATATCGACAGGAAATTATGATTCATTATTTTTTTCTTACTGTTATTTTATTTCTCCAGTGACAATGTGGGGACGTGGGGTATGTGAGCGCGCTCACTAAGGTTCTTTAATTATTTTTTTTATTTGTATTTCCAGAGTTACCAGACTATAAATGTCATATTTAAGGCAATTTTTCAAACATCATGCACTTACTAGAGTATACTTTGATTAATTTACTCAAAATTATGTGTCTTATTGGGATTGGTTAAAGGAAACTCAATTTTTATTTTGAATTTTTTCTGGTTTTTATTTTCAGAGTTATTCCAGAGTTACAGGACTTTAACTGACAGATTTTAGTTGATTTTTCACATGTTGTACACTCACTTGAGTATGCTTGGATTGATTGATTTACTTGAAACTTTACACAATTATTGGAATTAATTTAAACTCCGTTTGGTGAACCAACGCCTGTGTGAATCATTTCGATAGAGTCCCTGAAGTGGATACCTTGGTATGCAGGGTTGTCAAATTTATTGGAATTGGTAAAAGTGTGGTACCTTATAATTTTGAAAATTTTCTGATTTTTTATTCCAGAGTGATGGGACTTTGACCGCCACATTAAGGTTGATTTTTCACATGTCACACACTAGCTATGCTTGAATCAAAATACTACAAAACTTACAAAAAAACTTGTTGGGGATTGGTGGATGTGGATTCCCTTTCCATATAATTCAACAGGGCCATTTTACTGACTTTTGATTAAAAACCTTCTAAATATGCCATTTTTTTTCGTGAAATGATTTCAATTTCCAAAAGAAGAAGCGTGTCATGCTCTCATGGTTCTATTCTTTTCTTTTATATCATAGAAAAAACTAATTTGGAAGGAATTGTTCTTTGTACAGTGTGTTATCAGTGTATCCACAGACAAATTTTACTTCAGAGAGGCAGTAATCAGCTGTAATGGTGCATTTATAGTACTGATATACTTACTTAGTATATAATGTTTGTAATAAGCAAGGGAGATAACTGTTGCTCATGACATATGTCATGTACAGCAGTATTAGGTAATTCTGTACATCAGCTTACAATAAAATGCTAATAGCCTTCTTTGGAAGCTGATAATTGTTTAAAAAGAATTGTTCACTATAAGAAAACTTCCAAATGTGATGTTTCCATATGGGAGTTACCTCCCTTGTTAGTTTACAAACAAGTAGTAGACGGGTAATAGTATAAACAGAATAAGAGAGGCAGTGTATGTTGAAAGTTTTCTGTGATGGTGTTAAGTTGTTACTTTTTGAAGGTCTCATTTGTTAGTTATGTATGGTCTCATTTTTTGTACATATTATTTACCAGTTATTATTTTATATTATTTTGGACATTTATTCTGCAGTAATCAGAGAAATTGTATAAATCTTTATTTACCTTATTATTTTTAGTATATTACCTTAAAGCTCAAAAGTCATTCAGTCTTTTTTTATAGATTCTTAAATATATGTTTCCATGGCAAATTTAGTTTTTTTCTTTAATGTCATAGAAAATGTTGTTTGAAATGAGATTGGTGCATTTATTTTATATATATAATTATAGCAAGTGCATCCCGTCAACACCTGTCACATATTAAAGGAGCACATATTTAATCTATGGGGGAACATATGATCAATACTTGTGAAAAAATTTTAAGTGATATTTTATTCCTATTTTTTATGCATCTTTTTATACCTAAATCACATTTATTTACATGTGTTAGCCATATATATTTCACAAATATATATTACCAGCCGCGATGAAGAATGGGGTGGAAGGCAGATCCTGCGGTTACTGTTTCAGGCATCAGCAATGTTAAAGTTTGTTATTATGTTACACAGTCTGGACATATGTATGTGTTAACAGTTTCTTTTAATGTGTTAACTGTTAAAACTTTTTCAGGCAGCAGCAAATGTTAAAGTTTGATAATTTTACAGTCTAGATATATGACTGTTAACAGTTTCTTTTAATGTGTTAGATATAAGAAGATGTGGTATGAGTGCCAATGAGACAACTCTCCATCCAAGTTAAAATTTATAAAAGTAAACCATTATAGGTCAAAGTACGGTCTTCAACATGGAGCCTTGGCTCACACCGAACAGTAAGCTATAAAGGGCCCCAAAATTACTAGTGTAAAACCATTCAAACGGGAAACTGTTTATGTTAACCAAATAAGTTCACACATATGTAAATCTCATGAGAAAATTTTTATTGTAAATAGATGGCTAATATCAAATCATAAGACAATAACACACGTTTTATCTCTGTCTAAGTTAGAGGTAGCTACCTTTATTATGAAAAGAAATAGATCTTGCCAGTTTACTTACATTATAGATTAACTTTGAAGATCACAAACTGATACTCAGTAATCCTATCATCTTTCAGCTTTTTACATTTTTAAAAATGTCAGATTTTTTTTGAATACATTTTTTAACCTCTGAGTGAAAATATTATGCATTGAAATTGCAAAAATAACAACCAATGAAAATATCCATGTTTGCAATATAAGTTGTAAGTTCCAACTTTCTTGGTGTAGATTTACAAGAACTTTGCTTTGATTCGTCAAGTCCATTACACCATGTATATGTTGTAATGAGGATACATGCTGTTTTTATCAGATTATTATAGGGCTAAATAAACTCATCATAGATACCAGGATTAAAATTGTGTTTGCCAGTCAGGCGTTTCGTCTACAAAAGACTCCTCAGTGAAGCTTGAATAAAAAGAGTTAAAAAGGCCCCAAAAAATCACGAAGTTGAAGAGCACTGAGGACCCAAAATTCCGAAAAAGAAAGATGTAAATGTTTTTTGGGGAAAAGTGAAGTTTATACACAATATTTTATTCCAAAAATCACGATCTTCCATTCAATTTAGAATTTGTTGTTCCAGAGTTAATTTTATAAAATGTTCGGTTCAATGGCAATAACAGTTCCAATTTGAATGTCTCAAACGTTTAGATTTGTTTTTCCAAAGTTATGCGACTTTTTTTTCAGAATAAAGACACTATTTTGTGTTTATTCTGCAAGCAGTTTTTTTTACCTTATCTCATGAAATTTGATAACAGTCTTACAACCTGTATTGAATGCTACCTCCTTATCTGGATAAATAGGAAATGATTGGTATAAATAAGGGGCTGGGCCTATCATGCGCTCAATGGCTCATTGCAAAGTTGTTAAAATTCTTAAAGCACTTGAAAGGGCAAAGAATTCATCTCCATGTTGTCAAAGACTTAAGGCACTTTTTGATCCATTTTGTATTATATCCATCGAGGTATTTTGGATTTGATGTTTACCTCATTTCACATTTTCTCCAATTTTTTTAAGATATATGATATCCAGAAACTGAAAAAGGGAACTAAATCATTTATTTTTTAAGGGGAGATACTAGTAATCAGTATTTCACAGTAAACATTGTTAATTCTCCTCTAACATATTGTTTTCTACCTGGAATCAAGATTTTAAGCTTGTATTTTATTTTGCATATATTTATATTTGAAGATATATACTTATTATTTCCTTTTTTGTTGTACTATATTGTTCTTGTTATTATGTGACTGAAAATAAAGTCCCTTGAATCACTGACTCTACTCTTTCCTCTTATACACTTTGAATTAAGAGTTAAGAATTATTTTATTGATATGGAATCCAACATAGGATTGTAACCAACAACAATATAAAACACTGCAAAACAATGCAATACATTGGAGCTGAAACATTTGGCACACAAAAACATAAAGACAAACCTTGGAAAATAATCCTAAAATAATAATGAAACACTACTATCACTGTGTCCAAACTATCCCAGCAAAAAAGGGTTTGACTCGCAAATATCCAACTTCCGTTACTGCAATGGTACACTAATAATGAATTTAATAAAACATCATTAAATATTCGACAAATATTTTTCAATTGAAAGTTGGACATAAAACATTTGTCTGACAGTACATCACTGTGTCCAAACTATCCCAGCAAAAAAGGGTTTTGACTCGCAAATATCCAACTTCCGTTACTGCAATGGTACACTAATAACGAATTTAATAAAACATCATTAAATATTAGACAAATATTTTTCAATTGAAAGTTGGACATAAAACATGTGTCTGACAGTACCTAAAGCGAATGTGTCAATAGGTTATTTTACAAATATTGTTTTTGCTTGTAGATTAGTGTAAGCTGGCTACACATGGTATATGTACATGACACAATAATCCCAACAAACACTAGGAAGTATAGTAATACAAAACATAACGTTCCTATTGGAAGTTGAACAAAAAAAATAGTGCAGAGAGCATGGTACTCTCCCAATATTGGGTAACGGACCTGACGCTCTTATTTGAACGTTGCTATGCATGCTACATAGCCAAAATGACAAATTTCTTTGATCATGATTCTTCCAAACAGATGGGAGAATTCCAGTAGTAGTTATCTAAAGTAGAAATACTTTACAACAATGCTCTTGTGAGGACCTAATCCTATATATTCCGTTACTTTTGGGTGTGCACACGTTCATTTGTTTTAATGATATACATATTTATGCAGTGGAAATTAAAAACCTGTGACGATTGATTTATTTGGTCGGCAGGAGCCTCTTGACGAAGGTTACAAGGCAGGGTACGGCGTTCCAATCACTGCTAGTCCACGGGTAGAACGATTCTTTCATTGTTTTGGTGTTACAAGCTGGGATCTGGATAGAGATTTTGCTCTTATAACTTGAGATGTCTAATTGTATAAGCTTCTGTCCTGTATTGGTGCTTTCTTCTTGGTTGATTATTTTATTTAGCATCATTAGACGTGCATTATTCCTTCGTTCTTTTTTCTAACGATGTCCAGTTTAGTTGTTCTATCATATCACTAATATCTATGATGAGTATTTTTACAGATGATCCATTGCGGTATCGGTTTGTTACATATCTTGCTAATTTTCTTTGTACCAATTATATTTTATATTTATCCTTTTGATGATGCGCATTCCATACTGCTTTAGCATACTCATTTGCTGGTCTTAAAAGGAGATGTAGCCTTTTCCCTTAATATTACTGTTTGTGATGTTAAGAATTCTTTTTTTCAGAAATCCGATTGTTTTGTTAGTTTTTCGACATATGTTTCTGATGTGATTTTCCCACTTTTAGGTTTTAGAATAGTGTTATTCCAAGATATTTAGCCGATGATAGATGTTCCAGAGTAAGGCTGTGGAGGAAGTATATTGGTGCTTTGTTCTTTTTGAAAGAGAGAACTAGTATCTGGTATTTATCAGGATTGTAACTATGTGCTCCATTATTTTGCAATATATATGCAGGTTAATGATATTAGCCTGTAGTTCATTGGTTCGAACTTTTCCCCTTTTTGAATACTGATCACACGTTTGCTTTCCACAATAATGTTATCATCCTTGTGTCATAAGATCTTCTAAAAAAATGAGTTGTAATAAATGTCAGTTCTTAAAAGATTCTTGAGGGAACATCCGGACCAGCAGCTTAATGTGGATTTAAACCAACTAGTAACTTCTTTATTCATTCTATTGGGATGGTGATACCAAGGTGCTGTGTTATGTTGACCAGACTTGTCGCCTCATGTCTGGAATGCTGTTTCATTATGGTCTTTTTACAACACAATGAACGTTGAAATCGTGCATTTAGGATGTTAGGTTTGTCAGTTGGATCGTCTTGTAGTAATCCTTCTGTCGTCTATGTATTTCCAATATGACTTTCTTATTTCTCTCTGGGTTTTGATCTTCAGGTCTTTATGTGTAGTTATCTACGGATTTGCTCTTCTGTATGCTCAATTCCATCTTTTGATTAACCCTCTTATATCTGTTGTAATCCACGTGCATCCATTTTCTTCAGAGCCACCCTGTTAGGTTTATTTCTATTAATGCTATCTTCTAGTGCTATTACAAATAGGTTCAATAGGTCATTTACAGAGGCATTTTTGTCATATAGTGTTTTGACTGTGGATTGGATATTTTGAAGATCGTCTTTCACATTTTGCCATTACCTTTTCAAATAGAAAGACCTTTCTTGATATCTGTGATAACTTAAATGGTATATTCTAGCTGTTCACTTCAGTATAAACAATATAAACAATTATCTGGATAATTTGCAGTAAAAAGTCTAAGGTGTTTGTTACTTTGTATTTTTGCATCCAGCTATCAGGTTTTTGGCTTTGGGAGTTCCTGGTGCAGAGTTCGGACTAAGGAGGTTTTACAGTGTTGTTTTCATTTTTTTTTACCTTTGTATGTATACTTTATCGAGAAATTGTATACTAGTAAGGCATTGTTTTATTGACTGTATGTACTATCAACTACAAACACCTTTTTGTTGGCGTCTTTGTCATATTTATGTGTATGTTTGTTTGAATTTTTTAGTCAACTGTGTTGTATGTCTGTGATGTATTCTGACACAGTTGTATGTGCTGGATCCCAATTATTGTCATATTAATCCATTATATATGTTTGGGTTACTCACCCAATTTTGTCAATATAACGGACCTATAAACAACTGTCTCACAAGTGGGAGGTTTAGCTAGCTATAAAACCAAGTTTAATCCACTAGTTTCTTCGGGAAATTACCAAGGAAGGAATATGAGTTGGTTTCAACTCGTTCCGTTGGTTGATATAGTCTAATGTTTAATTTTGTCAGTTTTTATGGACTTTCTCCTTTTTGAATTTACCTTGGGGCTCGGTATTTTTGTTAATACATTTTTGTATCAAGTTGAGTTAGCCCGTGGTCATTCAGTATGTTGACAAATTTGTAGTGGATGTCAATATTACAGGTGAGCTCAGCAAGCTGTCACGTACTGCAATTAATATCCCCCACTATTCATGTGTCTATCGGTCCTGTATAGGTTGTAATTTGGTTGTCTTAATTGCTAGAATCTATCATTCGAGTGTCACTGGTGAGTCTCTTGCAGACGAAACGCGCGTCTGGTTTACCAAATTTTAATCCTGGTATCTTATAATGAGTTTATTGTCTCTATTCCAAATACAATGCCTGGTTTGGTACTATCCAGCATATTGTAAGTTGACTTTGCATGGTATAATGGACTGGAAGTTTATATTTACGTAATATTTTGGGGGTTTTGACTTAGGCTTGGACTTTCTGGTGGTATCTGGAGTAAAAGAGTAAACATGCCTAATATTTCGCGTTTGACTGTTGGATTGTCAAGAAATGTGTCTGAAATACTGAAGTGATTGGGAGTGTTAAAGACTAGTGAGTTACAGAATGTTGAGTAGTTTGGACATTCACACATAATGCATTATCACGCTAGCCACAAACAATTCCTTTGTCGTCCCATGTGATAGGTTTGACGCATGTTCCACTTGGATATATATATACATTGTAGAATTCTTCCTTCATCTTTAGTAGAACTATTGATAGGTATAATAACAGTTTCCGTTGTGATTCAAGTTATTCGTGATGTATTTGTTTTGGTTCATAGCATATAGTAGTTGTCTCAGAGGCATTTTCATTTTGTGTGTCTGCTATTTTGACTGGAAATATGTGGTAACTTACTCACATAAAAAAATAGAAAAACAATCAGAAGTGACATCTCTTGATTGTGTAAGAAGGTGGTGCTACACACATTGCTAAACTTCCACTGTCAAATTCGAGTTTCCGAACTGTCGTCATTTTTTTCTTTGTTTAAATGGTGACCACGCTATGAAACAGAATTTCTGGTGTTGATAGAAACTAATTTGTTTGACAATGAATGTAAGGTGATAATGAAACAACATTACCCTGCTGAAAATGTATTAAATTAATCAAAGAGTACAAACGATTTTTTTCAAGCCTGCGACATTGTGCCGAGGAAGAGAGACAGAGCGATCCTACATTCGGTAGTCATCGCCGGCGTGCGGCAACATTTTGATTCAGTCTGTAGTTAAAGGTTTTTTTTTAAAACATAAATAACTTTGTCACCTTTGTGGAATTGTCTGAAGTTTATACATAAGCTTTGTATGATCAAGAGACAGTATCCAGAGCTAAAATTTGAAAATAATTTTTCGATATTTTTCTGATAAATTGACTTAAAAGTTTTGCAGTGCACATGAAGATACAGTTTCCATACATCAACTTTGTCAAACCTTCACGGATTTTCACGAAACTTGAACAGAATAATTTTTATGATAAAAAAACCAGTACCCAGTAAAAATAAATCTCCATTTTCCCGTATTTTACTGATAAAAGGAGTTGAGTTTTTTTAGCAGTTATCTTAAGATGCACTTAGGAATTAAATTTTTTTGTCATCAATTACTTAAGTCATTCACCTGGAATGTAATATGAAACTTCGACAGAAGCTTCTTCAAGATAAAGAAATAACACCTTTTTTAAATCCTGAAAGGTGAATTGTATAGTGCTCTTAATGATTTAGTTGAAGTTATCTCTGCGACAGTTTTACAGACCCTATCGCTACTTGGTTGGCCGTTACGGAATATTGATGTCACATAAACATGACAATAAGATATACATGAAAGTGCCATTACGAGTCGGCTGACCGTTATCATGGTTATGGAATATCTGTTTCACAAATGACGACGGCTATGTTCCAATTGTCGTAACCACAATCCCGTCCTCTTGTCCTTGAATGTGACCTACCGAATTAGACTTATCACCAGATTTGTACTTAGATGAGCAACACGACGGGTGCCACATGTGGAGCAGAATCTACTTAACCTTTCGGAGCATAGGTGGGTTTCGTGTTGCTTCGTCTTTAGTTTTCTTTGTTGTGTGTTGTGTTCTGTTTGTCTTTTCGTCGTTTTTCGTTTTTGCCATGGCATTGTCAGTTTGTTTTCGACTTGTGAGTTTAACATCCGTTTCGGAATCTTTCGCCTCTCCTTTATCCCGTTTTTTAAGGTTTTTATCACTTTCTTTTGGTTTTTTAAAATTTTCTTTCGACATACAATCATGAATCTTTCAAGATAATACTATTTCATGAATGGAATCTTAGTTCATATCAAAGGAGATAGGCCAGACATTAATAGCACCGTGAAACTAAATTGATTAAGACTGAGAATCTTGATACATCTGAAAAAATAAAATTTTATTGAATTTTCATAACATTTGTCATATAATTGCAACATAATGTTTAAAACATTAAAAACATATATTTTCCTGAATTTGAATAACTTTGTCATATAATTGCAACATAATGTTTAAAAGATTCAAAAAATAATTCATCAAATAAAAAATAGAAATACTGAAGACACTATAAGCTCTCTCTCTGCTCTTATTATAAATTAATAAAGATTTGAGCTTGAAAATAAGCTGCGGCTTGATTTGATTATATAGTACTATCGAATTATTTAATAATTTTGGCTCGGTTGTTTCCTGTTTTCTGGAATCCCTTTCGTTCTGGTCTCTCAGAATTACTCATTAAACTGATTGCATGCTTGTTTTCCGTATTCCGTACATATTTTAATCATTTTGGCGTGGTTCTTTCTTCTGTTTTATGAGAGATGAAAGGAACACAATGATACCGGAAATACCGATACAGCTGCCTGCGGAATAAAATGTTTTGTCAAAGCTACCAGTAGTGTCAAGTAACCATCCTAAAAGAAATAAATATAATATATAAATGTATATATGCAAAACACATCGTGACTTAAAAAATACTATTAAAGGAAAAACAGATCAACATAATTACTTTTAAAATATCAGTGATTGTAGTTTTCGAAACTCGTTATGCTGCGGCGTAGAGCAATCATCAATGATTCCATCAATCGATAAATCACAACTCGTTATCAATCGACATGAATTATGTTTTATCTACTTCGTTTTACGTGGTTCGGTATTTTGATTTACTTGCAGAACGATGTTCAAAATATGCATTTCAAGATGACAACAGTTTAAATTCGAATCATAATAAATAAGGTAGGTTCTGTAGAATTGGACGGCTTGGACGAAAGACCATTACTTTAATAGGTGTGGTTTTCCCAAGCAAAATTATATATAAGCACGGAAAGAATTAACAATTTTTCAGTCATGTTCATGTATGCTGTCAGCACACTCAACCAAACTGTTTGATAAGACATTTCTCTGATTTTAACATTTTTCGTAAGTTGTGCGTGTTGGCAGATCTATATTTATCGGGATTTAGCCTTTTTTAAGAAGTGGGGGAGTTTGTAGACCTATATTTAACGGGATTTTACCCTTTTCATAAGTTCGGCGAGTTGGCAATCAAGAGTTGTGTGATTGTTATGAAAGTGGGACAATTCGGCAGTGGAGTTAGTTGTCATGAATTCTTTAACTAAGGATCATAACAGAGTCACAACAATTAAAGTTCGAATCTTAAAAAATAAGGTAGGTTCTGTAAAATGGGACAGCTTTGACAAATAACCATTAAATTCAGTGGTGTGGTTTTCCTTCACAATGTTATATATAATCACGGTAAGATATAACATTTTTTTCAGTCGTGTATGTTGTCAGCACTTAAATCACAACCTAAATAACTTGACATTTCTCTGTTGATTCTTTTAAAAATTGAACCCGATGGTTATTATGTGTTTAAATCAGTTAGAGAAATAACAGTGGAGTCCAAACTGTTTACCCTTCCGGTGCATATCAGTTCACCGAATTCGTGTGTAAGTTGGTCAATATTTAATATTCTATCTTGTGTTTTATGAACTGCTGTTTGTCTATTCGTACTTATCCCGGCCATTTGACTTTAGTCTGGTCTTGTCTTTGACTTGTATCTTTTTTAAATTGCCACTTGTAATCTTCTCCCCTTTTCTCTATAGGTAAGGGACTGTACCGGGGGACATGACAATTTCTTTTTAGCTCTCCCACTTTTTTCAAAATCGGGTATTATTTTGTTTTCTACTAATTTCAATTATTTTCAATTATTTGCACGTTATTCTGTACTATGTGCACATAAATTTACTAGAAATAACTTATATTTGCTATTTACTAAACATTCCAAGTTTACATTCGATATATTCTCAGTGACCGCTTGTAATTGATAGTAAGTAGAAAATATAAATTATTTCTAGTATATTTATGTTGACATAATACAGAAAAACGTGAAAATAATTCACATTAAAAGAAAACCAGAAGATAACGGATTTTGGAAAAAAGAGGGAGGGCTCATGAAACTTGTTCTGTTCCCAAAAACCATTATTTTCTCAAGAAAAAAAGAAGACCGGCGTTATATAGACAATAGTGAAATAAATTAAATTACGCTTGTAGCAAATTTTTTAAAGCTTACCCACTACTGGTCGCATGACTAAATAAGACACTCCTTGAAGAAACATTACAACTCCATAGGCATCAGTAAGTTTATCTATCCCAAGGATGTCTACAATAACTACGGAAGTGAGTACTTCGGCGGAGGCTGAAAAGAGTCCAAACAGTCCGGCAAGTATTGTGCAAGGAAAAAAAGTGGTAAATAACGGAACTACAGCTAAAACTACTCCTATCAATAACAAACTTCCACTATATAGATATCGTCGATTTATCTGCTTCCTGTCACCAAGGAAACCATAAGGCAAGTTTCCCAAGGTATGCGAGATTCCGAATACGGCAACCATAAACACAGTTCTATTATCTGTAAAGCCAAGAATCATAGCTCGGGTAACAATGAATACGTAAGATACGTAATACCAAAAGTACAGAATAATGCTGGAGAGTGCAAATATCACAAAACGTGCATTTGTGAAAATTGAAATGTCAATCAAGTGTTTCTTTATTCGTTTGCATGGAGTCTTTGTAGTTTCACGGAGACCACGACAGCTAACAGGATTGGACTTATAAATGTCTTGCGATTTAAGAGATTTTGTAACTAAACAATTCCCGTCAATAGGAGTTAATTCATTAGCAGGATCCCCTTGATCTTGTTCAGTAAATATCTTATCATCACAGTCTGAATCTTGAACTTCTATATATTCGTGTGCACCTTCAAGAGGTTTGAAGACAGCACCACAGACTATAATATTCAAAGAAATAGCACCTATAATCAGGACAGCACCACGCCAACTATATGACATAATGAGATATTTATATAAAGGAACGAAAATCAACGTTCCAATGCCGGCGCCACAACGTGAAATTCCTATAGCTAGGGTCCTTTTCTTTTCAAAATACATCGCAACCACAACAATCGAGTTCAAATAAGGCATCGAAATACCCAGACCGGCTATAAAACCATATGTCACCACCATAGCACCTACGGAATTGACAAACGTACTTGATATGAAGCCTATTGCAGTAATTAGTCCACCAATTATAGTCGCTTTTCTAAAACCAATTCGGTTTGTTACAACGCTTGCAATTGGTCCACATAACAAAGGAACGGCAACAAATATCGATCCAATCCATGCAGTTGAACTCATCGATTCTTGAAAATAATCCAATAGAAATATATACAATACTCCAAACGAATAAAAGCATTCGTCAGTTATCACGTTGATAATGAAAGCAGAAAATACAACCACCCAACCTCATCCGCCGTCCGGTGGTTTGACCTTACCATGCCGTATTGATTTTGTTACCGGGTCCGTTTGATCGCTGCATTCTTCTGCCATTTAAAATCTATATGTATAAATAGAAAACATAGGTTTATAAATGAAACATATTTCGGGTATGAAATGGATGTACTGTTGTAATTTTTTTTTTGTCTTTTTTATTTGTTCCGTATATTCAGTACAATTAATGCGTTCGAATCGCAGGTACGTATTTACTTTCAATTTACTTTCACTGGGACCGTTAAGTTCAAATAAATATACACCATCCGTTACAGCCTTCATCCGTTACAACAGTAGGGCGTGCGTTCTGCTGTCCGGGATGTGCAAGTTCGCAGCCACGTCCGATCAGAATGGGAACGTTAAATCCAATGCCTCATGTAGAGAGAGTGCAAGGCTCTCTGCACATTAAGAACCCTTGCAAAAACACTTTGAGAAATTTCTGTTCCTATTCAATATAACCTAGTTTTCCAGTTGCAGTCCAAATTTCACGACCTTCATCCCGGACGAACTCGAGGCCCACCCTATTGCATTTATTGTAAATTTGTTCTCGTCCTAAACATGCATGAAATATTTGAAACTGGACATTAAGTAAGCAACAATCAATCAATCGAGCTTTCGTATTTGTTGTTGTTATTCTTGTTATTTGAAGGTAAACATAGTGTTTCTGCAATTTAAGGACCCACTAATGGTATTTATTGCTAATTTGTTCTCGTCTTGAACATACATGAAATATTTGCCACTGTGCGTTAAGCAACCAACAATCAATCAATCGAGCTTCCGTATTTGTTGTTGCTATTCTTGTTATTTGAATGTAAACATAGTGTTTCTGCAATTTGATGTGTATACAAAATTTCCAAATTTGAAAAGAAATGTGCGATTGAACAACAAATTATCAGAGAAAAAAGTTGAGAAGGTGTGTAAATAATGATTCTGTAATCAAGAAACCTGATTAAGGAATGGTACGATTTTAGAAATGGTCAGTGAAGAGTACAGGAAAGATGTGTGTTAGGTATTCCTCTTAATCATTTGCAATGGATATCAAATAAATGGTGAATCCATTGTGATTCGCATATGATCCTTAAAACACCGATTCTGACCTTGAATTTCAACTTGATCATAAAATTTCAAAATGGCCATAATTGGTAGCTTTACTACTAGATTGAACAAATCGCTTCATTAGAGTACATTCTGGGCGTTAAAATCAGCAAATGTTTGATATATTGTCAACAAATGATGATTTTGTTCATTTGTTCGGACCTGAAAGCTTGAGGAAACCCAAGTCCGCAACCCTAGGATCCAAAATATTCTGAAGCCAAAAATTGTCAATGATGATATAGAATCCCTAGACACAAAAACTTTTTGGATCAGGGGTAGTGACCAAAATAAATTATGTTGAAAACTTAAAAAGAATTATTGAAAATTTGACCAAAAACTGACGTTACAACAAAAATAATGCACACTTGAAGGGTCAGTTCTTCGTCATTTTTAATGTGATGTGCCTAAAAGAAGTTATTTTGTATTAATAGTTATTTACAACTACTTCTATGTGAAATTTGTAACATTTTAGCCTGAATAAAAAACATCAAAATCTAAGGAACTTACTCCTTTGTTTGATGTAGATCCGTAAAAATGATTGAATCAAAATGACGGTTCAATATGGTTACTACAAAACGAAAAAAAAGATCTAAAGTCACTTAGCAATTTAAATGGAAAACGTATTGTCACATAAAAAATTTAAATGTTAATACAATAAAAGCTGTCAAATCATATGATCCAACATTTTTAAATAACATTACAATTCAATTTTGTTGTTGTTATATACAAATACGGAGCTATGGTATGATTGCCAATGAGACAACTATCCACAAAAGTTCAAATGAAGTGAATTGAAGCAATTTAAGGCAACAATGTTTGAATATATTTTATATACTTGAATGGCTAAGTTTTAAAGTACATTTCTTGTCAAATTCATGTTCACAGGTTTGACTCAAATTCTCATATTTGATTTATAACATACTAAAATGTATATTTAAACTATAAAAAGTCTAAAATAAACAATTTACAATGCATGGAGTCGATAATATGTATCTGCATTTCGTGCCATATAATTAACCATCGAGGTGACCTCCGAAGACTGCCGACGGCCATAGAACCCGATATAAACATAATTATAGAAATAAATAGATAGCGAATACGTGCAATTGTATTTTTCTAGGTCTGTTTGATTTCATATTATAGGTTAAAGAAATATGTTTATCATCGTTTTTATCTGTATAAGAATGAGTTTTTGTTGATCGAATCAGCAGACCAAATGGTTTAACCTTGTTTTACCTTCAATGTTGACATTCCTTTCCTTTTAATAGCTGAACATGCCTAGTTTATGCGTGAAATTTCTCTAGCTGAGTAGGTTCAACTGAAGGTCACATGAATACGGATTCAATGAGGTAGAATTATTCACTTGCAAAAAAACGTGTATATAGACTTTCTTTTAAAATTCTTTCGACAAAATATTCAATTTGCTATATATCCGTAAGTACAAAAGTTCCTTGTATAATATTTTCGATATTTATATGCAGTTCCACATGCTCAAATTGCTAGCAAAATTCATAAAAATCCGTGAGATTCCCCATTCACGTACCTTTTACCTTAATGCCTATAGCCATTGTCTCTATTCCAAATATGATGCCTGGTTTCGTACTATCAAGCATATTGTAAAGTTGACCTTGCATGAATAAATGGACTGCATATAATTTACATTTACCATGCGTAGTATTTTAAGGTTTTCGACTTAGGCTAGGACTTTCTGATGTTATCTAGAGTAAATGAGTGAACAGTCTGCGATTTCGCGTTTGAGTGTTAGCCTGTCGAGAAATGTGAGTTACAAATAATGAGTAGTTTGGACGTTCACACATAATACATTAACACGCTATAACTGTATCGTCACAAACAATTCCTTTGCCGTCCCATGTGATAGGTTTGATGCATAGTGTAGAATTATTTCCTGATTTTGGACAGTTTACAGGGCCATGATTTAATTCAATATCATTTGAAACGATAAGTAGAACTATTGTGTCTGTTGTGATTCAATTTATTCGTGAATCGTGATGCATTTGTTTTTGTTCACAGCATATAGTAGTTGTCCAATAATTTGTCATTTTGTGTGTCGGACATTTTGGCTGGAAATATGTGGTAAATTAATCACATCAAAAATAGAAATAGTATCAGAAGTGACTTCTCTTGATTTTGCAAGAAAGCGGTGCTACACTCCTTTCTAAACTTCCACTTCACAGCCGAACTCTCTTATTCCTGTTTTCGAACTGTCATCATTTTGTTCTTTTCTTTGGTGACCACGCTATGAAACAGAATTTCGGTGTTGATAGAAACTAATTTCTGTTAAACAATGAATGTTGATAATTGAACATAACCCTGCTGAAAATCTTATTAAATTAAATCGTCAAGGAAGAGAGACAGAGCGATGCTACATTCGGTCGTCGTCGTCGTCGGCGGCGGCAATATTTTGATTGATTCTGCAGTTAAAGGTTTTTTAAACATAAATAACTTGATCATCTTCGTGGAATTGTATGAAGTTTGTACAGAAGCTTTTTATGGTCAAAATACAGTATCCAGAGCTAAAATTTGAAAATAATTTTTCGATATTTTCCTGCTAAATATATTAAGATGCAATAAGGAATTATTTTGTTTTGTCATCAATAACAAATAAGGTGGGTTCTGTAAAATGGGACGGCTTGAACGAATGACCATTAAATTTATTGGTGTGGTTTTCCTACACAATGTTATATATAAGCACGGTAAGACATAACAAATTTTTTAGTCATGTATGTTGTCAGCACACTTACTAATCATAACCAAACATGACATTTCTCTGTTGATTCTTCTAAAAATTGAACCCGATGGTAATTAACTTTTCAAATCATTTAGAGAAATAAATTTAAAACTTAAAGTTAGTGCCACTACTGGAGTCGAAACTGCTTGCCCTTCCGGAGCACCTCAGTTCACCGAATACATGTGTACGTACGCTGGTTAATATCTAAGTTTCTATCTTCTGTTTTATGAACTGATATTTGTCTATTCGTACTTTTTCCATTGGACTAGGGTGTGGTCTGTCTTCGAGTTATGTCTTTTTAAATTTCCGCTTATTATATTCTCCCCTTTTCTCCATAGATTCTTTGGGACAGGACAAATTTTTAACCTCCCCCTTTTTTTTCCAAAATATGTTTTTTTCCTACTAATTTCAACTATCCACAGCAGTGATTGTAAACTTGGAATTGAAAGTAAATAGGAAATACATGCTAGACTTAGAATTTAAGCAATGCACATGAAGATACAGTTTCTATACATCAACAACTTTGTCAAACCTTCACGGATTTTCACGAAACTTGAACAGAATCATTTTTATGATAAAAAAAAAAACAGTATCCAGTGAAATAAATCTCCATTTTCTATATTTTACTGATAAAAAGGAGTTGAGTTTTTTAAGCAGTTATATTAAGATGCAATTAGGAATTATTTTGTTTTGTCATCAATATTTAATAAATAACTTTTCGTTTTGAATTTTCCTTGGAATTCGGTATTTTTGCTATTTTACTTTTTAAGTCATTCACCCGGAATGTAATATGAAACTTTGACAGAAACTACTTCAATATAAAGAAAAGACACCTAAACTGTATAGTGCTCTAAATGATTTAGTTGAAGTTATATCTGCGACAGTTTAACAGACCATATCGCTACTTGGGTTGCCGTTACGGAATATTTATGTCACATAAACATGACATAATAAAGATATACATGAAAGTGTCGTATAGCACAATCCTCTCACACGTAATCGTGTATAACTACAAATTACTACTGAATGCCAATCAAGTTATCAACAGATTTATATTTCCATGTAGCAGAGTAATAGCATCACAGTGTTTCCGAAGCCAATCACTTTACGAACGCCATCACGAGTTGGTTGAACGTTATGGAATATATTTGTTTCACAAATGACGACGACTATGTTCCAATTGTCGTCACCACAATCCCGTCCTCTTTTCCTTGAATGTGACTTACCGAATTAGACTTATCGCCAGATTTGTGCTGAGATGAGCAACACGACGGGTGCCACATGTAGAGCAGAATCTACTTAACCTTCCAAAGCATAAGAGATCACTCCCGGTTTTTGGTATTGTTCGTGTTGCTTCGTTCTCAGTTTTCTTTGTTGTGTGTTGTGTACTGCTTGTCCTTTTGTCTTTTTTTTTGCCATGGCATTGTCAGTTTCTTTTCGACTTATGAGTTTAAATATCCCTTTAGTAATTTTCGCCTCTCTTTTACCCCGATTTGTAAGGTTTTTATTTTTATTTTCTTTCGGCATGAAATCATGAATCTTTCAAGTTAATATCATTTCATGATTAAAATCTTAGTTCATATCACAGTCTAAGGATATAGGCACGATATTAGAAGCACCGGATTAAAAAGAATCATGATTCATCTGAAAAATAGATTTTACAGAATTTGCATAACATTTGTCATATAATTGCAACATAATGTTTTAAACATTAAAAAATAAATTTCCTTAATTTGCATAACTTTGTCATATAATTGCAACGTAATGTTTAAAGAATTCAAAAAATAATTCATTAAATAAAAAATAGAAATCCTGAAACGTTAAGCTCTCCTACCCTGCTCTTATCATAATAAAGATTTGAGCTTAGAAAATATGTTGCGGCTTGATTTGCATATATAGTACTATCGAATTATTCAATTATTTTTGGTTGTTTCCTGTTTTCTGGAATCCCTTTGGTTCTTTTCTCAGGATTTTTTACTCATTTTAACTGTTTGCATGCTTGTTTTCCGTATTCCGTATATATTTTAATCATTTTGGCGCAGTTCTTTCTTCTGTTTTATGAAAGATGTAAGGAACACAATGATACCGGAAATACCGATACAGCTGCCTGCGGAATAAAATGTTTGGTCATAGCTACCAGACGTGTCATATAACCATCCTGAAATAAATAAATGTAAGTATAAAAAGCACATTGCGCCTAGCTTAAAAATTATTATTGAAGGAGAAACAGATCAACATAATTACATTTAAAATATATCTTTATATCAGTGAGTGCACATGTGGTTGTAGTTTTCAAAACTTGTTATGCTTCGGCGTACAGCAATCATCAATCATTCAATCAACCAAAACTCGTTATAAAAGAAAAACAAGGGATATGGGGTAACCATCCAGGACACAAAACCAGTATATGCACAACAAAAAAACATACAAAAAGCAAAGGAACAGCACTTTTACTGCTGTTCTTCATCTCAAAGTCACAGTGAGACCTCAACACCGTGACTGAACAAAAAAATCTCTCACCTCACTGCAAGTTTAAGAGCGCATTTGTTTCTAACCTAAGACAGCCTCTAGCACCGGCTTAAGCGGAATTTTTTGCAAAAATAATTTTGATAGAGTTTGTAAGATGTAACACCACCCAATAAAACCGACATAAATTATGTTTCATCGACTTTGTGTTCACGTGGTTCGATATTTTGCTTGACATGTGGAATTTACAGTGCAAAATATTTTCAAATATGCATATTAAGATGAAACAATTTAAGTTCGAATCATAATAAATATGGTACGTTCTGTAAAATAAAACGGCTTGGACGAAAGACCATATAATTCATTGGTGTAGTTTTCCTACACAATTTTATATATATGCACGGTAATTAAGAAATAACATTTTTTTTTCAGTCATGTATTTTGTCAGCACACTTAAATCACAACCTAAAAAATGAAAACAACACGTTATAAATTTCATGCGTCCGAAGCGCTATTCTGGATCTACTGTAAATTCAGAAATTATTGCGTGCATTTATTATTGCGATTTTGTAATTTTAGACTAAAATGCGATTTTAATTTTTGCGATATTCTGAAAAATCCTGTTTGATTCATATAAAAAAAATTTTAATGCGAGTTTTATTTATTGCGATTATAACCCTGTCGCATTTTTCGCAATAATAAAAACATCGCAATAATTTCTGAATTTACAGTACCTTCATCATGCAAGCCAACTTTGCCTGAGGGAGTTGAAACTTTAGTCTCTTTATAATTTCAAAATCTATAAACGGGCAATTTTAGAAAGTTTGTTATAAATCATGTCAGTACAGAAGTACTGACTACTAAGTTGATGATACCCCGTGGACTGATAGTCCACCATCAGAGGTATCGATTCAGTGGTGTAAAAAATGAAAACAACACGTTATAAATTTCATGCGTCCGAAGCGCTTTTCTGACCTAACATGACATTTCTCTGTTGATTCTTCTCAAAATCGAAATCGATGGTAATTAACTTTTTATATCAGTTCAAGAAATAAATATATAACTTAAAGTTAGTGCCACTAGTGAAGTCGAAACTGCTAACCCTTCCGGAGCACCTCAGTTCATCGATGCTGGTCAATATTTAATTTTCACTGTTGTGTTTAATGAACTGCTGTCTGTCTGTTCGTACTTTTCCTATTGGACTATGGTGTGGTCTGTCTGAAACTTATGTCTTTTTTAATTAGTCCCTTGTTATCTGATCAAAAGGGGAAAAAAAGGCGTGTTATATAGACAGTAGTGACAAAAATAAACTACCCTTGCAGCATTTGTTATTTTGTTAAGCTTACCCGCTACTGGTGGTCCGACTAAAGTAGACACTCCTTGAAGAAACATTACAACTCCATATGCATCGGTAAGTTTGTCTATTCCCAAGATGTCCACAATTATTACGGAAGTGAGTGCTTCGGCGGAAGCTGACAAGAGTCCAAATAGTCCGGCAAGTATTGTGCAAGGAAGAAACGTTGTAAATAATGGAACTATAGTTAAAACTACACCTGTCAATAATAAACTTCCACTATAAAGATATCGTCGATTTATTTGCTTCCTATCACCAAGGAAACCATAAAGCAGGTTTCCCAAAGTGTGTGAAATTCCGATTACGGCAACCATAGACGCAGCTCTCTTTTCTGTAATGCCAAAATTCTTAGCTCGGTCTACAGTAAATACGTAAGGCACGTCATCCCAAAAATACAGAATAATGCTGGAGAGTGTAAACATAACAAAACGTGCATTTGTAAAAATTGAAATGTCAATAAGGGGTTTGTTCATTCGTTTGCATGGAGTCTTTGTAGTTTCACGGAGATCATGATAGCTAACAGCTGCTCTGACTATAGACGGTGAAGTGGCAACAGACTCCCCTAACACTGAATTAGACTCCAAAACGAGACTAGGATTTGACTTATAAATGTCTTGCGATTTAAGAAATTTTGTAACTAAATATTCACCGTCAATTGGAAGTAATTCATCATCATGATCACCTTGATCTTGTTCAGTAAATACTTTGTCAACACAGTCTGAATCTGGAACTTCTATATATTCTTGAGCACTTTCAAGAGGTTTGAAGACAGCACCACAGACTACAATATTTAAAGAAATGGCTCCAATAATCAGGACAGCACCACGCCAACTATATGACATAATGAGATATTCATATAAAGGAGCAAAAATCAACGTTCCAATGCCTGCGCCACATTCTGAAATTCCTGTAGCAAGGGTCCTTTTCTTTTCAAAATACATCGCAACCACAACAATCGAGTTCAAATAAGGCATCGAAATACCCAGACCGGCTATACAACCATATGTCACAGCCATAGCACCTACTGAATGGACAAAGGCACTTGATATGAAGCCTACGGCAGTAATCAGTCCACCAATTATAGTCGCTTTTCTAAAACCAAGTCGGTTTGTAACAACGCTTGCAATTGGTCCACATAGCAAAGGAACGGCAAAAAATACGGATCCAATCCATGCAGTTGAACTCCTCGATTCTTGAAAATAATCCAATAGAAATATATACAATACTCCAAACGAATAAAAGCATCCGTCAGTTATCACGTTGATCATGAAAGCAGAAAATACTACCACCCAACCCCATCCGCCGTCCGGAGGTTTGACCTTACCATGCCGTATTGATTTTGTTACCGGGTCTTTTTCTTCGCTGCTTCCTTCTCCCATTTAAAATCTATATATATGTATAAACAGAGAAACATAGGTTAATAAATGAAACATGTTTCTGGTATGAAATGGATGTTCTGTAATTTGTTTTGGTCTTTTTTTATTTGTTCCGTATTTTTAGTCAAATTAATGCGTTCGAACTGCAGGTACGTATTTACTTTCAATCTACTTTCAGTGCGACTGCTAAGTTCAAATAAATATACACCTTCTATTACAGCCTTCATCCGTTACAACAGAAAGAGTTGGAATATTTCCATTGATTTTGAAATAACACGAATAAAGTAGATTGATTTATATATCAGATTGGTATGCCGTAGCAAAATGTCCCCTGCCGTCATGTGTGTAAATGATGAATAAAATTGTGTGTCGACAGTAACAAGGTGTACAGCAGGAACAAAGATTACATTATAAAGTGTATTTCGAGCTTTTGTTCCCAAGGGTCATTTAGGAATAAAAGTATGGTGACTTTGGTCTTCTTCCGACCAGCAGTAAAACCCTTGTAAAAGTAGGGCGTCCGTTCTGCTGTGCGGGTTGTGCAAGTTAGCAGCCACGTCCGATCAGAATGGGGACGTTAAATCCGATGCCTCGTCTAGAGAGAGAGCAATGCTCTCTGCACATAAAGAACCCTTGCAAAAACTCTTTGAGAAGTCCGTATGTGGCCTGTTGCAAGGCAAATGTCTGTTCCTATCCAATATAAATAAAGGCAACAGTAGTATACCGCTGTTCGAAACTCATAAATCGATAGAGATAAAAACAAATCCGGGTTACAAACTAAAACTGAGGGAAACGCATCAAATATAAGAGGAGAACAACGACACAACAAAAACACAACATTAAAATAACAATAAATATAACCTAGTTTTCCAGTTGCAGTCCAAGTGTCCCCGACCTTCATCCCGGACGAATTCATCCCGGACGAACTCGAGGACCACCCTATTCTATTTATTGTAAATTTGTTCGCGTCCTGAACATGCCGGAAATATTTGCTTCTGGACGATAAGCAACCAACAATCAATCTATCGAGCTTTCGTATTTGTTTTGTTATTCTTGTTGTTTGAAGGTAAATATAGTGTTTCTGCAATTTAAGGACCCACTAATGGTATGTATTGTTAATTTGTTCTCGTCTTGAACATACATGAAATATTTGCCACTGGACGTTAAGCAAATCAACAATCAATCAATCAATCGAGCTTTCGTATTTGTTGTTGTTATTCTTGTTTTTTTAAGGTAAACATAGTGTTTCTGCAATTTGATGGGTATACAAGATTTCTAAATATGAAAAGAAAAGTGGGATTGAACAACAAATTTTAAGAGAAAAAAATTGAGAAGGGGTGTAAATAAGGATTCTGTAATCAAGAAACCTGATAAAGGAATGATACGATTTTAGAAATGGTCAGTGAAGAGTACAGGAAAGATGTGTGTTAGGTATTCCTCTAAATAATTTGCAATGAATATCAGATTAATAGTACATCCAATGAATTGGTATATGATCCTTAAGACACTGATTCTGACCTTGAATTTCAACTTTATCATAAAATTTCAAAATTGGCCATAATTTGGTAGCTTTACTACTAGGTTGAACAAATCGCTTCATTAGAGTACATTCTGGGCGTTAAAATCAGCAAATGTTGGATATATTGTAAAAAAAAAAACGATACTTTTGTTCATTTTTCGGACTGAAAGTTTGAAAGGAAACCCTAGTCCGCAACCTAGGATCCAAAATATTCTGAAGCCAAAAATTGTCAATGATGATATAGAATCCCTCGACATAAATACTTTTTGGATCAGGGGTAGTGACCAAAGTTAATAATGTTAAAAACTGTTAAGAATTATTGAAAATTTGACCAAAACTGACGTTACAACACAAATAATGAATACTTGAGGGATAATTTCTTCGTCATTTTTAATGTGATGTGCCAAAAAGAAGTTATTTTGTATTAATAGTTATGTACAACTATTTCTAAGTGAAATTTGTAATATTTTAGCCTGAATAAAAAACATCAAAATCTAAGGAACTAACTCATTTGGTTGATGCAGTTCCGTAAAAATTATTGAATCAAAATGACGGTTCAATATGGTTACTACAAAACTAAAAAAAGATCAAAAGTCACATGACTTAGCAATTTAAATGAAAAAATGTATTGTCACATAAAAAATGTAAATGTTAATAAAATATAAGCTGTCAAATCATATGATCAATAATTTTAAACATTTTTAGATAATGTGTGTCATTAAAATAACATTACAATTCAATTTTGTTGTTGTTATATAAAAATACAATGCTATGGCATGATTGCCAATGAGACAACTATCCACCAAAGTTCAAATGAAGTGGATATAAGCAATTAAAGGAAACCATGTTTGAATGAATATATTTTATATACTTGAATGGCTAGGTTTTAAAGGGCATTATTTGTCAAATTCGTGTTCACCGATTTGTCTCAAATTCACATATTTGATTTATAACATACTAAAATGTATGTTTAAACTATAAAAAGTCTAAAATAAACAATTAACAATGGATGGACTCGATAATATGTATCTGCATTTCGTGTCATCTTATTAACCATCGAGGTGACCTCCGAAGACTGCCGACGGTCATAGAACCCGATATAAACATAATTATAGATATAAATAGATAGCTAATACGTGCAATTGGATTTTCTAGGTCTGTTTGATTTCATATCATAGGTTAAAGAAATATATTTATCATCGTTTTTACCTGTATAAGAATGAGTTTTTGTGGATCGAATCAGTCAACCAAATGGGTTAACCTTGTTTCACCTTCAATGTTGACATTCCTTTCCTTTAATAGCTGAACATGCCTAGTTTATGCGTAAACTTTTTCTAGCTGAGAGGGTTCAATTGAAGGTCACATGAATACGGATTCAATGAGGTCGAATTATTCACTTGCTAGTGCCTCTTTAATGTTAATAAAAAAAAACGTGTACATATTCTGTGTCGTTTGGTCTTTTGTGAAGAGTTGTCTCATTGGCAATCATACCACATCTTCTTTTTTTATACATAGACTTTCTTTTAAAATTCTTTCGACAAAATATTCAATTTGCTATATATCCGTAAGTACAAAAGTTCCTTGTATATTTTTTTTCGATATTCATATGCATTTCCACATGCTCAAATTGCTTGCAAAATTTTATAAAAAGCCATGAGATTGCCCATTTACGTACCTGTTGCCTTAATTGCTATACTCATTGTCTCTATTCCAAATATGATGCCTGGTTTCGTACCAAAGTTGACCTTGCATGGTTAAATGGATTGCATAGAATTCACATTTACCATGCGTAGTATTTTAGGGGTTTTGACTTAGGCTTGGATTTTCTGGTGTTATCTAGAGTAAATGAGTGAACAGTCTCTGATTTCGCATTTGAGTGTTGGCCTGTCGAGAAATGTGTCTGGTAAAATGCTGAAGTGATTGGAAGTGTTGATGACTAGTGAGTTACAGAATAATGAGTAGTTTGGACATTCACGCATAATACATTACCACGCTATAACGGTATCGTCACAAACAATTCCTTTGTCTCCCATGTGATAGGTTTGACGCATAGTTATGAATTATTTCCTGATATTGGACAGTTTACAGGGCCATGATTTATTTCAATATCATTTGAAACGATAAGTAGAACTATTGTTTCAGTTGTATTTCAATTTATTCGTGAATCGTGATGCATTTGTTTTTGTTCAAAGCATATAGTAGTTGTCCAATAATTTGTCATTTTGTGTGTCGGACATTTTGGCTGGAAATATGTGGTAAATTAATCAAATCAAAAATAGAAATACAATCGGAAGTGATTTCTCTTGATTGTGTAAGAAGGCGGTGTTACACTCATTTCTAAACTTCCCCTTTCCAGCTTAGCTCTCTTATTCCTGTTTCCGAACTGTCGTCATTTTGTTCTTTCTTTATATTGGTGACCACGCTACGAAACAGAATTTCGGTGTTGATAGAAACTAATTTCTGTTAAAAAATGAACATAATTTGATAATGGAACATAACCCTGCTGAAAAATTTATCAAATTAAATTATTGAGTACAAACGATTTTTTAAATCTTGGACATTTTGTCGAGGGAGAGAGACAGAACGAACCTACATTCGGTCGTCGTCGTCGGCGGCGGCAAAATGTAGATTCAGTCTGTAGTTAAAGGTTTTTTAAACATAAATAACTGTGTCATCTTCCTGAAATTGTCTGAAGTTTGTACAGAAGCTTTTTATGATCAAAATAAAGTATCCAGAGCTAAAATTTGCAAATAATTTTCGATATTTTCTGATAAATTGACTTAGATTTTTTTGCAGTGCACATGCAGCTACAGTTTCCATACATCAACAACTTTGTCAAACCTTCACGGATTTTCACGAAACTTGAGCATAATCATTTTATGATAAAAAAAAAGACAAAATCCAGTGAAAAATCTCCATTTTCCATATTTTACTGATAAAAGGAGTTGAGTTTTTAAAGCAGTTATATTAAGATACAGTTAGGAATTAATTATCGTCTCCTCGGAGATGGTATTAAGAGTTGAACGATGGATAGTCTGCGGGCTGAAGGCTTTCTTACTACCTGATTGGAAGATATTACTGACCGCTGTAATAATTAAAGTTCGTTGATTGGTTGGGACAATTCAAACCTAGTAAATGTCTTTTAATCCGTAGAGCGTCGGATCTGAACTCTTTATTTTAATAAATAGATTTGTCTGGTTACCAATCAGGCATATCGGTACACAGGTAACACTTATCTATACATAGCCGAATCTCCTGAAAATTTGTAAACACACACGTGATTATTTCAATCCAGTCGCTCACTGTTTATACGTACATTTTATACGTTAAAACATAAGAAAACTTTGAGGAAAATGCTTTTTTCTTAGGTTATATTTATTTATACTCAGTAAGATAATCTAAAGGCAACACAAACATTTTAAAACGGTGATATCAAATAATTTCTTTTCGATTAATATTAATCTACACGAAAATTTTTATCTCAGGGGCGGGGCGGGGCGGCGGCACTTCGATCTTTCTATGGCAGGGATGAGCAGCTGAGACATCCAATACCCCACCCTTTATATATATATATATATATATATATATATATATATATTGAATGATAAAAGAGCATACATGTAGTTACCCTAGCTATCATATATTTTTTACAATAAGTATATATAGATATAAGAAGATGTGGTATGAGTGCCAATGAGACAACTCTCCATCCAAGTCAAAATTTATAAATGTAAACCACTATAGGTCAAAGTACGGACTTCAACACGGAGCCTAGGCTCACACCGAACAGTAAGCTATAAAGGGCCCCAAAAATTACTAGTGTAAAACCATTCAAACGGGAAAACCAACGGTCTAATCTATATAAAAACGAGAAACGAGAAACACTTATGATACCTGCACATAGCTATCATTGTTACGCTATTTCATGGGGAGATACTATTAAATAGATTTGAAAAATATCTTAAACATTTACGAAAGTGATTTTAGAGACATATATACACAATTTCTGGTGATTTTAATTGCATCTGTAAAAAAAAGATTAGTTTCAGATTCAATCATCAACCTTGTCTTATATTTCACCTAAATTTCTCGACCTCATGCAATATCATGAAGCTTCAAATAGTGACCTATCCCACATAATAAGTGCCCCCACACACACCCCAAGATCGTTGGGCTGAGTTGGATGTTGTCTAAATCTACCTAGCTAGCTCTTCCTAGCAAGATAGCAGACGTTGAAGAACAGAAGACTAAAAATATATATAAAAGGGAATATAAGAAGAACAAAAAACTACTCTCAGAGGATAAAAGCAATTATACATGTATGCTAACATATTTTAAGCAATGTTTAATTTCTATGAATGATTTTAAAGGAGATGTGAAGTATACATAATTAATTTAGACAGCAACCCAATTAAGCAACAAACAAAACGTGACAATTTACTTCTAAAGTTCAATCTACGGTCTTCTTCAATGGACATGTCATTACAATATTTTAAAGTTTTTTATCCTCCCAAGTCTAACTATAATATATAGAATAGTTGTGAATATGTGAGCCAAAATTTGTTCCTGTGAAAAAAGTTCCAGTGGAACAAATATCACAGGAAATATATTCTGGGAGAACTTTTTTCACAGATAATTTCTATATGATTTGTTCCATCTCTATAAAATAAGTTCCACAATTTACCTGGTGAAATAAGTTCTGGGTTTGTGAAATTTGTTCCTTACCTAGTGAAATAAGTTCCGGGTTTTTGAGATTTGTTCCTTACCTGGTGAAATAAGTTCCTTGTTTGTGAAATACGTTCCACTGGTTATGCAAGTTATCTTTAATACTGAGCATTGTTATCAGTGAGTTTAAAGTTATAATTCAAGTACATTATAAAAACATGTATTATATTGATAATGTAATAAATAAAAGGTGTAAACATCCAATATGGATTCTGTGGAGTAAAGCAAAATGTTTAATTACATTATCCATAAAAAAATACCCATTGACAATAATTTAATGAGGCAGAAAAGCGAAGAATAAGAAAAATCCATCAGAAAATGTTTATAGATCAATCATTTATTTATGGATATTGCAATTCAACATATGTTTCTTCATATCAGAATCTGTAGAAAAATGAAATAGTGTGTTTTAAATATTTATCACAGTTGTTAATCATAGTTGTGCATTTGTTTTTTAATCTTATTATCTACGAACAATATTTATGCTGACTTAATTGAATTTCTAAAAGATTTACCTTATTTTGTATGTTTTCGTGTTGTTTAAAGACTTCAATGTTGAGTATTAAATTTGTCAGGTACAACTATAGAATGTTTTGCTTTATATAAAGTTAATGCATCATGTTAATCTGTAACACCCGGAACTTATTTAACATTTAGTAAAAAAATTAGCTGCGGAACAAATGTTACAGTGCTGGAACATATTTCCTTATAATATAATTTCCGGGTATAAATTTTCTGTGATATAAATTCCGGTGGAACATATTTCCTATGAAATAAGTTCCGGCGGAACAAATGTCACGGCGGAGCAATTTTTGTTACAAAAAATAATTCAGATATTACTTGAAGCTATGAGCAGGGTCAGGAACAAACTTCTAATGTTTGTTTTGAGGTTGATTGACTATTTATACTAGACATGCTATATGAGAGAAAGAGAAATGAAAGAAAATTATAAATTTAAAAGACGAAAATACTGTTGGCATTTTAAAAGATTATTCCTAATTGTATGTTTTCTACAAGAATTATAAGACAAGTATAAACATACATATACTATGAACATAGAACAAAAAGACATTTATATGTCAACATACGAACGGTCTCCCACAAAAGATTATGTCGATCCAGTATGTAAAGCTTTTATGGGTAAGTATGATAAGGGCCTTATTCGTCATCCAACATCAAATGGTATAGTAAATAAATATGAAGATATGAACAAGTAAAACAATAACAAAAGATACAGTATCAAGCTGTATGCTTAATAAAGTTTTTGGTCAAATTTGTTGATTCTCTTATGTTGATGGCCTCATAGTGAACTTTAAATAGCTTTGCAGAACTTATCACCTTCTTTATAACCAACGACGTCCATTATAATTCGAAAAAGAATGGCGGTGAAACTACTATGTTTTGAATTTCAGGCGCTTACAATAGGTCTTATATAACAAATTACCCGTCTCACGACTCTGAGTATTTTTCATAAAAAAATATAATCAAGAAGTCCAGTAAAACCAAATAATCTGAAAAAAGAAACATTTAATTGTAAGGATACTCATTATTCAAATATAGAAAAAGAGGCGTAGGGCATTCCACATTGCAGTCCAACTACAATGAATAGACACAATCTTCATCGACAACAAAAATAACCAAACATATATGTGAAGCTTTACATTTTAAGGATCATTTTTGAAAAGATGTGAGATACCGATCGAAATATATTAATTGTGTTCTTATATGTTTAAATTTTACTACGTTTCACTCTCTACACTTTTCGATGCCTATTATGAACTAAAAATTCAGGGGGAATTGGCCATACCTTTCTAACACAAATAAATAAGCAAACAACCAAAGAAAAAGTCAACGAACAACTCCGATATCTGTTTGAAAAAAAATAATCGATAAAAAGACATAACCCCTCCATTTCAAGTGTTAATACTTTCCCCAAAAGAAATTGGTAAATCTAAAAAATTGTATAAGACTTTTATAATTTTTGTAATCCACTACAATTTACATACAATTCTGAACGAATTAAACTACAAAGAGAAAACATTTTCCACTTTCATCAGCTATGAGACGGCTAGCTTTTTAGAAAAGCTATTACTTGGCTTTTTTTTGTCATCAATATTTAATAAAGGACTCCGTTTTGAATTTTCCTTAGAGTTCGGTATTTTTGCTATTTTACTTTTTAAGTCATTCACCTGGAATGTAATATGAAACTTTGACAGAAGCTTTTCAATATAAAGAAAAAACACCTTTTTAAATCCTGACAGGTGAACTGTATAGTGCTCTAAATGATTTAGTTGAAGTTATATCTGCGACAGTTTTACAGACCCTATCGCTACTTGGTTCGCCGTTACAGAATATTTATGTCACATAAACCTGACAATAAAATAGACGTGAAAGTGTCGTATAACACAATACCGTCACACGTAATCGTGTATAACTACAAATTACCACTAGATGCCAATCAAGTTATCAACAGATTTATATTTTCCATGTAGCAAGAGTAATAGCATCACAGTGTTTCCGGAGCCATTCACTTTACGAACGCCATCGCGAGTTGGTTGAACGTTATGGAATATATATTTATTTCACAAATGACGACGGCTATGTTCAAATTGTAGTAACCACAATCCCGTCCTCTTTTCCTTGAATGTGACTTACCGAATTAGACTTATTACCAGATCTGTACTTAGATGAGCATCACGACGGGTGCCACATTTGGAGCAGGATCTACTTAACCTTCCGGAGAATGAGATATAACCCCAGGTTTTTGGTGGGGTTCGTGTTGTTCCATCTTTAGTTTTCTTTGTTGTGTATTGTGTTCTGTTTGTTTTTCTTTAAAGGTTTTTATCATTTTTTGTTGTTTTGTTTTTGAAATTTTCTTTCGGCATGAAATCACGAATCTTTAAAGATAATATTACATGTATTTCATGATCGGAATCGTATTTCATATTATAGGATACAGGCCAGACATTGATAGCACCGTGAAACTAAATGGGTTTAGACTGAGAATTTTGATACATTTGAACAAAAATTTTTTTTTTACTGAATTTGCATAACATTTGTCATATAATTGCAACATAATGTTTTAAACATTAAAAAATAAATTTCCTGAATTTGCATAACTTTGTCATATAATTGCAACGTAATGTTTAAAGGATTAAAAAACAATTCATTAAATAAAAAATAGAAATACTGGAGACACTATAAGCTCTCTCACTCTGCTCATATTATAAATTAATAAGGATTTGAGCCGAAAAATATGTTGCGGCTTGATTTGCATATATAGTACTACCGAATTATTCAAATATTTTAACTCGGTTGTTTACTGTTTTCTGGAATCCCTTTGGTTCTTGTCTCTCGAGAATTTTTACTCATTTTGACTGATTGCTTTCTTGTAAAAATTATTCATTTTGGTGCGGTTTTTTCTTCTGTTTTATTAGAGATGTTAGAAACACAATGATACCGGAAATACGATACAGCTGCCTGCGGAATAAAATGTTTGGTCATAGCTACCAGACGTGTCATATAACCATCCTGAAATAAATAAATATAAGTATAACTAGTATCACAAACAATTGAAAGGTCTTTCCTGTGAAAGTGATGATTTTGTAATGTACTCTTTACGACCTTTCATTTGATATACGACAAGCATACCTTTTGAACCTTTTCACTTTTTACACTTAATGACCCATTCCGCCAAAATTTTCGAGATCGGAAGTATGATATTTGTAATGAAGACCAAATGACCTTTCATTTGCTATGCGACAACACCATTTTTCTAGAAAGTTTGATTTTTGCACTTAATAACCCCATCTTACTCATTTCTTGAGGACAGGAATTTGATATTTGAAATGTACACATTATGACCTTTCATTTGATATATAACAACCTTACCTTATGAGACATTGTATTTTTTGCACTCAATGACTCCACCCAACGCATTTTCGGGGGGCGTCAATTTGTTATTTGAAATGTACGCTTTATGGACTTTTATTTGATATGCGACAACCTAACCATCTGAGAAGGTTTAATTGTTTGCACTAAATGACCCCACCCTTCGCCCTGGGATGAAAAGGGGGTTTAAAATTTTTATTTTTGAGTAGAGCTCATTTAAACGTTCAATTTGACTTACATAATGACCGCATTCGGCAAAGTGCCAAAATGATGCAATATCAATTATATAAATAAAACTTATCAAACTTACAAAGTCAATGTAAAAGATGAAAATTTCAAATTGATTTTTTTTTTAGTTTTTCATTGAAAGTTTTTGGTAATTAGTCAAACATATGACCATGTTAAACTCTTCATTTTCTGCAAATTTCAGGTGGTAAGCTGTTGTTGATTCAGAAATACATGCCTCCGCTCGCAAAGTTTCAAACTGCATTATCTCTAAAACGACAGCAGATATCTCAAATCTGCTAAGTGATAAATGAACTGCAGTTGAAGGACATCATTGTAGAAAAAAATGGGACACTTCCAAGGTTCATCAAGATCACAATAAATAATCAAATATATGATGCAATACCAAACTTGAGAACTGGAAGTCGTAGAGACATGGGACTACTACCATTCAACTCAGGACCACTTGACATTTCAACTGTCATAAGGTCAAGGTCATAGTACGCTTTGAAGGTCAAGGTAAAATTTCATCATGACCAGACATTGACCTCAAATTGAAGGTCTTAAAATACTGATCATGTTTGCAGTTTATAGTAGGTTGATATCTGTTTTCTTTTCAAAGATATACACACAATACTATACTTTTAAAAAATTAGCTCGTTGTCACTTTTGAACAGACGGTCGGACATTTTTGAGCTTAATGTATAAAATGTAGAGCTCGTCGTGAGGAACATTTTATACACAGTATGTATGCAGCAAACTCTCATCGTTTTCTTAATATGTAAGCTTGAAATTGCAGCGTAAATTTTTTGCACTCGAAATAGAATTTTTCTAAAATTGTGTATAATTTTCAAGGAAATAACTCCTTATAAGGGTTGATAACAAAATAATTGTTTATGTTCATTAACATTGCCATCTGTTCTTGTACATGCTGCTATTTTCAAATCGATTCTATCTCTAATACTTTTTAAGATAAATGCATGCTTCAAGGGGATATAACTCTCAGAGAAGATGATAAAATTCTATGTGCCCTTATATGGTAACACAGCATGATGAGATCTACCTATTGTCCAAATAAGGTCATGATATCTTCAAAAACAACGAGAGGGCCATGTCGTAAAAAAACAATAAAAGGGAGATAACTCTCAAAGGGGATGATTAAATCCTACGTGCCCTCATCTGGTAAGAGTTCATAATGAGGTCTATCGATGGTCCATATTTGGTCTTGATAACTCCAATAGAAACGGAGGGAGGCCATGTAAAAAAAATGCTGGAAGAAAAAAAAAAAAACATTAGAAAAACAATAAGGTCTTTCCTAACGGAGTGGAAAGACCTTAAAAAGCACATCGCGCCTAGCTTAAAAATTATAATTAAAGGAGAAACAGATCAACATAATTACATTTAAAATATATCTTTATATCAGTGAGTGCACATGTGGTTGTAGTTTTCAAAACGTGTTATGCTGCGGCGTACAGCAATCATCACTCAATCAATCAATCAAAACTCGTTATAAATCGACATAAATTATGTTTCATCGACTGTGTGTTCACGTGGTTCGATATTTTGCTTGACTTGTGAAAAATATGTTCAAATATGCATATTAAGATGACAACAATTAAAGTTCGAATCATAATAAAAAATAAGGTAGTTTCTGTAAAATGGAACGGCTTCGACGAAAGACCATTACATTTATTGGTTTGGGTTTCCTATACAATTTTATATATAAGCACGGTAAGACATAAAATTTTTTCAGTCATGTATTTTGTCAGCACACTTAAATCACAACCTAAAAAATGAAAACAACACGTTATAAATTTCATGCGTCCGAAGCGCTTTTCTGGATCTACCTTTATCATGCAGGCCAACTTTGCCTGAGGGAGTTGAAACCTTATACTCTCTTTATAATTTCAAAATCTATAAACGGGCAATTTTAGAAAGTTTGTTATAAATCATGTCAGTACAGAAGAACTGACTACTAAGTTGATGATACCCTCGTGGACTGATAGTCCACCATCAGAGGTATCGATTCAGTGCTGTAAAAAATGAAAACAACACGTTATAAATTTCATGCGTCCGAAGCGCTTTTCTGACCTAACATGACATTTCTCTGTTGATTCTTCTCAAAATCGAAGTCGATCGTAATTAACTTTTAAAATCAGTTCAAGAAATAAATACATATGACTTAAAGTTAGTGCCACTAGTGAAGTCGAAACTGCTAACCATTCCGGAGCACCTCAGTTCACCGATGCTGGTCAATATTAAATTTTCTCTGTTGTGTTTAATGAACTGCTGTCTGTCTGTTCGTACTTTTCCCATTGGACTATGGTGTGGTCTGTTTTAAACTTGTGTCTTTTTTTTAATTGCTCCCTTGTTATCTGATCAAAAGGGAAAAAAAGGCGTGTTATATAGACAGTAGTGAAAAAAATAAACTACGCTTGCAGCATTTGTTATTTTGTTAAGCTTACCCGTTACTGGTGGTCCGACTAAATTAGACACTCCTTGAAGAAACATTACAACTCCATACGCATCGGTAAGTTTGTCTATTCCTAAGATGTCCACAATTATTACGGAAGTGAGTGCTTCGGCGGAAGCTGACAAGAGTCCAAATAGTCCGGCAAGTATTGTGCAAGGAAGAAACGTTGTAAATAATTGAACTATAGTTAAAACTACACCTGTCAATAACAAACTTCCACTATAAAGATATCGTCGATTTATTTGCTTCCTATCACCAAGGAAACCATAAAGCAGGTTTTCCAAAGTGTGTGAAATTCCGATTACGGCAACCATATACGCAGCTATCTTTTCTGTAATGCCAAAATTCTTAGCTCGGTCTCGTTTGCATGGAGTCTTTGTAGTTTCACGGAGATCATGACAGCTAACAGCTGCTCTGACTATAGACGGTGAAGTGGCAACAGACTCCCCTAACATTGAATTAGACTCCAAAAAAAGCCTAGGATTTGACTTATAAATGTCGTGCGATTTAAGAAATTTTGTAACTAAAAAATCATCGTCAATTGGAAGTAGTTTATCACCATGATTACCTTGATCTTGTTCAGTAAATACTTTGTCAACACAGTCTGAATCTGGAACTTCTATATATTCTTGAGCACTTTCAAGAGGTTTGAAGACAGCACCACAGACTACAATATTTAAAGAAATAGCACCAATAATCAGGACAGCACCACGCCAACTATATGACATAATGAGATATTCATATAAAGGAGCAAAAATCAACGTTCCAATACCTGCGCCACATTCTAAAATTCCTGTAGCAAGGGACCTTTTCTTTTCAAAATACAACGCAACCACAACAATCGAGTTCAAATAAGGCATCGAAATACCCAGACCGGCTATACAACCATATGTCACAGCCATAGCACCTACTGAATGGACAAAGGCACTTGATATGAAGCCTACGGCAGTAATCAGTCCACCAATTACAGTCGCTTTTGTAAAACCAAGTCGGTTTGTAACAACGCTTGCAATTGGTCCACATAGTAAAGGAACGGCAAAAAATAAGGATCCAATCCATACAGTTGAACTCCTCGATTCTTGAAAATAATCCAATAGAAATATATACAATACTCCAAACGAATAAAAGCATCCGTCAGTTATCACGTTGATTATGAAAGCAGAAAAACTACCACCCAACCCCATCCGCCGTCCGGAGGTTTGACCTTACCATGCCGTATTGATTTTGTTACCGGGTCTGTTTCATCGCTGCTTTCTTCTCCCATTTGAAATCTATATATATATATGTATTAACAGAAAAACATAGGTTAATAAATGAAACATATTTCTGGTATGAAATGGATGTACTGTTTTTTTTTTTTTTTTTGGTCTTTTTTTATTTGTTCCGTATTTTTAGTCAAATTAATGCGTTCGAACTGCAGGTACGTATTTACTTTCAATCGACTTTCACTAGGACCGCTAAGTTCAAATAAATATACACCTTTCGTTACAGCCTTCATCCGTTACAACAAAAAGAGTTGGAATATTTCCATTGATTTTGAAATAACACGAATAAAGTAGATTGACTTATGTATCAGATTGGTATTCCGTAGCAAAATGTCACCTGTTGTCATGTGTGTAAATGATGAATAAAATAGTGTGTCGACAATAACGAGGTGTACAGCAGGAACAAATATTACATTATAAAGTGTATTTCGAGCTTTTGTTCCCAAGGGTCATTTAGGAATAAAAGTATGGTGACTTTGGTCTTCTTCCGACCAGCAGTAAAACTCTGATAAATTAGGGTGTCCGTTCTGCTGTGCGGGATGTGCAAGTTAGCAGCCACGTCCGATCAGAATGGGGACGTTAAATCCGATGTCTCGTGTAGAGAGAGTGCAAGGCTCTCTGCGCATTAAGAACCCTTGCAAAAACTTTTTGAGAAGTCCGTATGTGGCCTGTTGCAGGGCAAATTTCTGTTCCTATCCAATATAACCTAGTTGTCCAGTTGCAGTCCAAATTTCCCCGACCTTCATCCCGGACGAACTCGAGGACCACCCTATTGTATTTATTGTAAATTTGTTCTCGTCCTGAACATGCATGAAATATTTGCTTCTGGACGATAAGCAACCAAAAATCAATCAATCGAGATTTCGTGATTGTTTTTGTTATTCTTGTTATTTGAAGGTAAACAAAGTGTTTCTGCAATTTAAGTACCCACTAATGGTATTTATTGTTAATTTGTTCTCGTCTTGAACATACATGAAATATTTGCCACTGGGCGTTAAGCAAACCAACAATCAATCAATCGAGCTTTCGTTTTGTTGTTGTTATTCTTGTTTTTTTTTTAAGGTAAACATAGTGTTTCTGCAATTTGATGGGTATACAAGATATCTAAATATGAGAGGAAAAGTGGGATTCAACAACAAATTTTAAGAGAAAACAATGGAGAAGGGGTGTAAATAAGGATTCTGTAATCAAGAAACCTGATAAAGGAATGATATGATTTTAGAAATGGTTAGTGAAGAGTACAGGAAATATGTGTGTTAGGTATTCCTCTTAATCATTTGCAATGAATATCAGATTAATAGTACATCCAATGAATTGGTATATGATCCTTAAGACACTGATTCTGACCTTGAATTTCAACTTTATCATAAAATTTCAAAATGGCCATAATTTGGTAGCTTTTCTACTAGGTTGAACAAATCGCTTCATTAGAGTACATTCTGGGCGTTACAATCAGCAAATGTTGGATATATTGTCAAAAAAACGATACTTTTGTTCATTTTTCGGACCTGAAAGCTTGAGAGGAAACCCTAGTCCGCATCCTAGGATCCAAAATATTCTGAAACCAAAAATTGTCAATGATGATATAGAATCCCTAGACATCAAGACTTTCTGGATCAGGGGTAGTGACCAAAGTAAATTATGTTAAAAACTGTTAAGAATTATTGAAAATTTGACCAAAACTGACGTTACAACACAAATAATGAATACTTGAGGGGTAATTTCTTCGTCATTTTTAATGTGATGTGCCAAAAAGAAGTTATTTTGTATTAATAGTTATATACATCTATTTCTAAGTTAAATTTGTGATATTTTAGCCTGAATAAAAAACATCAAAATCTAAGGAACTTACTCCTTTGGTTGATGCAGTTCCGTAAAATTATTGAATCAAAATGACTCATGGTTCAATATGGTTACTACAAAACTAAAAAAAGATCTAAAGTCACATGACTTAGCAATTTAAATGAAAAATGTATTGTCACATAAAAAATGTAAATATTTATTTATTTATTTATTTATTTTTGGTGTTTTACGCCACTTTTAAGCACCGCTTTTGGGCTATTTCGTGGCGGCCAGTTTTTATTGGTGGAGGAAGCCGGGTGCCCGGAGAAACCACCGACCTTCGATAGGAAAACTGACAATCCTAGTCAATTAAGATTGGAGTCGAGTGCACCCGCATGAGCGGGGTTCGAACTCACAACCTCAGTGTTGACTGGCTAGTGATTACAGTAGTAACTACTTAGACCACTCGGCCACCGAGGCCCCTGTAAATATTAAAACAATATATGGTGTCAAATCATATGATCAATAATTTTAAACATTTTTAAATAATGTGTGTCATTAAAATAACATTACAATTCAATTTTGTTGTTTTTATATAAAAATACGGAGTTATGGCATGATTGCCAATGAGACAACTATCCACCAAAGTTCAAATGAAGTGGATATAAGCAATTAAAGGAAACCATGTTTGAATGAATATATTTTATATATTTGAATGGCTAATTTTAAAAGGTCATTATTTTTCAAATTCATGTTCACAGATTTGACTTAAATTCACATATTTGATTTATAACATACTAAAATGTATGTTTAAACTATAAAAAGTTTAAAATAAACTATTTACAATGGATGGACTCGATAATATGTATCTGCATTTCATGTCATCTAATTAACCATCGAGGTGACCTCCGAAGACTGTCGACGGCCATATAACCCGATATAAACATAATTATAGATATAAATAGATAGCTAATACGTGCAATTGGATTCTTCTAGGACTGTTTGATTTCATATTATAGGTTAAAGAAATATATTTATCATCGTTTTTACCTGTATAAGAATGAGTTTTTGTGGATCGAATCAGTCAACCAAATGGATTAACCTTGTTTCACCTTCAATGTTGACATTCCTTTCCTTTTAATAGCTGAACATGCCTAGTTTATGGGTAAACTTTTTCTAGCTGAGGGGGTTCAATTGAAGGTCACATGAATACGGATTCAATGAGGTCGAATTATTCACTTGCTAGTGCCTCTTTAATATTAATAAAAAAAAGTGTATATATTCTGTGTCGTTTGGTCTTTTGTGAAGAGTTGTCTCATAGGCAATCATACCACATCTTCTTTTTTATTTATACATAGACTTTCTTTTAAAATTCTTTCGACAAAATATTCAATTTGCTATACATCCGTAAGTACAAAAGTTCCTTGTATAATTTTTACGATATTCATATGCATTTCCACATGCTCAAATTGCTTGCAAAATTTCATAAAAATCCATGAGATTGCCCATTTACGTACCTGTTGCCTTAATTGCTATACTCATTGTCTCTATACCAAATATGATGCCTGGTTTCGTACTATCAACCTTATTGTAAAGTTGACCTTGCATGGTTAAATGGATTGCATAGAATTTACTTTTATCATGCGTAGTATTTAAGGCGTTTTGACTTGGGGTTAGATTTTCTGTAGTTATCTAGAGTAAATGAGTGAACAGTCTGCAATTTCACGTTTGATTGTTGGCCTGTCGAGAAATGTGTCTGGTAAAATGCTGAAGTGATTGGAAGTGTTGATGACTAGTGAGTTACAGAATAATGAGTAGTTTGGACATTCACACATAATACATTACCACGCTATAACTGTATCGTCACAAACAATTCCTTTGTCGTCCCATGTGATAGGTTTGACGCATAGTGCAGAATTATTTCCTGATACTGGACAGTTTACAGGGCCATGATTTAATTCAATATCATTTGAAACGATAAGTAGATCTATTGTTTCTGTTGTATTTCAATTTATTCGTGAATCGTGATGCATTTGTTTTAGTTCAAAGCATATAGTAGTTGTCCAATAATTTGTCATTTTGTGTGTCGGACATTTTGGCTGGAAATATGTGGTAAATTAATCAAATCAAAAATATAAATACAATCGGAAGTGATTTCTCTTGATTGTGTAAGAAGGCGGTGCTAGACTCATTTCTAAACTTCCACTTTGCAGCCGAGCTCTCTTTTTCCTGTTTCCGAACTGTCGTCATTTTGTTCTTTCTTTATATTGGTGACCACGCTACAAAACAGAATTTCGGTGTTGATAGAAACTAATTTCTGTTAAAAAATGAACGTAAGTTGATAATGGAACATAACCCTGCTGAAACATTTATTAAATTAAATTATTGAGTACAAACGATTTTTTTTCAATCTTGCGACATTTTGTCGAGGAAGAGAGACAGAGCGATCTTACATTCGGTCGTCGTCTGTGGCAACATTTAGATTCAGTCTGTAGTTAAAGGTTTTTTAAACAGAAATAACTTTGTCACCTTCCTGAAATTGTCTGAAGTTTGTTCAGAATCTTTTTATGATCAAAATAAAGTATCCAGAGCTGAAATTTGAAAATAAATTTTTCGACATTTTTCTGATAAATTGACTTAGATTTTTTGCAGTGCACATGCAGCTACAGTTTCCATACATCAACAACTTTCACGGATTTTCACGAAACTTTAACAGAATCATTTTATGATGATAAAAAAAAAAACAGAATCCAGTGAAATAAATCTCCATTTTCCATATTTATTGATAAAAGGAGTTGAGTTTTTAAAGCAGTTATATTAAGATGCAATTAGGAATTATTTTTTTTTTTGTCATCAATATTTAATAAAGGACTTTTCGTTTTGAATTTTCCTTGGAGTTCGGTATTTTTGCTATTTTACTTTTTAAGTCATTCACCTGGAATGTCATATGAAACTTTGACAGAAGCTTCTTCAATATAAAGAAAAAACACCTTTTCAAATCCTGAAAGGTGAACTGTATAGTGCTCTAAAAAGCTTCTTCAATATAAAGAAAAAACACCTTTTCAAATCCTGAAAGGTGAACTGTATAGTGCTCTAAATGATTTAGTTGAAGTTATATCTGCGACGGTTTTACAGACCCTATCGCTACTCGGTTCGCCGTTACAGAATATTTATGTCACATAAACCTGACAATAAAATAGACGTGAAAGTGTCATATAGCACAATACCGTCACACGTAATTGTGTATAACTACAAATTACCACTGAACGCCCATCAAGTTATCAACAGATTTATATTTTCCATGTAGCAGAGTAATAGCATCACAGTGTTTCCGGTGCCATTCACTTTCAAACGCCATCACGAGTTGGTTGAACGTTATGGAATATACATTAATTTGTTTCACAAATGACGACGACTATGTTCAAATTGTAACCACAATCCCGTCCTCTATTCCTTGAATGTGACCTTCCGAATTAGACTTATCACCAGATCTGTACTTAGATGAGCAGCACGACGGTTGCCACATTTGGAGCAGGATCTACTTAACCTTCCGTAGCATTAGATATCACCCCAGGTTTTTGGTGGGGTATGTGTTGTTCCGTCTTTAGTTTTCTTTGTTGTGTATTGTGTTCTGTTTGTTTTTCTTTTAAAGGTTTTTATCACTTTTTGTTGGTTTTGTTGTTGAAATTTCCTTTCGGCATGAAATCACGAATCTTTAAAGATAATATTACATGTATTTCATGATCGGAATCTTATTTCATATCATAGGATATAGGCCAGATATTTATAGCACCGTGAAACTAAATGGATTAAGACTGAGAATTTTGATACATCTGAAAAAATAAAATTTTACTGAATTTGCATAACATTTGTCGTATAATTGCAACATAATGTTTAAAACATTAAAAAATAAATTTCCTGAATTTGCATAACTTTGTCATATAATTGCATCGTAATGTTTAAAGGATTCAAAAAATAATTCATTAAATAAAAAATAGAAATACTGGAGACACTGTAAACTCTCTCACTCTGCTCATATTATAAATTAATGAGGATTTGAGCTTAAAAATATGTTGCGGCTTGATTTGCATATATAGTAACTCGGCTGTTTCTTGTTTTCTCGAATCCCTTTGGTTCTTGTCTCTCGAGAATTTTTACACATTTTGACTGACTGCATTCTTGTAAAAATTTATTCATTTTGGTGCGGTTCTTTCTTCTGTTTTATTAGAGATGTTAGAAACACAATGATACCGGAAATACCGATACAGCTACCTGCGGAATAAAATGTTTGGTCATAGCTACCAGACGTGTCATATAACCATCCTGAAATAAATAAATATAAGTATAAAAAGCACATCGCGCCTAGCTTAAAAATTATTATTAAAGGAGAAACAGATCAACATAATTATATTTAAAATATATCTTTATATCAGTGAGTGCACATGCTGTTGTAGTTTTCAAAACTTGTCATGCTGCGGCGTACAGCAATCACCAATCAATCAATCAATCAAAACTCGTTATAAATCGACATAAATCATGTTTCATCGACTTTGTTCTCACGTGGTTCGATATTTAGCTTGACTTGTGGAACTTAGAGTGGAAAATATGTTCAAATATGCATATTAAGATGACAACAATAAAAGTTCGAATCATAATAAATAAGGTAAGTTCTGTAAAATGGGACGGCTTCGACGAAAGACCATTACATTTATTGGTTTGGGTTTCCTACACAATTTTATATATATAAGCACGGTAAGACATAACATTTTTTTTCAGTCATGTATTTTGTCAGCACACTTAAATCACAACCTAAAAAATGAAAACAACACGTTATAAATTTCATGCGTCCGAAGCGCTTTTCTGGATCTACCTTCATTATGCAGGCCAACTTTGCCTGAGGGAGTTGAAACCTTAGTCTCTTTATAATTTTAAATCTATAAACGGGTAATTTTAGAAAGGTTGTTATAAATCATGTCAGTACAGAAGTATTGACTACTGAGTTGGTGATACCCTCGTGGACTAATAGTCCACCATCAGAGGTATCGATTCAGTGCTGTAAAAAATGAAAACAACACGTTATAAATTTCATGCGTCCGAAGCGCTTTTCTGACCTAACATGACATTTCTCTGTTGATTCTTCTCAAAATCGAAATCGATGGTAATTAACTTTTTAAATCAGTTCAAGAAATAAATATATAACTTAAAGTTAGTGCCACTAGTGAAGTCGAAACTGCTAACCCTTCCGGAGCACCTCAGTTCACCGATGCTGGTCAATATTTAATTGTCTCTGTTGTGTTTAACGAACTGCTTTCTGTCTGTTCGTACTTTTCCCTTGGACTATGGTGTTGTCTGTCTTAAACTTATGTCTTTTTCAATTGCCCCCTTGTTATCTGATGAAAAGGGGAAAAAAGGCGTGTTATAGACAGTAGTGAAAAAAATAAACTACGTTTGCAGCATTTGTTATTTTGTTAAGCTTACCCGCTACTGGTGGTCCGACTAAATTAGACACTCCTTGAAGAAACATTACAACTCCATACGCATCGGTAAGTTTGTCTATTCCCAGGATGTCCACAATTATTACGGAAGTGAGTGCTTCGGCGGAAGCTGACAAGAGTCCAAATAGTCCGGCAAGTATTGTGCAAGGAAGAAACGTTGTAAATAATGGAACTATAGTTAAAACTACACCTGTCAATAACAAACTTCCACTAAAAAGATATCGTCGATTTATTTGCTTCCTATCACCAAGGAAACCATAAAGCAGGTTTCCCAAAGTGTGTGAGATTCCGATTACGGCAACCATATACGCAGCTCTCTTTTCTGTAATGCCAAAATTCTTAGCTCGGTCTACAGTGAATACGTAAGGCACGTCATACCAAAAATACAGAATAATGCTGGAGAGTGTAAACATAACAAAACGTGCATTTGTAAAAATTGAAATGTCAATAAGGGGTTTGTTCATTCGTTTGCATGGAGTCTTTGTAGTTTCACGGAGATCATGACAGCTAACAGCTGCTCTGACTATAGACGGCGAAGTGGCAACAGACTCCCCTAACACTGAATTAGATTCCAAAACGAGACTAGGATTTGACTTATAAATGTCTTGCGATTTAAGAGAATTTGAAACTAAAACACCACCGTTAATTGTAAGTAAACCATCATCATCCGCTTGATCTTGTTCAGTAAATACTTTATCAACACAGTCTGAATCTTGTACATCTATATATTGTTGGGTACCTTCAAGAGGTTTAAAGACAGCACCACAGACTACAATATTTAAAGAAATAGCTCCAATAATTAGGACAGCACCACGCCAACTATATGACATAATGAGATATTCATATAAAGGAGCGAAAATCAACGTTCCGATGCCTGCGCCACATTCTGAAATTCCTGTAGCTAGCGTCCTTTTCTTTTCAAAATACATCGCAACCACAACAATCGAGTTCAAATAAGGCATCGAAATACCTAAACCGGCTATACAACCATATGTCACCGCCATAGCACCTACGGAATGGACAAAGGCACTTGATATGAAGCCTATGGCAGTAATAAGTCCACCAATTATAGTCGCTTTTCTAAAACCAAGTCGGTTTGTAACGACACTTGCAATTGGTCCACATAGCAAAGGAACAGCACAAAATACTGATCCGATCCATGCAGTTGTACTCCTAGATTCTTGAAAATAATCCAAAAGAAATACAAACAATACTCCAAACGAATAGGAGCATCCGTCAGTTATCACGTTGATCAAGAAAGCAGAAAATACAATCACCCAACCCCATCCGCCGTCCGGAGGTTTGACCTTACCATGACGTATTGATTCAGTCACCGATTCTGTGTCATCGCTGCATTCTTCTCCCATTTAAAATCTATATATGAACAGAAAAACATAGGTTTAAAATTCAATATAATTTGAGAATGAAATTGCTGTCGCATGGATGTACTGTTTTTTTTTTAATTTGTTTGGTTAAATTCAGTAAAACTAATGTGTTCGAATCGCAGGTAAGTATTTACTTTCACGGGGAACGCTTCTGAAATGCAAGTAAACCGTCCCCAACTTCATCCGTTATAGCTGAATGAGTCGGAATATTTTAATTGATTTCGAAAAAACATGCATAAAAAAGTATAACAAAAATAGCGAACTCAAAGGCAAATTAAAAGGGAAGTCCACGAAAACTGACAAAAGCAAGCGCTATCAATCAACGGAACAAGTGAAAATCAACTGCCATAAAAAAGTAGATTGATTTGATATATACAAGATTGGTATGTCGTAGCAAAATGTACCCTGCCGCAGTGTAAATGATGAATAAAATTGTGTGTACAGTAAAGATGTGTACAGCAGGAACATAGATTACACTATAAAGTGTATTTCGGGCTTTTGTCCTCAAGGGTGATTAGGTAATAGAAATATGGTCACTTTGGTTTTTCCGAACGACAGTAAAACCCTTGCAAAAGTAGTACGTCCGTTTGGCTGTGTGGGATGTACAAGTACGCAGCCACGTCCGGTCAGATTTGGGACGTTAAATCCGATGGCTCGTGTAGAGAGAGTGCCAGGCTCTCTGCACGTTAAGAATCATTGAACAACTCTTTAAGGAGTCCGTAGGTGGCCTGTTGCAAAGCAACATTTCTATACCTATCCAATATACATGAACCCTCAATTTCCAGTGGCAGTCCAAATTTCCCCGACCTTTTCCGAGACGACCTGAACATGCATGAAATATTTGCCACTGGACGTTAAGCAACTAACATAAAATCAATCAACCCAGCTTTTGTACGTGCTGCTGTTATTCTTGTATTTTGAAGGTAAACACAGTGTTTCTGCAATTTAAGGAAAATGCATATATTATACCAGATTTCTAAATATAAAAGGAAATGTGGGATTGAAGAGCAAATTATAAGACAAAATTTGGAAGGTATCTTAAAAGGATAACTTCTTAATTGAATGATATTGATTTTGAATGGTCAGTATAGATCAGTGTAGAGTATAGGGGGATGTGTGATGGGTTAACGATTTAGGATCCTTCATACACTGAATCCGTTTGAATTTTTGACAAATTTGGGTAATGTAGTCCCGTAAAAATGGTCGACTCCAAACGATGGTACAATATGATCAACTACAAATGATGGCAAACAATCCCATCAAGTATGAGAGTGGTACCAGCGGAGGGGGACAACAGTAAAATCTATAGTATGCTAATAAAAATATCTTGTACTTAGAATTTGAACAGATTTTCAATTGCTGGCCCAAGTCTTTCTTGATTTAAGTGTTAAAAGTAAATGTTTGATTTCTTGGCCAGATTTATTTTATTGATATTACTCCATGGCTTTGTTCTTCAATTCACAGTTGGGGCGTGATCGTCAGTTAGCAAAGAATTCCGCTAAAGCCGGTGATAGGGGCCGTCTTAAATTTGCAGTAATGTGAGAGTTTTTGCTCCATGATGAAGGCCTAACTGTGACTTTATGATGAAGAACATCAATAAAATCGCTATTCTTTTGCTTTTTTGTATTTTTTTGTTGTGCATATACTTATTTTGTGTCATGGATGGATACCCCATATCCTTTTTTTTCTATTAAACTCACATGGCTTACCAATATAAATGAAAAATGTTATATTTACATTAAGAATTTACAATAAATGTTGATACAATAAAAGCTGTTAAAGCATATGATCATGAATTTTTAACCTTTATAAATTGATTGAGAGCTAGATCTCACGATGTTATAAATGTCATATCATACTTCAAAATTTGTTTATATTAAAGTTGAATATGTTTTATATACTTGAGTGGCTAAATTTGACTGTAAAAACATGTACATACTTTCTTTTAAAAACGAAAATAAGTTAATTTATCCAAATCTTCAGAAATGTATTGCTATTGAATGATTGTCTTCCCGTACTCCTATTCGCGGACAGCTTTTTCGTATACAGTGATCTTAACAATGACCCATCTCAGTAGAAATTCAGCGACCGCACAGCGCAAGTGCAAATGAAACCCGTGATGAAAGAAAAGGTAGACAAATGTGGAAGGAAACAGTATTAATGAAAGAAAAAAAATTGATACACCAATTCCGATTCATCAACAGGTATGACAAAGTTTAGTTTATAAACGAGAACGTCTGGAAAATAAAATAATAAAAAAAAAAACAACCATAACGTCGCTCTAGAATCATCTCACTTATTTTTTTCACGTACTCCATGATTCTGTGTTGCTGTTTATAACAAGGTTACGATCGGTAAACTTCGGCACTCAAACCCAAAAATTAATTATTAGTCAAAGTTTTCGATCGGCAATGAATGAATTTTTGTTATTATACGTTATGGATTCGTAATGAATGTATAAACGTGCATAGAGGACTTAGTTTAATATATATATGCATGCATTGATACAATAAATTCCTACACATTAAAATGATCAGAAACTCGTTTCATATGACTCTTAAAAAAAGACAATTAGTTAAGTCTCATTGGAGACACGACTGCTCTGCATAACATATGTCCTGGGGGAATTGGTGAAAACGTTGGTACAGCCAACCAGGCTATGCTCCCCGAATCACGCATTGATGTATGGTTCCGATAAATATCCAATAATATTGGTGAAAAAAGTAAAAGTAATTTAGAAATCGAAATTGTAATAAATATTTTCTAAAAAGCTATTACATACCCAAAACATCATTTAAGAGCACCCCTTTAAAATAATTGAAATTAATAGAAAAAAAAATTACATATTTTGGAAAAAAAAAGGTGGAGGGCTAACAAAATTGTCCTGTCCCAAGTACCTATGATCACGGTAAAGTTAAATGATAAAATATAGCCACAAACATACTGTAAATGTTTAATGAACATAAAATTGATTTGATTTGATTTGATTAATATGAAAGTTTGAACGCTATACACAAGAAAATCGGAAAAGTTTTTTTTTATCTGCTAAATAGTAACAACAGCCTAGCTTGAACTTTGACCATTTGACCCAAGAATCAATACGCTTCTTCCAAATCCCCATATCTTCCAATGACCATGTCTTATTAAAGTTGCTATTCATTATGAAAGCGTACGTTTGTTTCGGACGGACTAACGGACGTACAGGTAAATCGAATATAAATATTGTAATGTGGAGCTCTCTCACTATTCTTACAAAAAATTATTACAGACGCACGTGTTTTGTGCAGTTGAAATGGTACACACATCGTTTAGATGAAAAGTTTATCGTTCTACGAACAAAGTGCTGACGTTGCTATAGATAGTTTATAAACCCATAAGAGTCTACTGCTTAAATCATTAATATGTAGCACATTAATCATGCTAGAAAGTTAAAAGAATTCTGATTACGAGAAAGTTGATAACAATTTTAATATTTACCTGATCATCCGACTAGAATTTCCACATGGCTGCTCTTTATTTTACGGTTTAGAGATTTACAACACAACTATACCATGTATACACGATGTGTACTAACATCGCTTGAAAACCGTTTGAAGAATGTGTATATGTAACTGTAAAAGTTATTTGTGTATTATCGATTCAAAGCTCGAAAAGAAAAATATAATGTTTTATACTGACTAACCTTATTTATATATAAATAAAACAAATTCGAAAGCAAACATTACATTTTATTGTTGAGGGTCGACATGGAATATTTAATGTTGTCCTTAGATTAAATTATTTTTATTTAATTAAATCTGTATCAAACCTAATCAAAAACTAATTAACATGATTAACTTGATGTGTGAAAGATGGTTGTCATTGTTGCTTATGATTTTAATGTTGCATATAGATTCAGGCGCCTTCAGTGTTCATTAGACTTTACTGAGAACTGAAGACATACAGTTTGCCTTTCATGATTTCAAATAGTACGGTGGCGGATCCAGGGGATGTACCCCTTTTTTTGACAACTAATGCTTTTGTATCATGTGGTTAGAACCCCCTTCCTTTATATGGCTTGCATGTGTTGAAACCGCTTTTAAAAAAATTCTGGATCCGTGCCTGAATAGTATACTTTAAGTTTATTTGATTGTGATCTGTAACTTGCAATGTTTATTTTTATTATCCAAAATGTAACCCTACATACAGTGACAATTACAATAACAGTTTCATTTGGTACGGTATTAAGTTCCTGGTTGGAAGAAGGGGCGAGCTTCTACTCTGTAGTGATGACCAGACGCTGAAAAAAGGGGCGAGCTTTAGTCTCCTCGAAAGTGATGGCCAGTCGCTGGTAATTTCAAACTTCATGCTTGACATCATTCTAGCAATATTAGATTTAGATCTAATTACATCTTGCTTTTCTTTTAAACAGAACACCTTGTATGACTGAATCTATATACATGTATTAAAATTAGCTATATATGATTTACTTTTTGCTTTAATTACGAGAAGTGTATTCATCTATCTTTTATTCAGATTTCAAAAATATTTTTTTTATATATTTTACCCATTATCCACTATTTTTATATTTTAGAACCACTTTCTTCTCTATTCTTTATTTTTTTACAGTCCATTTTTCTCTTTTCTTATTTTTTTTTTTTTTTTTTTTGGTCCTTTATCCTGCACTTAGTAATTCCCTCATTATTTTCTATTCTGTAAACCCCATCCAGACCCTCAGATAGTACCTTGTTATTATCTATTTGCTTCTGTTAGCCTTTACATCATCTGTCATCTGCTGATATTGAACTCCGAAAATATAAATCTAAACTTTTTAAGATCTTCATGTTAAAGTCGTGTAATACCGGTAATTCCTTCCGGTACAAATTAGTGTCGACAGGTTGAGATATGAAATCAGTATTGAACCCTTGAAATTGTGATACATCATAAACTTTAGGGTGACAATTAATATCCAACAAAAATGAAAATTCAATACCGGCATTTTAATGTACCTTTAACATTAAAAAAGCTACATAAATGTAGCAGTAAGACATGGTAACTAGATAACTAATTTCTCTCATAGTGTTCAAATTTTAAATTATTTTTGTAAATAAAACAAAAACATTAAAAAGAGGCAATTTAAGGCGATAGAAGTTTACCGATGTTCAAGCGTCTCCTATTATGCACGCATTACCCGCCATGCGAATAAAACATACCAAATTTTCATGGCAAAAACGAAAAACGATTAAAAGACAAACAACAGTATAGAAAACATCACATCGAAAACTAGAGATTGAGCAACAGGAACCCCACCAAAAAAATGATATCATCCGAAGTCTAGGAATTTCCATTTAATAATCCTGTATAGCATATACATGTGTCTTTTATGTATAAATGTAAGTTAAAGTTTGTTATAAATAAACTAAGGTTATCAGGTTTATTTCATCTTCAGATTATTTTAAACTACTTGCCCTTGACCCCTTTTTTTATTTAAACTACTTGCCCTTGACCCCTTTTTTTAATTAAACTATACTTGCCCTTGACCCCTTTTTTATTTGAACTACTTGCCTTTGATCCCTTTTTTTAGTTAAACTACTTGCCCTTGATCACTCATTGACGTCAAATGTATTTTTGGACTGTGGACTAACGTAATGAACGAATTTTTTCATTCATACTACATGTTAACTTCCAAGCAAGGACCGAAGCTCATAAACTCGGCAATGGATGGTGAATTTTAGAAATGATTGTAATATATTATGTCAGTACCAAGGTACTAACTACTCGGCTGATTATACCCTCGACTTACAGTCCATCAGCAGTGATATCGACCCATTGCTAGTAAATGAAATAACACATATATCTCGAACGTCCAGATTTACTGGATTTACCTTCATCCGTAAAGCGGAAACCTAAACATGGTATAACGCAGGACTTCGGGAAAGTTCGGAGAGTCGACAACCTTGCTTCTGAAGTTGACTTCCTGTATTACTAGTACTACTTTGTAGTTATTGTGAAAGGATCGTACCTTGCATATTTAGTCCGTATAGTGTGAACGTGCACGAGTGTGACGTATCAATTGAGATATGTAAACGTCATACGATGGGACAGAGGGTATGATATTTACTCCTGGGGAAATGAGAAATTGACAATTGGAAACTTGAATTCATCACGTTTGTCACATGTTCTAGTTGACATTCGTCCATCTGTGCAAATATTGAAGAAAAGATAAAGATGTAAAGCAGTTTCGGTAGTATCCTCAATGTAAAATGGTAAGATTTTTCATGACCTACGACCAGGAAGTCCCACTTTTATCAAACATTGTTTTGCAGTAGATCTTTAAAACTTTTAAGACTCCAAATCTGATTTACACCGCTGGTTGAATATACATCATCGCAATATTTCTAACTAGAGAGAATCGTAGTAAGAATTGTAGACAGATGCTCAGTCAAACATCTTCATGATCCGGCTATATATATCATGTATTTAAGGATGTTGTGAAGTGTTTTATGGACGGATTTGTTATTTTCTAAAATCTCTCTCGTGAATTATGAAGGTGTGCATGTGGAATTCATAGTTTAGCTGTGAATATTGAGTTCTTTAGTTAGACATTCCAAATAATGATTTTTGTATGTAAAACGATATTGTAAGAGGGTATAGCAACATCATATTTGTCGTAGAGAGAGGATAAACTATCCACATCCTCGGATTTCTTGAAAGGATTAGAACCCCGTGTGCTTATTGTACATCGTATATTTTGAATGCGTTTCTGAACGCATGACCGAACAGCTTTGATACATTCAGATAAAGTGTCCAGTTTTTGGTTCATCTGGTTCGCGCCTGACTGATTTTCTCACGTAGTCATCTTATGCATCCATCAGTAGCTTGAAGTTCTCCTTTCAGTTGATGGTAATGGTTAAAACCATTACTACAATTTATATAGATACAACAGTTGTGTTTTGAAGTTTAGTAGAAAACTTATCAAAAACAGGATATCATATCAAAATTTTTGCGGTGATGTTGTTTATAGAGCTTGAAAATTTAAAAACGATCCATGTAAATCTTTTTTTCAAGGTTATTAATCAACATATTTGTAAGAAGATCTTTCAATTGAATTGGTAGGTAAAAGGGGGGAGATACCAATGGTGCAATCAAAAATCATAAGTCGAATTTAAAGAGTCAACACCATGACCAAATACAAAATCGACAATTTTTTTTTTATTTTCAATAGTTTGATACTAAACAAAACATTCATTGCTATTCAGTAAATAAGATTTATTGTCCCTATCCATCTATATCTTGGAATTGCGCAACGTTATACTTTTCTGTTTTAGATTGTGTCTTGACACTTTATATGTCGATGGCGTAGGAAAAAATGGTCTATTCATTAATTAAAATTTGTCTTTCAGAAATTTTTGAATACTTTGCGTCTTTTACATTTTAGTTCTTTCGTTGTCTTTTTCCCGCTTAATACCGATCACATTAGTCAAGCCCTTTTCAACTGATATTTACTATCGTTTGGTCTGATGCTTTGCTGTTACACAACTGTTTCAATTTAGGAGTGGTCTGAACAATTACAAGCATGTTCAACCTCACCACATGCTATCTGTACATGACCCAGCCCGGTAATCTGCAGTACAGGAGTAGATGACATTGACTGCGGTTTGTCTTAATGCCCCACCGTTTTATGGCATAAGTTTAAATTTAGCTGTTATTATTTTCTCTTGAATGGTGTTCACATTTTGTTATCCTCGGACATTTTTTTATTGTTGAAATCCGTGTAGTTATTTCGCAGTTGTTTTCGTCGTTGTCCTTGCAAATTGGCCTTTGGTGATCAGTTTTCTCAGTGGCAATCATACCAATTAAGTCTTCTGTTTTTATAATGTTATATATGACATCAAAACAGTATCATATGCAAAAACTGTATTTAAATAATCCAATTTCGTGTCAGTCAGCTTTTCTGTCTTAAACAGTTGAATGTAAGTTATTCTGAATACCTTTTTTTAATGAAACTCAAAAGTATAATAACATATAAAACTTTAAAGGGGCATAGCAACGAGATATAAAAAAATTTAAAATATGGATTTTTTTTGTTTGTTCAAACATTATTGAAAGTGAAATAGTGAAATAATAATTCGCTTTTAGCAGCTAGTTTGGCTCAATTTTGTCAAAATATGCTAAGAAACATCGCTGATGAATTATTCACTTACAAGTGAGTAATTCGACCTCATTGAATCCGTTTTCATGTGACCTTCTATTTAACTCCTTAACTAGAGATGGGTTACGCATGAACTAGGCGTGTTCAGCTATTAAAAGGAAAATAATGTCAACATTGAAAGTGAAACAAGGGTAAACCATTTAGTTGACTAATTCGATCCACAAAAACTCATTCTTATACAGGTAAAAGCGATGATTAACATATTTGTTTAACCTATAATATGAAATTAAACAGACCTAAAAAAATCCAATTGCACGTGTTAGCTATCGATTTATATCTTTATTTATATCGGGTTATATGACTGTCGGAGGCCACCTCTATGGTTGATTAGATGGCGTCTATACTAAAATACAGACGAAAATGATCGAGTTCATGCATTGTTAATGGTTCATTTTTAGACTTTTTGTTTTACGTTTTAGTAGGTTATAAATCAAATATGAGAATTTGAGTCAAATCGGTGAACATGAATTTGACCACTAATGCCCCTTTAACAAACAAACACATTACCAATTAAACGAAAATAGAATATACAGCAAAAAGATGTGTTATGAACTATTCATATTCAGTAATATGGACTTCTCACTAAATTGAGCAGCTAAAAATGTATCAGTTTAGTCAAGACAAAAGTTTGTGTCATCTTTTTTATTAACATTTAGAGTTCTGGTACATGTTTATTAAAAAATTCTATTTTCAATATCTAGAGGTAGAGCTTTATTGCGTAGAAAGATACAAAAAATATAAAACACCTTCTTGATACAATCTTTTACATAAGTTCATTTTAGTTTTTTTAAATTAATATGTATCCTAAAATTAAATGCACCCAATTATTTTTATAACACTATTTCTTGCATCTAATGATTATGTCGAAATGTTCCTTTTAAATACTATAATTTTCTACTAAAATTATATTTATGTAGCAAAATGGGATACATACGGGGCGCCGAACGGGACTCTTGTGGTTTTGTACTCGAAATTTAATTTTGTACGGACAAAAGTGAGTTTTGTTCAACAAAAATGAGTTCGGTTTAAAAAAGTTTGTAGCATACTACAAATTTAAATTTTGTCATACAAAATTATCTTTCAGTGGACAAAAGTTACTTTTGTCATGACAAAATTCATTTTTGTATCACAGACTTTACTTTTGTTACCTAACTTTGAAAATTGGGCGACAAAAGTCAATTTTGTATGTAAATTAGTTTAGTTTGGATTCTATGAACTAATTTGCATACAAAACTCAGATTTTGTCACAAAATTCAATTTTGTGTTTATTTTTGTGTAGACAAAATTGAGTTTTGTTAAATTTTCACTTAACTGTGTCTCACAAAATTGAATTTTGTCACACAGATTTAACACAAAATTGAGTTTTGTATCACAACAAAATTGAATTTTGTCTCACAAAATTGAGTTTTGTATCACAACAAAATTGAATTTTGTCTCACAAAATTGAGTTTTGTATCACAAAATTGAGTTTTGTATCACAACAAAATTGAATTTTGTCTCACAAAATTGAATTTTGTGTTTTAATTTCCATATCAGGTAACAAAAGTCAATTTTGTATGCAAATAAGTTTATATTTGCATACCTATTTGACAAAATTGAATTTTGTCTACAAAAATGAATTTTGTCTACAAAAAAGAATTTTGTCATTACAAAATTTGAAGTTCTCATAAAACAAGTCTGTATCACATGGTTTTGTAAGACAAAAATGATTTTGTTATGACAGAATTGAATTTTGTGTACACAAAAATTGATTTTGATTACAAAAAAATCAAGTCCCATTCGGCGCGCCGTAATACACGCAAATTGTAACTACGTGTAGACATGATGTATAACTTGGTTCATGAAATAGCCAAGGAAAACATCAGGGATGTTTAACTACATGTTGAACAATAAAAACGATTTTCAATGAACAACTACAACAACAAAAATATTAAGAATGCACCAAAATATGTTTGACGCCACTCTTTAAAGTGAATTAGACATATATATTACATAGATTTGGAGACGTTTTTATCTGTGCATCGATTTGAGAGTAAGATTCTAAAAATTAGGTTCTTGTTGCTTGTCTTCTACATGCTGGTGTTTGTTCTGTTGATTGACTGTATTTAAATACATATCACGCATACCGATGTAACAAAAAGTCTCACAATGAATTTAATTCTAATTCGTCCTTCTGTTCAAGTACAGATTCAAAGAAGGAAACTAAACATCTAGCATCAGGTCTGACTTCCGGGTTATTGTGCCAGCATCTTACCATCACACTCTTCATGTCGTCTGGTGGCGGGCAATGAATTGTTAATGGTGGGCGAAGTCCTTCGTCCGCGACAGACACTTCTACTGAAGAACGAAATAAAGTTTTCATATAATCGGACGCTTCGTAACCATACCAAATTTCCCACAATAAGATTCCAAAACTATATATGTCTGCCTTCCTGTCATAGCATACATCCTGTTTCAGAACTTCCGGTGCCATATAAATTGGAGAACCAACAGCAGATGCAGTAATGTCTATTTCCGCTTTTGTCAGACCAACGTCCGATAATTTCACAATATTTTCCTTCGTTACCTGCAACAGAAAGCATGATAGTTCTACTCAAATATTCAAAACATTTTATTTAATTATTTAAATTTACTTTATTTCCATATCAACGATATATTTTTAAACCTTATAGTATGCACGACAAGACAGAGATAATCGAAGACTTTCTGAAACAGGTCAAATCTTATTTCTGTGGTCTTTTATTCTCTCTTTTGAGTTTTTGTATTTATTCTTGCTTTGTTGAATGCTTAATAGTATTCCATTTTCGTATTGGTTTGAAATGTATTTGCCAAGCCGGTTATTACATGGAACGGTTCACCGAATATTATCGTAGACTGTGGATTGACCTCTTGATGCAATTGGTTTTTCAGTGTGCGTTTGGGTTGTCGTCTAAATTTCAGTTTAAAAGTACAAATGACAAATTGATCAGACACAAGTTTATCAACTTAGTAACGTCTTCTCCAAGACTTCTCATCATGCTCATTCAACTTTACCCTACGTCTAACCCATTAAACCAAATATAAAAGGCCATTCCAGAAACATAATTGCAATCCTCTGCTATTGCCTTAACCAATCTCGGCATTATTGCGCTTTGTCTAATCAGGAACCTTTAGAACAATGACATTTCCATAATAAAACACCATTTTTTAATTTACCAATAAAGTATACCTACCAATATATTGGCAAGTTTCAAATCCCGATGAACCAGACTTTTCAAATGAAGGTAACTCAGACCTTCACATATCTGTGTAGCATAATTTAACGATATTTCCATGGACGTGTGGTACTCTGGGTCATTAGAATGACATTTCCCGGCGTTTTTAAATTCAGTATTTATAACTTTGTCCAACAATGTATCAGAACAATATTCCATAATAAGTGCCAACACTATAACCGTCTTATCACTTCGCTTGTGGTGCTGTATAGTAGAACCGTGGTATTGCACAATATTTACATGCGAAAGTTCTCTGAAATAGAATTAGCAGTACTGACTGATTAACGGATAATTCCTGAAATCAAGATAACAGCAAAGAAAAACCTAAAAAAAAATGTTCAAATAAAAACCCCAAAACCCAACAACAGCAAAAATATTAGAAAAAAATAAATGTCAATGGTCATTGCTGTTTGATAAGAACATATAGAGTTTCTTTTCTTTAACTCTGCTTCTATCTGAGATGTGTCATGTAGAATTCACCAAAGAACATCCGAAAACAATAGGTGTCAAAATATCCAATTTTAACTATGATTGTAAAAATTACACCACATTTATCTAATAGCGATTAAAGTGACAACATATTGAATGGGACCTCTTTTATATTTGTTGTTTTTACATTACTTCCTTGAGAACAAATTAAGGCTGCTTTAACCGAAGATTAACGAAAAAAATTAAGTCAAATCTTATAGAGGCGAATTTTCCATTTCTCGTCAGCAAAAAAATGTACTAGTATACCTTTTGTCTCTGTTTGTTATTTATTTTCATTCATAGAAACTGATAAGAGTGACAAATTAATGATGTACATCTCCCACATTTACGCTTTGGGAAATTTATTTTACACGGCATTAATTAAGAGTACCATGCCCGTGAGTGATTGTGATAGTGAATCACCCATGGGCTGGTCCATTGTGAGTTAAGGCACATATTCGTATCCCTAATGGGAGTGAAGCGGACACATGTTTGGAGATGTCAAATATAGTCAAATAAAGCACACTGTTTGCTAGTCAAGACTTCTACACGACATTTTCAATATATTAACTCATAGGAACGCTATCACTTTATCTACATCAGGGGCGGATCCAGCCATTTTAAAAGGGGGTTCCCAACCCAGGATAAAGGGGGGTTCCAACTATATGTCCCTATTCAAATGCATTGATCGTCCAAAAAGGGGTTCCAACCCCCGGAACCCCCCCTCTGGATCCGCCACTGTACATACAACTGATGCCTGAGGTAAAAAAAAATAAAAGGAAATTGTATATTCGGAATAAAAACTTCCTCTAAAGCTCTACCTAATCACAAATGAATCTACTTTTGGTACACACTGTTCTTACCTTAACGTTCTTTCTTCCAATAGTATATCAGATACGTTAGTAGCTTTTAGAGGCGTTCTATACATTTTTACTGCAACGTCCTGAACATTATCTTCATCATCTTTTAAACGGGACATATACACATCGGCAAAACTTCCACAGCCAATGAGATCATTCCCATTCCATGTTATATCTTGAAATCGTGAATTTTCTTTCCGTAGATTTTGAACGTAAAACATGTCAAGTTCGCCTTGTAATTTCAGACATTCGACAATTATTTGTGGATACAACTCCTCTAGATTTTTCTTTGATCGAGACAGATCGGTATTCAAATTTTCAAATAGTTGTCTATCTGACTGTAGTATGTGTGGTATCTTTTCTTCCATTACGGTTATACTAGAATCGAATCTTTGTAAAAATAAGTTCACGTTTTGTTCTAATTTTCCACTTTCCCGCAACGATTCGACAAAAAGTTTTGATGCCTCTTTCATTTTTTGTTGGCAATTGTCCTTTTTATAAGATTTGAATAAACTTTTGACTGATTTTGAGGTAAGATCTAATGTTTGATCAAGACAAACGACAGTTCCAAGACTTTTTCTATTTATAACTTTACGTCTTGAAGCGCTAGAAAATAACTGTTGAATCGATTTCGTAGGTGCTTTTACTGAGGTATGAAAGTTATTCACAGTTTTTATATCTCCTCCCAGCATTACTCCTGAAACCAAACATGTATCTTTATAAATAGAAATATATTTTTTCTTTGATTGATTTCAATTATAATTAATACTAGATTGAAATAAAAAAAAAATAAAAACAAAAGAGAAAAGATAAAATTCCCTCCCAGAGAACGAAACAACGTGTAAATTGCGTATTTTTCATCGGTGAATTTAGATTTCTTGATAGCGGCTTGTTGGACGTCCAGTGGCAAATATTTCAGGTTCATTGCGGAATAGGTTGTTTTAGAGTAATTAGACTGATTTGGCAGTTCCATCTATTTGTTTTGCGTTTACATGTGCTCTCAAAAGTATAGTTTTTGCTTTCTGAATATGTCTTATCAAAATAAAAGTAAGGAGATGTGATATGATTGTCAATGAGACAACTACCCACACGAGACCAACGGACGTAGATGCAAACAACAGTACTATTAAGTCACCGTATGGCCTTCAACATTGAGGGTCCTCGGTGGCCGAGTGATCTGAGTACTTTAACTACAGTAACTATATCACTAGCCTGTCAACACTGAGGTTGCACGTTGCATGTGCGTTTGACTCCAATCTTAATATAATAGGATTGTCAGCCACGAAATATTCGGCGAAGATTATTCCAGAAACATGTTGTGAGCATAGAAATAATATTTGTTCGTCAATCTAAGTTCTATGTATTCCATAAGATTAAAGATTTTGGAAAGACACTCGTACATATTTTTCCCCTTTTTCACCTACCTTCCAGTTCTTTAATCCTGTGTTCCATTAACTCAAAATCTTGTCGAAGTTGTTCACTAATCTTTTCTTTAACACTTTTAACTATGCCTTCTGATCGTTCCCAAAAATCAATCTGTGATTTGAATTTCTGTATGATCTGGTCTGAAGCCTCCTCTGCAACCTTTCGCCAATTTCCAAGAACATCCGGGCATTCCTCTTTGCTCCATTCTTCAATTCCCCCATCTACCCAGGAAGATCTTAAAAACCCTTGAACTCGAATATTTAAGAGCTTTGCCTCGTTTTTTAGCTGGAGACGTAGATTTGTGATAGCTTTGTGAGTGTTAGTTTCTAGAAGCTGAATTCCGTTCTTTAAACTTTCTTGCATTTTTCGTTTTTCGTCCAGACCTTTTGAATCCATATGTCTAGCAAGATTTAATGAATATAGAACTCTTTTGATCACTTGTGATAAAAAACTGAAAGATTAGAATGATACATGTCTTATTTAGAAATAGGTTACGGTATGCAGTTGTCCATTGAAAATAGATAGTTTTCGATAGACGTAATTTGAGTCGTTTTTCTCTCTCGAAGAACCGCCATGTTAGAGGTCAAAGTGCACAAATTCGTTCAAACATCAACCAAATTCAACTTGTTATACTGACCGCTTGACTTTTAAAAAGAGTTGTTTTCTGCAAGTTTTGTTATATTTTATTATTGATTTTAACTCCGGGTTAAAGAAATACGTATCAGAGATCGATCCTAAATGTTTTCGGACCTTTACTGCAAATAAAAGGTATAAAATATACAAATATAAAGAGTAGCATGGTATCCTCGTCATTTGAACCCTAAATAAATGACGATTTTGAATCACAGTGACACATAATACAGAGTAACATGATAGATTGTCCTAAACTTATGAAGAAAATAAAAACGACGTTGATTACAAAATGAAAAGGTCATATAGAATTTGACGGAACGGAACACAACTGGAATGTAGTATCTAGAATTATAATTACAGAGATCATTTCACGTATACTATATTCATTATATGGATGTTGCCATGGTCTCTCTCCACAGTGGGAACAATTACACAGCCCACTAATATAACAACAAATTTACAATAACAATGGGACACTACTTAAGTGTGAAGCTACATGTATATTAAACAATGAATTAATTAAAAACGCGTTTTGAAGACAAACACTCATATTTCACCTAAAGCAAATCCAAACTCTATTCCCATGCCAACAGCGGGCGAGTAGGAAAAGTCGAATCTACGCTGACTGTAGGTTAAAACAAACTCACAATACTAGTATGAATTTTGATGCATCAGAATTTCCAATCAGGTATGCCTAAAATCAATACACAGAGGAAACACAATTCATTGGGAATACACTGTGTTTGTTGTCTCCCTTTTCATAAATTGATAAGTTTTAGTTTATTGTAAATTTTTGAATCACCACAATTATTTGTATACTTTAATTTGAACTGTAATTGTTCTTTTCCTCGTGGCGTCTTGATTGACAAATAAAAATGTTTGCTGTTGTTAATGTGGTTGTTGAAAAACGATGAAAAGACAAACAATAGTTTACAATAGTTTACAAAACACTACACAGAAAACTACACCAAAACGGTGGTGATCCGGAAGGGTACGCAGATCCTGCTCTACTAGTGGAATCCACTGTGTTGCCAACAGCTGACTTAGATACAGATATCTTAGTTTCTTTTGATATACAAACTGTTGTTAATATAGAATAAGAAGATGTGGTATGATTGCCAATGAGACAACTCTCCACCAGAGACCAAATGACGTAGAAGTTAACAACTAAAAATCACCGTACGGCCTTCAACAATGAGTAAAACCAATAACGCATAGTTCTTTTTATGTAAGGCAAAGTTCATTTTATGAAATGGTAGTAACAAACTTTTTTAAAGTTCAACTTTTGCAGTACATGATTCTTACCAATAATGTAAATTAAAACCATTTTTCAAACACGCTGGAATGACTTTTACAAGTCCATTGCTGATAGCTGTAAAGTCTTCTGGTTCGTCGCCATGTCTTGATACCTTTAACGACTAAATTTGGAAAAAAGAAAAGAAAATTATTCAGATTATTTAACAACTTGGGAATGGAAATGGAGAATGTGTCAAAGAGACAACAACCCGACCAAAGTGCAGAAAACAGCCCAAGGACACCAATGGGTCTTCAACACAGCGCGAAAATCCCGCACCCAGTCAGATGATTTAAATGATTTATATCAAATTTCAACCTGTAGCCAATATGCGTTTCACTACTTCTCTTACGGTTCCTATATATATCAATAACACTCATTAATAATGATTATCATATTGATATGAAACATTATATATGTAATTTACCTTTCAACAGCTGCTTATTAAAAAATAGATATTGTCCGTATTATCCGGACCCCCCCCCCCCCCCCCGGACAAATAGATGAGGGTCTGCATAAGGGGTCCTTTATTTCTCTATTCTTTTATTTTTTTAGGTGTCTTTTCTCTATTCTTAACATTTTCCCATTATTCTCTATACTTTATATTTAAGCACCCAATTATCTCTATTCTTTATTTTTTTGGGCCATTTATTCTGCACTTTTCTCCACTATTTCTCTATTCTGTAAACCTCTCCCAGATCCTCACAGATAACCAAATTAATAATTAAGGTGTAGCGGATCGTTAACATTTTTTTAAACTATAAAAAAAATCTTCGAAAAAGGCAAATTTTGACTTCCAGAACATACCTCTGTTGCCGAAATGTAAAAAAGCTGGTCTTTCTGTATTCCTGGAAACAACTTCTTCAGTTGTGACAATGTTGTCTTGGTTAGATCAGAACGGTCAACTTCCGGAACAGTGTCCCATTTGTTGAAGACAAACATAGCAGCATCTGTTGAAAATTCTTGGTCACAAATAGACGATGTCGAACGTAAAAACTGACGAACCTGTAAATTTACAAAATGGTCAAATATTTGTAAATATAAGAAGGTATTGGTGGGGGTTCTTCATTTTTGTATTTTTTAATGTTTTAGTCTATTTTTCTCTATTCTTTATGTGTTCTGTCCATTATTCTCTATTCTTTATGTGTTTTGTCCATTATTCTCTATTCTTTATGTGTTTTGTCCATTATTCTCTATTCTTTACCTTTTTGGTCCATTTTTCTCTATTCTCTATTTTTTTCGCTCATTATTCTTTATTCTGTAAACCCCATCCAGACCCTCATATAAACCCTGTGTAAACCATACATCTCCCTTTACTCATACCCGAAAAAAAAAACTATCGCATTTCTTAGTATGAATGTATGTGAATAAGGAATTGAATTATTACGCGCGACATATGTTTCTGGGATGGCTTTCATTCGACACAGTCGAGATCAAAACTTTGGGACACAAAATACAACAACTGCGTAATTTTTGTATTCTACATGCTTTAAAAGCATCCACTCCATCTTAACATGTAAATTATACACAATTGGCTCAATCGCTTTACTCTGCTCTCTAAACTATATTCCTTTTTTTGTTTCCTTATTCCAAATAAAAAATGAAAACAACACGTTATAAATTTGATGCTTTCGAACCGCTTTTCTGGATTTACCTTCATCAGACACGCTCAAAGCCGAATATTTGAAAGCCAACTGAAGGATGTATAAGAACCGAAACAGTTGTAGAGCTATATTACCAAAAAGGACCTAAAAAAATTGGCAAATCCATCTAAGGTCAACTTTGCCTGAGTTTCTAGTAATTTTAGGGGGTACGCACGTAACACCTTTTTAACTACATACCAGGATGAGTAGTTTTTGGTGCTTGATGATGTTTGTTATACTGCTTGGTATTTTGGCGATTCCGGTTATCTCTTTTATGTATTATAACATAAAACCACTACCCGCACACGAAAAAACAAACGCAATGGAAAATCATGAGTCACAGTGTGGCTTCAACAAAACCTAACAACTCAATGCAACTTTAAGACGGCCTTAGCACCGGTAAAAACAGAGGCGGAAGTCACCAAGGGACATTCACAACTCAGAAATCGAAGGGGAACTGACAACGCCATGGAAAAAAACGAAAGATGGTGAAAAGAACAAACAATACATAAAAAACTAAACACTGAGCAACACGAACCCCATTAAAAACTGGGGGTAAGAGCGGGTCATTGGTAGATATCGAAAAAACAAACGATAGCCCCATCAATTACCGTGGATGGATTAAAAGATCAGAGAAAATATATATCGACAATAGGTCAGGATCGGCATATTTAGCTTTAGTCCAAATAATTATGACGTCTTGAAAGGCTATTTAATTTTTTTGCTTTGACGCCTTCGCAGGAAAGCTATTTAATTTTTTTGCTTTGACGCCTTCGCAGGAAGGCGTCAAAGCAAAAATATAAAATAGCCTTTCAAGACGCCATAATTATTTGGACTAATTTAGCTTCAGATACAAATTGGTAAGTTCTGAAAATTATAGAAATAGGCGAAAAAAAATGAAAAATACGGTCCCACAATTTGAGTTAGGTGATTTATACGATTTATATATATTATCTTAAATTAATTGTAGCCCCATTTAAAAAGTTTTACATGAATACGGTTAAAATAGACCCCTATTTCATTCAATGAAACAAAGGAGTAAAAACTTTAAAAAGCTCTTCTTTCGATTTGATGGGTATCTGATCCAGACAGTCTTCAATCTTGAAAATTGTTACTCATTATCTATTCAGTTTTACATACCCTTTTCTGTAAGCCTCCAGCCGATGAACTATTGATGATGTATATAAATCCAGACACTTTAGAAGCGTAATTTTCGATCAATGGTACAACATTTCTATTTTCACCTACACCAGGAGTGTCAATCAGTATTAAACCGGCCTGTAAATATAAAATATATTTTGTTATTAATCAAGTTTGTGAGCTGCATCAAGCGACGTAAAGAATCAATCAATCAATTAAGGGCATACGATACAGTTTTGATCCCGTATTTAAGTTTTGATGAAAATTTGCATGTAGGCTATTTTTACCTGATTAAATCAAATATGTAATAAAAATATACCTTCATGTGCTACTTTTGAGTAAATTGAGGTTCAAATTTCAGATATTTCCTCAAAATACGGATTTGTGGACGTATTTTTCCTTTCGATAGAAATATATAACTTTTTGTTTTAAAAGATAAACACGATCTGTTTTTGTTAAATTATTTGTAATTTATGTTATATAAATATTGCATAAATTTGTACATTTTATTTTACAAATAACTCAAATTTATCAAATATTCATGAATGTAGGAAAAACCGTCATTTTTGCTGTATATTAATCAAATTTAAAAAATTGCACTATTTACGTTTTCATGAAAATTGGTACACATAAACATCTTACGTAATTAAACCAAATGTCATTTTAAAAAGAGGGTCCATGAACTCGTTTTCAAGTTAAATCAGTTTGAATGATAAAATCAGCCGAAAACTGCATCTTTTCCCGATAAGTCACCGTTTGACGTCGCGAAAAAACAATTTACGTTAGCAACGTCATTACCTCCCTGTAACTGTATCGTATGCCCTTAAGAATGCCGTTTCTTGTCGTGGAGGAAACGTGTACCAACACGTGTTGATTTTATTTTTAATAAAAAAAAAACTTTCAATGGTATTTTTGAACGCGTTGTATATATGAAATCTAATGTTGCGGTCGGATTATTTAATAGTTTCGGTTAAATTTTTCACAACCTGTAATTAACCAAGAGTGATTTATAAGAATTTTTCATGAGATTGTGTTCACACGCGGCTCTCTAAATTAATTAAGGTTGTGTACACTAGTTGTTGTTTGAATTTCTTTCTCGTAGCCATATAAATCAGAAGACACAAATCGTTTTCTGTACAGTTTTGACTTTTCCTATACTATCACTGTAAAATTTTACAATTTAGTTTTTGCGTTGTTTATAGTTTCATTATATCCAGTTTTTATATTATATGCAAGAATTTAAAATTACATTGTGTTTGCTTCTATCTTTTTCATGGACTGGTTATTCTTGTTGGATATGTTTTATTTGTGTCTTATCTTAAATTTAAATAAAAACGTTGGTTTTAATACTTGTACCTCTTTCAGTTGGCTTGGCCAAAATATTTCAATTTTGTCATAAACAGATTCCCCGGTGTGTGTATCAAATTCGGTTACAAGATTTTGAAACCTTTCAAAATTAACCGATTCTGAAAGATCGAGTAGCTCCGGTGCATGTCGGCGCCCATTTTTGACAATTTTGCGATGAATTATTGCAACTCTTTCATTTGACTTGGATCCCTTTATTTCACAAACAGTTCTTGTTGTAGGAAGACAACCAACTGGTAACAGGTCATAGCCTAGAATGAGGTTGATGAAACTACTTTTGCCCGAATTTGTTTCTCCTGGAAAAAGAAAATACAGTTTGGAGTTTCCACAATTTTTTAATAACTATAATGATTTTTTTTTAAATTTTCTTAATTTAAAAGAATAAACCAACACTCCTCTCTCTTATATATATTATTTTCTAGATGATTCCTATAGAAAATTTAAGTTATATAACATCTACATCTGTATCAGACCACACAATGAAAACCTATAGAAAATTTAAGTTATATAACGTTTATACCTGTATCAGACTACAAAATCAAAAATAAAAGTCAGGGAAGAAAAATGATCAAAATATATTAAAATGTACTGTAAATTATCATGATCAGGCACATGTGTAAAAATCAGAAAAGAAATTAAGAATTGTCATGTTCTGTGTTTATAGACAATTATATTAATTTATTCAGTAACATCTGATATTCCAAGATGTTATCTGAAATTACCAACTTGTCAACACAGATACATTAAAATTTTATACTTTAAACTAAAAGATATAATGTCAAGATCTTTTTTTTGTGAATTATGTAATAAATGGATTATATAATATTGAAATATAAGAATTATACATTACAAGATCCTGAAAACAGAATCTTTTTTGTGTAACTATACACTCTTTTTATAGTATTTACATGAAAATTAATCCCTGAAAGAGGAACTATAGGGAAATAAACGATTGTTTTTATTTGTTAGCGAATAAAATAAATACATGTACTGTTGTTCTTTGCTGAGTGTTCAGAAACAAAATTTTCAAGCATATTCAGGACGAGATTACGACAGATTAATGTTGACCATACCTGTAACAAGTATCGGACATTCAGTTGACCCTAACTTGTTTTTCATGGTTTTAAGTCTGTGGTAAATCCCAGGAATGAAGTTTTCTAAATCAGCTTTATGATTCTTCGGTAATTTCAGGAGAAAATTGTCAACGTCTTCGCATTTTTCTATTAAAATTCGTCGATTTTCTTCGTCAGCTTGCAAAATATCAGTTAAATCATACTGGATCTATATTTGTAAAAAATATATATAATTGTATATATTTTAAGTTGATTACTCATTTGATTGATTGATTGATTGATTGATTGATGTTTGCTTGACGTCCATTGGCAAATATTTCATGCATGTTCAGGACGAGATTACTCGTTTGATAAAATATCAAGTATACCGAATAAGTTCTTCTGTTAAAGATACAGCTAATGACAGAGTTACATATAAAATGTATGTGAAAACAGAATGCGAATCTCTTTGACTTTACAAGCGAAAAATAATTACACTGTAATCGTGAATTAGAAGAAACTATAAAAAACCAAAGAATTGAAATTTCCACATAATAAGGCTTAAAACAAAGCCATGTATCTACTTTTAGATTGAAAGAAAAAGTTTTTACTAAATGTCCGCAATTTTACCATGATATCAATCATGTATACTAACCTTATTGTTTTCCGTTAAGTTTTGTAATCTCCAGTATTCCACAACACGGTTCATAGCATCATTTTTATTTTTTATCCCTCTTCGATCTATACCAAAGTCCTTCATTACCTGAAAAACTGTACTCATGTCGGGAATTTTAAAAATGTCCTCCACACTGGAAAGACGCCTGCTGTAACGGTCCCTTGTTGGCTCTTCCATGTCGCCCATATATGTTTATTTAACAGAATATCTCCTTTGTAAAATACAAATTTTCGTTTTATTCCGATTCCAATGTTTGCACACAATCGAACAATGTGTAATCGATAATCAAGTTTTTCAGTGATGGCAGCTTTTGTACAACTTTCAGTTAAACTTCTTTAAAGAATATAAAATTTATAATTCAATTGCAAGTTCTTATACTCAAGTCCAATCCAATTTTCACCGAAAAAGTAATCTTATATATTCTGAATACATTTAAACCTGTTCCGATTATGTTTAAATTTCCGCTGTTATTACAGAAATATGATAACACATCTTATAAAAAATATGACAGTTATTTGTTATCCGTTACTGCATTCATACACTGCAATATGTCCCCAAAAATAGAAACTCTGAAATTACCGTCAATGCAATTACATAGACGTTTCCGCGAAAAAGCAAATAAATTTCAATAACAAATCACTAATTGTGCTTCCCAGTCTATTCATCCCTTTCAAAGTATAAACACACGTTTAAAGTCATATCAAGTTAAAAAACAGATTTGAATCTAAGATGAACTTCTTTTGTTTAAAAGAATGTGTCCTCTTTAAAGTTGACAATTGTGTAATCGTTTCAAACCGTTAAAAAAAGTTCAAGTACACTGCACATGCGATTTAAATTGTTATACTTCCGTATTTGAATAAAAGATATATATGCATAATTATTTATTTAATTATAGTGGGTGACTTCAATGAATGGATCTCAGCGGTAATTCTTTTGTGTAATAACACTGCACAAAATAACATTTATAAATGACTTGTGTCAGCTTATAAATTCGCTAATATGACATGTATAAAACTTTTAATATATACAGGAGCAATAGGTTTTCTAATTAAAAATGTTCCAGGCACATAGAACATAAAACACGTGACAAACAAACCTGTAGACGGTATGCTATTGACGAAGTTAGATGTCTGTCATATATTTGTTTCGCTGATTTTTTTTGTCACAAATAAGTTGGTTTTAATTGGTGTACATTTTGTCATCTTTCTCTTTGTTGAAGGCCGTACGGCGACATATACTGAGGATTCAGTATTACATATGGGATACCAATTTTCGTGGATTTTTTTGGTATTAAAGAACCACGAATTTAAATGTTCAACGAAAATTTAAAAAAAATATAGGCCCAGTGCACAACGAAAATAAAATTATATGTATCCAGACTTTGGCAAAACCACTAAATCAAATATCCACGAAAAACAAATCAGCGCCATTTGGTAAATGTTGGATAATTGTCTCATTGACAGTCATACCACTTCTCATTTTTTTTTTAATTCAAAAATTATTATTTGACGGGGACATTTTTTTTATAATATCTTTATTGCAAAATTACGTCCAATAAGGGTGAAGGAATGACAAATAAACAAATATATAAGAATACAACTTATAAACAATTTATACATATAAAACACATTGTGATTATGACACAAGGAGGTAAGTAATACATGAATATTCAAATAATAGAACAAGCGTCTTTGTAGTGCTTTGGTGACCGTTTTATGTCTAATTTGAAAACATTTACAATTCCAAGTAAACATATAGAATTGCATGTTTCGCTATTAATGCAAGTTGAAAGGAACAAAAAGATCGAGTTCTTTTCTTTAGATATCCGGGTTCTTCAGTCCTTCAACAGTGTATCATTAGCAGATACGGATACCACTGTGTATCATCGCCACCGGAAATTGGGTACTAACGAAGCGGAGAGAAATGGAAAAAATAGTAAACAAGGTAAGAATTCATTCAATTTAAAGCATTTCTACTGATTTGACGAGGGTACCGCTTAAGAAATGATTTTCTGATATATAATTCTTTAAATTATTAGGCCGATAAGTACAAAATTCAGACAATATTTTGTGTTATACTGCCAAGCTTGCCACTTAGTACCTGAAAATTTCGAGGTCGATTGTCCTCTGCCGCCCCGTTGGCAAGATATTCAACTGTTTTCATTATTTTTCCAGACACGTTTTAGATTATGATAATGTGACATCATATTGACTGAAATTTGTTGTCATAAAGATGTTTTTAAAGAATATGGACCAAAACATTGTTTGTTTATTGTACGGCGAATTGCAGGACGTTGTACGGCGAATTGCAAAATAACAACTTTTGTCTGTACGGCGTCTTGCAATATATTGTAATTTAAAGATGAAATTAATCACTGTTTAGATAATATCAAGTGACGATATTTTGGCTATATCAAAGCTTTACCGACTTACAAATATACAAAATAAACTACTTATCAAATATTATAAAATATATGCTGTTAATTTCGTTCAGAAGTCGTCGTTGCGTACCTCTATTTGACTTTGTGTTTTAAAGACAAAAGTTTTTTCAACCATATTATCCTAAATACATTCATATATCGTTATAATACTAACGACTGTTGTCTTATTTGTTGTCAGGGTGAAATGTTGTAAGTTCAAAAAAAAAAAAAAACGACCATTCATCTTTTGTTGGTGCTGTCTTTTTTTTAATATAAACAGTGGAGATGTTGTATGATTGCAAATAAGATAATTATCCATCAGGGTCAAATAAAGTTTTGTAAGCCATTATATGCTATCGTTTGGCCTTCAACAACGAAAAATCGTACCTTATAGTCGGCTATAAAAAGCCCCGACATGAAAATTGTAGAAGGATTCAACAAGAAAACTAACGGCCTAACTCATAACAAAACAATTTACGAAAAATAACAAATATGATAGAGATGAACCTACGACAACCACCGAACTACAGGCTCGTGACTTCGGACAGACACATAAAGAATGTGTTGGGTTAAATAGATATAGGAAGATGTGGTATGGGTGCCAATGAGACAACTCTCCATCCAAGTCACAATTTATAAAAGTAAACCATTATAGGTCAAGGTACGGTCTTCAACATTGTTTATTGTTTATTTTTTTAATTTCTGAAATGAATAATAAAATACTTTGTTTTCATCGAAAATTAGGAGAAATAAATCATGAATTGTGTTTCGAATTAATTTTCTTGTTTCTTATTGAAAATAAGATTGTATTTTTTTTTAGTTTAAATAAATTCAATCAATCTTTTTATTTACAGGGAAAAAATAATAAAAGACTGTTGCTAAGGCTGTTTGGCCTAAACTTAAATGAGTAGATGGAGGGGTAGTGAAAAGGAGTGTATTCGTCCGAATTTTCATTGTTACAGTAGTACATTTTCATGATTACTATGTATAATATTTCTCAGTAAATTTTAATGTGATATTGTGCCAATTAAAATTATATAATTAATACAAGTAAGACTTGCATTTGCCTTAAAAGATATACCAGTGCGTGATTATTTGTTTTCAAACACACCTTCTCTGTTTTGAAACTTATAAAGGTATGGATCTCGGCCTATCTGTTTGGTTGAATATAAATGTGAATTCATAGAGTTTCAAAATCAACAGTTAGCCCTATTTTGTGTGTGTGTAAATAATCTAATCTTTAGATAGATGCTAAAATTAAAATCATTTTTCTTAATAAGAAGAAAAAAGTGCAACTTAAGCACGCCTGAATGTAAAAAGGTGTACCCGACTTTTTCTTTCACGATAAGAATTTACCGATTTCGGTATTTTAACAAACTGCTTACGAGGGCAAATAAATAAATGAACGCTATCAAATCAACATTTAAATTTACGTGGATTTTTCCAAAAGAATTTATGAGTATGCACCATCAGGATTCAGACATATTTTAACCTGTCCTTATTAGATGTTATTTCATTATAATTCTTTAAACTTACAAGTCGAAAAAAGAGGGACGAAAGATACCAGAGGGACAGTCAAACTCATAGATCGAAAACAAACTGACAACGCCATGGCCAAAAATAAAAAGACAAACAGACAAATAATAGTACAGATGACACAACATAGAAAACTAAAGACTAAGCAACACGAACCCCACCAAAAACTGGGGGTGATCTCAGGTGCTCCGGAAGGGTAAGCAGATCCTGCTCCACATGTGGCACCCGTCGTGTTGCTTATGTTATTACAAATCCGGTAAATAGTCTAATTCGGTAAGTCACTGCCGGATTTGTATCCTTTGTATCGGATTCTTCTTTCATTCTCTCCAAAAATGATTAATCTAAGGTTAATATTTTTTCAAAATTCAAACAGTGTTAGCCACCGAGCTTGTTCATTTCTTACTATATAGAGATGAAGTTTTTTTTTTAGAAAATTAATGTTCTTTATTCTAATATATTGGCTGTATCTGCCTTTTTATTTACATATAAGACAATAACATTAATTGAAAAAGGAGACGTGGAATAGTTTTCAATGAGAGGACTTTCAAACAATGTCCAAATGAAATAGATTTGACCAACTCTAGGTCACTATACACTTCACAATGAGCAAAACCCATACCGTATCAAAATTGCCTGATTTATGACAAAATCATAAACAAATATGTCAGGCAGCAACTTACGACAGCCGCTATATTACATGTTCCTAACCAGGGACAGACACATACATAATGAGGCGGGGTTAAACATGTTTGTGAGCACTCAAACCTCCCTTAACATGGTGCTGTGGTGTAGCAATACAACATTTTTTTTTTTGCAGAGAATAATAATTCATTTATATTTCATTTTATCTGAAAGTTGAAAGAGAATTCATTCACTTAATGGTTCTAAATATTCCATGTGGAAAAATTCTCCTGCCCTTACCTCCTTCCTTCCCTCCACCCACAACCCTTCCCCGAAATGTTCATCACTTATATGCCAATGTTGACTTATGTTTTATGGTTAAAACATTTGGTTGAGGCAATCTAAAGTTTGAGAACAGAAACGACAGCTTTAGCTTTTTTCATGTATAAAGGGGCATAAATCAAGAACGGTAACGATGACGCTATCCAATTTATAACTTGATCTGTGTTTTGTGGTGATAAGCATTTCGTGTAAGTTTTAAAACATTTGGTTAAGGCATACTAAAGTTGGAGAACGGAAACCAATTTTTGGGACTTTCTGGACGGACGGGAGAGACGGGTCGGACGGACATGGGTAACATTTAACGCTACGTCAGGGGCATAACAACAGGTCAGTAAAACAGTGACATGCCTTTCCGAAAGTTACAACATTTGCCAGCTTTTGTATATGCCGTATTCATATTGTATACATCAGGTATGTAAAAGATGTAATAGGACTGTGTTCAAGCCTTATATTGTGTATACATCTTAAATGGTGTCAAGCGAATTGTATTTTTACCAAATGCATAATTAGATATTTGAACCTAATATTTTCTTTAAAAAGACGGCAAATAAATATTTTGAAATTAGCAAGTTGCCATACAGTTGAAAACAAGTTGCAATACAGTAAATTTGTCAACATGAGCAAGTTGCCGTACCCTAGACTTAATTTTTATGGTCTATATTCTTTAAAAACCATCATTTTGACAACAAATTTCAGTAAATTTGAAGCCACACTATAATAATCTAAAAAAGTGTCTGGAAAAATAATAAAAAACAGTTGAATATCTTGCCAATGGGGCGACAGAGGACGATCGACCTCGAAATTTTCAGGTACTAAGTGGCAACTTCTTGAGTAAAACACAAAATCTTGTTTTAATTTTGTACTTATCGGCCTAATAATTCAAAGAATTATATATCAGAAATTCATTTCTTAAGCGGTACCCTCGTCAAATCAGTAGAAATGCTTTAAATTGAATGAATTCTTACCTTGTTTACTTTTTTTCCATTTCTCTCCGCTTCGTTAGTACCCAATTTCCGGTGGCGATGATACACAGTGGATACGTTAGTTTGAAAACATTTACCGTGAATTCCTACAGAGACATATAATACAATTGTATTATATGTCTCTGATTCTAGTTACCACTTAAAATTGCAAATTGATAGGAATAAAAGGTCGAGTTCTTTTGATTAATATCCTGGTGCTTCTGTCCTTTGGTAGTATTATTAGCAAATGCGGTAATACAGAAATAATATTAAAGCGTTCATGCTCTAGGATGTAAAGAGACGATAGCTGCATGATCAGTCACGTGATATGCTTATCATTTGGAAGTCTATCAATTGTCTTTGTTTGTTAGGAACAATAGGCAAATAAATCGCATATTTCATACACCAATAACTTTAATTTCTTTGTAGACTGAACCGTCTATAGTTGGTCTTCTTATCTCTAGTATTCGATATATACTCGAATCAATGAAAGAATAAACTAGAGGCTTCCAAGCGCCTGTGTCGCTCACATGTATCTACTGTGGTTTTGGAAATCATGTAAAATACGGTTAAAATCATAATAGATACCCTAATAATGATTGAGGCCAAGTTTGGTTTAATTTGGCCCAGTAGTTAAATTAAAAGCAGAAGATTTTTGAAAAAATTACAAAAATTACCAATAAATTGCAGAAAATGACTTTAAAGGACAATAACTCCAATAAGATGTCAATTGCCAATTTTGGTCATGTTAACTTATTTGTAGATCTTTCTTTGCTTGATATTTTTGCTGTTTACAGTATATCTCAATCTATAATGATATTCAAGATAATTAACAAAAAATGCAAAATTTCCTTTCCTCCGCTCCAAAATTTATTTCACCCTGGGCCTGTATAATGCTGGAAATGCCTTTTAAATGTTTTTTAACACCCTTCAAAAAAATTTGGGCTTGACCCCGACTAACCTGCCTGGTCTGGGGACATTCGCCCAATATAAGTATGTTGAAAGAAAATATATAATAATGGTTTTAGAAAACGTAACACTGAATAATTCTGCAAATGGAACATATCAATGAGGAATTATTAGCACCCCCACCCCTGAAAAAATTGCATCCTCCTCCCCCACCCGGGAAAAAAATAAAGTCATCCCATTGTAGTCTTACAATAGTCACTGAAGATTCCTTATTATTTAAATTAGTTTTCAAGTTGTGACCATTTGAAATTGTTTTTACATTTTCCCATATACTTCTATAGTAAACATCTATATTCTATTTTTACCCATGGTGACCATGTTGGTTGTAGGGCAGGATCATCAGATACATTTTCAATCAAGATACTCTAATAATAATTGTGGCTAAGTTTAATTCCATTTGGCCAAGTAGATTAAGAAAGATTTTGTAAGATTACAAAAATTTGCGAAAATAGTGAAAATTGACTTTAAAGGGCAATAACTCCTTAAAGGGTCAATTGACAATTTTGGTGATGTGACTTGATTGTAGATCTTACTTTACTGAACATTCTTGCTGTTTACAGTTTATCTCTATCTACAATGTATTATAATATTCAAGATAATAACCAAAACTGCAAAATTTCCTTAAAATTACCAATTCAGGGCAGCAACCCAACAACGAGTTGTCTAATTTGTCTGAAAATTTCACGCCTAATAGATCTTGACCTGATGAACATTTTACTCGTGTTGGATTTGCTGTAAATGCTTTTGTTTCGGAGATATAAGCCAAAACTTCATTTTATCCCTATGTTCTTTTTTTAGCCATGGTGGCCATCTTGGTAGGTGGACGTGTTCATCGGATACATTTTTTAAACAAGATATTCTAAGGATGATTTAGGCCAAGTTTGGTTTAACTTGGCCTAGTAGTTTCAGAGGAGAAGATTTTGTAAAGATTACAAAAATTACGAAAAATTGTGAAAATTGACTTTAAAGGGCAATAACTCATTAAGGGTCAATTGACAATTTTGTTCATTTGATTTATTTGTAGATCTTACTTTTTGCTGTTTACAGTTTATCTCTATCTTTTATAATATTCAAGATAACCAAAACTGCAAAATTTCCTTAAAATTACAAATTCAGGGGTTGTCTGATTCGTCTGAAAATTTCAGGGCAGATAGATTTTGACCTGATGAACATTTTATCCCAATGTCAGATTTGCTCTAAATGCTTTAGTTTCAGAGATATAAGCCAAAACTTCATTTTACCCCCATGTTCTATTTTTAGCCATGGCGGCATCATTGGATACAGCTTTTAAACTAGATATTCTAAGGATGATTTAGGCCAAATTTGCTTTAATTTGGCCCAGTAGTTTCAGAGGAGATTTTGTAAAAGATTGCAAAATTAACGAAAAATGTGAAAAATTTGAAGGGCAATAACTCCTTAAGAGGTCAATTGACAATTTTGGTCATGTTGACTTATTTGTAGATTTTACTTTACTGAACATTCTTGCTGTTTACAGTTTATCTCTATCTATAATAATATTGAAGATAATAACCAAAAACTGCAAAATTTTCTTAAAATTACCAATTCAGGGGCAGCAACCCAACAACGGGTTGTCTGATTTGTCTGAAAATTTCAGGGCAGATAGATCTTGACCTGATGAACAATTTTACTTCTGTCAGATTTGCTCTAAATGCTTTGGTTTCAGAGATATAAGCCAAAATCTACATTTTACCCCTATGTTCTATTTTTAGCCATGGCGGCCATCTTGGTTGGTGGGCGGGGTCTTCGGATAAATTTTTAAACTAGATACCCTAAGGATGATTTAGGCCAAGTTTGGTTCAATTTGGCCCAGTAGTTTCGAGGAGAAGATTTTGTAAAGTTAACGGATGACGACGGACGCCAAGTGATGAGAAAGCTCAATTGACCCTTTGGGTCAGGTGAGCTAAAAGGAAGATATGAATCCATGGGACACTCAAAACAAAACTCGATTAAAACATGACACCATGAGAAAAAAAAAAAAAAACGACAAAAGACACACAACAGTCCACAAACACTGCACAGAAAACTGAACACTGAACAACATGCCATTTGAACTCCACCAAATTATTTGGGTGAACTCTAGTGCTCCGGAAGGGTTAAATTAATATTAAATACTTCTACGTCTGAGAAAAGTAAAAAAAAACAATGATCGGCTCAGATTCGGAACTCTAACTTGTCTGTGTTGGGTTGTTATTGAAAACAAGAGGCTCTCAAGAGCCTGAATCGCTCACCTGTATTTCAGAGGAGAAGATTTTTAAATGTTAGCAAACTTGATGAACATATTGTGTAAAATTGTCTTTAAAGGGCAATAACTCCTTAAGGGTCAATTGACAATTTTGGTCATATTAACTTTTGTAGATCTTACTTTGCTGAACATTATTACTGCTTACAGTTTATATATATCTATAATAATATTCAAAATAATAACAAAAACTGCAAAATTTTGTTAAAACTACCAATTGGTGGCAGCAACCCAACAATGGGTTGTTCGATTCGTCTGATAATTTCAGGGCCGATAGATCTTGACCAATTAAACAATTTTACCCATGTCACATTTGCTCTAAAAGATTTAGTTTTTGAGATATAAGCCAAAACTGCATTTGACCCTTATGTTATATTTTTAGCCATGGCGGCCATGTTTGTCGATGGATACAAACTTCGGATACAATTTAAAAACAAGATACCCTAAGGAACATTTAGTTAAAGTTTGAAGGTAATTGGGCCAGTAGTTTCAGAGGAGAAGATTTTAAATGTTAGCAAACTTGATGAACAAATGGTGTAAATTGTCTTTAAATGGCAATAACTCCTTAAGGGTCAATTGACAATTATGGTCATTTAACTTTTTGTAGATCTTACTTTGCTGAACATTATTGCTGCTTACAGTTTATATATATATCTATACAAGTATTCTAAATAATAACAAAAACTGCAAAATTTTGTTAAAACTAGCAATTGGTGGCAGCAACCCAACATTGGGTTGTTCGATTCGTCTGAAAATTTCAGAGCTGATAGATCTCGACCAATTGAACAATTTAACCCCATGTCAGATTTGCTCTAAAAGCTTTAGTTTTTGAGATATAAGCCAAAACTGCATTTGACCCCTATGTTCTATTTATAGCCATGGCGGCCACGTTTGTCGATGGATACAAACTTCGGATACAATTTATAAACAAGATACCCTAAGGAACATTTAGTTAAAGTTTGAAGGTATTTGGCCCAGTAGTTTCAGAGGAGAAGAGTTTTAAATAGTTTACGACGACAGACGACGGACGCCAAGTGATGGCATAAGCTCACATGGGCCCTTCGGGCCCCGGTGAGCTAAAAGGATATGATGTGTTTTCATGCACAACACAAAACCCCTACACACACAAAGCAACGAACCACTTATGAAATGTTCTTCATCTCGAATTCACAGTCGCGGATTCAGTACTAAGCAAATGCTCACACCTTATTTCAAGTCTTAAATGGCCTGTATGATCACGGGTTTAATCGTAATTCTTTGCAGAATTACAAATCTAAACGATAACACAAAGTTTGCACCACTGCAATACGATTTTTCGGCAGTAAGAAACCGTGGAACTTAAACTGTTTTAGGTTAAGAGGATTGATTGATTGTTACTTCCTTCATGTCCTGTGGCAAATATTTCAAGCATGTTCATGACGAGAACACGTTATTTAGCAATACTCCTGACAAAATGAAGATCAAGTTCGATATTGCTATGTTTACTTTTATTATCAAAGAGTTATGGTCCTTGATACATTGGAAAGTGGCACTGTATATACATACGAATGTCGTGTTCGTGCAATAACTTAAGTACAGATCCACGAAAGATTTTCAAATCTTAATATGTTGCTACTGATGACAAAATGGAGGTCAAGTTCGATATTGACGACTTGCACTTTTACCATTCAGGAGTTAAGGTACCATAAAGATTGGAAAAGAGCATTTTATGTCGTTTTAGAATAACTAATGAACCGTTTTACCAATTCTTTTCAAATTTTAATATGCTACATGTAGCCGTTACTAACACAAAATGGAGGTCGATATTTACGATTTTCACTTTTACCATTCAGGAGTTAGGGTCCGTGATAGATGGGAAATTGGCACTTGTCGTTTCCGTGTAATTACAATCATCTTCGCTAGTCAAGGATTACGAACCGATTAACCAATGCTTTTCCTATTCTAATTTGTTGTTACTTATGACAAAATGGAAGTCAAGTACGATATTGACAATTTTACTTTTGCAACTCAAAGTTATGGTCTTTGAGGATTAGAAAATATGCAGAATGAGGCAGGTCAACCATGCCTTGAGCGCCTTCAAAAACAGAAAACCCGGTTTGTTGTCAGTATCAGCGAGTTGGTCCTACTCAATCAATGGGTTTGTCCTACCAAGGAGTCAATGTGTCTGTCCTATCCAATGAATGGTTCTGACTTACTAAAGGAAATCAATGTGTCTGTCTTACCCTAGGAATCACTGTGCTTCTGTCCTACTCAAAGAATCAATGCCAGTCGTACTCAAGGAATAAATGGGTCTGTCCTACACAAAGAATCAATGTTTCCGTCCTTTCCAAGGAATCAGTGCGTGTCGTACTCAAGGAATCAATGTGTCTGTCCTTTCCAAGGAATCAATTGTTGTCGTACTCGAGGAATCAATGTGTCTGTCCTACCCAAGGAATCAATGCGTCTGTCCTACCCAAGGAATCAATGGATCCGTCATATTTAAGGAATCAATGTGTCTGTCCTATCCAAGGAATATATGTGTCTGTCCTATCTAAGGAATCTATGTCTCTGTCTACCCAAGGAATCAATGTGTCTGTCCTACCCAAGGAATCAATGTGTCTGTCCTACCCAAGGAATCAATGTGTCTGTCCTACCCAAGGAATCAATGTGTCTGTCCTACCTAAGGAATCAATGTGTCTGATGTGTCTTTCCTATATCTAGATGTGTTATGGTTGTTCCACATCAGGAACTATTGTACCTGTCAAATTCGCCAATTAATGTGCCTGCCCAAACTAAGAAATAGAAGTACCTATTTTACCTCAGGACTTTAATGTCCCTGTCATAGTTCTCAAATTAATATGCTTGTCCTAACTGTAAAATGGCTATTGGTTGTCTTTGTATACATTTCATTGAGTCTGGTGATGATGGTAGATATTTAATGATCTCTGTTAAACATATTCCCAACCTGGCAAGACTGAGGTCAATTAAGATCTTGACATATATGATAAAGAGATACGTATATAGGTGAAGAGTGCATATTCCTCTAATTTTTTTTCAGGTGTTATTGTGTTTAAGTGTTTTTGTCACCTTGCGATACATCTCTTTTTATTCAAACTACATTGAAATGTTTGTATTGGTTTTCAAAAGAAGATCAGGTTACACTAAATTAAATGTTGATAATGATATAATTTCTAGAAATAAGGCAGTCTTATTTAAAGGTATAAAACTGATTTTAAATGCAGTTAAATGCATAAGCTTGTTTATACACATCATACATTAACTCAAATTACAAGTGTTAGAATACCAGACAACCAAAAGTCTGGGGGCTACCCAAAGGAAAACCAATGAGAACAGAAATTGTTCAGGTCTAACAGGAACAAGTACTGAACTTGATATCTTATGTATTATTACAGTAAATTTAATTTACATAAGTGTTACTGTCTGTCATAACATATATACTATGTCCAACCACTGGAACAGTATAGGAATTATATTTATACATTACATGATAAAATATTCAGTACATTGAAACATTGTTCGGGTCATTTCATTTTTTTTTTTAACCATGTTGGTAATTGAACAAATTTCAAAAGCAGGAAAAGGATTCACATGTGAATGACTGTGAAATATATTTTTCCCCATGAAATCTCACATCAAAAACTCCACTGGAAATTATTCATGAAAGATAAAGTATTTAATATCATTTTCACGGTTAATACAATTCACATGGTTGCACTTTGATAATAGCAAAAGCTGTTTGTACTTAAAAATAAGAAAAATTGGATTCATCATGTTTAAAGATTTTGTAAGCCTTGTGTAGGACTATGTTACAATAATAACTAGTTTCATTTATATTCAATAACATATTTCACAGAATTCAAAACTTAGTTTTAGTTTTGAATGCTCTTTTAACTGTGTTGTTTATGTGTGATTAAGATAGTTCTATTAATATAATTAAGACAACAACTAAAATTATGACAAAAATAATGATTTAATTGAAATTGACATATTTCCATCTGATTGGCGTGATATAAACAGATGTCAAATTTCAAATCAGAAGAAATAAATTCAGAATATTTTACCCTTGATCCTTCTGCTTTTAGCAATAATAGACCTATGGTTCATCCACCAGTGCCACAGAAAAATCTTAATGTCTATCCACCACTAGAAGAATTATTTTTATATATGAGCCTACAATGTCAACAACTAATATAACCTGTTACAAAACAGATTGTACAGTATTTTTTCCATTTACTCATTTCTAATAGACACTTAAGTGACTTGATAAATTTTCTACTAAATAGCATTAATAAATATCTTGTTCAAATAAGATACTCGTCAATTCTACATAATATATCCTGAATAATATCTTGTTCAATGAGATGGATTTATCTCTGTAGCCACTGAATGTAGTAAAATCACCATGAATTTCATGTACAAATGTTTTAAAACTTTGATAAATCAGTCCAGTTACTCCAGTACAATGTTCATCTGTCAGTTTGGTGGTGGTGGTGGCGGCTGAGCTAACAGCTGATTGACTCCACCCATATTATATCCTCCTGGTGGTGGTGGGGGTGGGGCCATGTGATTGTATCCTTGCTGACTACTGGGAGGGGGTGGGGGAGGAGGCAGCTGATTCTGCATTGGCTGTTGATGTCCGTGGTGTGGCGGATGCTGTTGCCATGGAGACATATTTGATGGTGGAGGTGGTGGAGCTGGTTGCCATGGTAATTGCCCTGTTGATGATGTCACTGGAGGCGGAGGAGGAACTCCTTGTACTGAAAAGAACCAAAGAAATGTTTCAAATATTTGACAATTCCAGAATCTAAGATTACAAAGTTTGCCTTGTCCTCTAAATAAACTTTATTAAATAATTTAAACAGTTATTAAAGGGGAATTTAACTTCAGTTAGTTGAAGTTTCCAGAATTAAACAATTTAAATAAACTGTTATCACAGAGATATGTCTCGCCTTCTTGTCATTTTGATAATGCAAATGTTGAAATTAAAACAGCAATACTTTAACATGTAAGTTATGCAAATATTCAAAGTTGATGAACCATGACTGAAGGTACATGGCTAAACAATCTCCATGGAATGAGATGTGCCAATGCTAATACAACTGCATACCAAATACCATTGACTTATAAGTCGTTCCTTTAAACAAACCTAAACACAAACATTAACTTGTAAACAATGTAAAAGTTTCAAAGTCAATGAACCATGATCAGGGTGGGGCTATATAATCTCCATGGAACGATACTTGCAAATGCCGATACATTTGCATACCAAATATCATTGACTTAACATTAGCAGTTCATCTTAAACTGATCTAATCACAAACTAATACATGTAAACTAAGCAAAAGTTTCAAAGTCAATAGACCATGACTGAGGGGCGGGCCAAATATTCTCCATGGAAATGAGATGTGCTAATGCTTATACAACTTAACACCAATTAACATTGGCCTACCACTAATGGTTCCCTTGAACTGACCTAATTACAAACTAATACATGTTAACTTAGCAAAATTTTCAAAGTCTATAGACCATGACTAAGGCGGAGCCAAATAATTTCCATGGAAATGAGATATGCCAATGCTTATACAACTGCATACCAAATATCATTGACCTACCACTAGTGGTTCCCCATAAATTGACCTAATCACAAACTAATACATGTAAACTATGGAAAGTTTCAAAGTCAATAGACCTTGACTGAGGGGCAGGGCCAAATAATCTCCATGGTAATGAGATGTGCCAATGCTAGTACAACTGCATACCAAATATCATTGACCTACCACTAGTGGTTCACCATGAACTAGACCTAATCACAAACTAATACATTGTTGACGCCGCGCCGCCGCTGCCGCCAACAGCATACCTAAGTCTCGCTTTTGACTTCGTCAAGGCGAGACAAAATGAAGTTTTAAATTACAAAGACTTGATATGCACACATGGAGCAGGATCTGCTTACCCTTCCAGAGCACCTGAGATCATCCCAGTTTATGTTGGGGTTCTTGTTGTTCAGTCTTTAGTTTTTGTATACTGTTATTTGTCTTTTGATTGTTTTTCTTTTCTTGCCATGGCATTGTCTATTTTTTTTCAACTTATTAGTTAGAATATCTCTTTGATATCTTTCACCCTCCCTTTCACAGTAAATAAATGCAGTTCAATTGTAAATTTGCCCCCCTTTTTCCTGCTCCAGTATTTTCAGAAAACTGTACCTGGTGGCTGTTGCATCCATGGCTGTGATTGCTGAGGATGACTGCTTGGAGGAGGAGGGGGAGGGGCTGACATCAATGCAGGACGAGGCTGCATGTCTGAAATAAAAATTCTCAAAATTAAACAATTTTCTTTTAATACCAAATTAAAAAGAATAATAAAATGTTTTATTAAATTATTACCATCCTGTGACTTTAACACCTCTCAATATTAAATACATTTGTCACTTCATTTCAAATATCTGCAGACATTTCAATCATGTTGTTCCTTCATAATAACATTTAAAAGAAGTGTAATGATTCTAGCAGTTATCTCCCTTTGAGCATGGAATGACTTACTTTTTTCCCCATCAATATTCAATAGTTCCACCATATTTGTATGGTATTTTGTATGCAGTCAATATTTTCACATGTGTATTCAATATATCTTTCCTTGCCCTTAAATTTGTAGTTTGTTTCATGGAACAAATTATAAATTACTGTAAATTCAGAAATTATTGCAAAGTTTTTAATAACATGATTAATGCAAATAATGCAACTAGAGAAGTATCATAATAATAAGAACTCACATTCTAATAACTGATACATATATATCTTAATGCAGATTTTCCTGAAATTGCAATACTAAATTTCACATTATTGTCCTTTTTAAAACTCTCTAATAAATACTTGCATTATTTTCTGAATATACACTACTTATTGATGCCACCCAAAAAATTACATCCACTTTCAATATCATTGAAGCATTTTCCCCCGTTTATATGGGGGGGTTACATACAACAAACATACTTTGTGGTTCTGACCATGTCCTCTGATGCCACTTACTTTGTGGTGCTGACAATAATGGCTGTTGCCACTTACTCTGTGGTGCTGAAGATACCGGCTGTTGCCAGTGCCTCATCATTGGACCAGCTTGTGATGACATCACTGAGCTTGGTGGTGGTACTGGAGCCGGTACCATCGATGTTGGTACAGATGATGGGGGCGGTACAGGCTGTACATTGTAGCTGTTAGGGGGTTGATTGGGCTGCTGACCGCCAAGGTTGGTTATATTGACCACTTGTGGGGGAGGAATGTTCCTTTGTTGATGAGGCTGCCACGGGGGATTCAAAGACTACAAAAAAAGGAAACATATACAACTAATTGTATATTGACAAATCAATGATTTCAACACGAAATGCAATATAATTGTAAAAAGATAGTTTTTGTTCAAGGTGTTGTCTATATTTGCTGACAACATTGAACAATTGCCACTCAATCAATGAAAAGATTGTAAGAGCTTGATGCTTCAAACCAGGGCTCTTGATCATAAAACTTGACTCATTACTCAGAGTACAAAATTTGTGCTCGAAACACCAAATCCAGTTTTTTTATTGGTTGATTTCTAAGTCTGAGCCAGGCCTGGTTTTCTCATTGTTAAGGATATATTACAGTTGTTCAATCTCATTCTAAACATTACAGACTATTACTGACTTTGACAAAAATATCTCATCTAGTACTATAGTTAAAGATTTCCTATTGTCAATTTTGATTTGATGGTCGCAAATATCCAATTTACTGTCTCTGCTATGCGCCGCCAGTAAAACTGCATTTGCAACCTTCAAATCTATAATTGTTGGCGGCAACTCCTCAACTTCAGTACTGTTATTCCTTTAACTGATGTACATAAAAATTCAATTACATATGTGTGAAAGAAATATATATTTTGCTCTTTATCAATGGCCCTGCAGTCAAATGACTACATTTCAAATGTACTGGAACATGACACAAAACTATGTCCAAAACCCTATGCTCGAAAGACCGACTTGAGAGTTACACTTTAGACAGTATAAATAAACACATGCATACATGTATATGAATACAATAAATATTCAGCTATGACAAATCAGGATTGAAAAGTTAAATAGAAAATATTAACATTAAATTATTTAAAATGAATTTTGAACTTTCAGTGTTCTCCCAGAAATTGTTTAAGGTGCAAAAATTTCTAGCACGTAACCCTTTTTTTTGGAGTGAACTATTGTGACGCAAAACAATCATTCAGAACTACAAAATGAATTTAAAAGCTTCATGACAGTCTAGGTGTTTAATTATGTACACTATTTATAAAATATCATTAAATAGAATATAATCAATTTACACCCATATAAAACACATTGATCATGTTGATATCACAGTCCATTTATAGAGTTAAAATTTAATTTAAGAGACCAAATTTAGTAATTTCAATAGAAAATTCTCCTGTTTCTTTGAGCCTTTAAGTGCTGTACAGCTTTAAATGTTTCCATATCTGGTGCATCTGCTCCTTCTAAAAATATTGTATATTAGCAACTTGTAATTTTGGAATACAACTTTTAAAAGAAAAGATAAAATGAACAGCTGATCAATTTTGAATTTTGACATTTCGAGATAGCTTCCGTGTGTATTTGTCACATTCTGTACTTTGGCAGGTAGAAACCTGGCAAATTCTTCAAAGTAAAGTCCAACAAAATGATTTACATATGCTTTTGTGTTTCCTTTCCCAACTATTGACATTGAGTTGTGTATTGTCATAGTTTTCCAGTGCAAGGACCAAAACAGACACAACTGATTTATTTTTAAAGATGACAACTAAAGAAGAATTTTATTTGCTAAGAACAAAATTTTACATTCTATCCCAAACTATCGGTTCACCTTATGAATTTATCATAAATATTAGTTTACGTTACTTTTTTAAAGGTAAAACGACTTTCATTCATAAATATTTGTAGTTGTGTATTGAAAAGTTACCACGTGTTGTCATCATGTTCATTGGCCGTATTAAAATAGATTTTACTATTGACCAATGAGAAAATTGATATTCAATTCGGCATTATTATAAGGAAAAGCGTTTCGTATTTGTATTTCGATCTTTTCCTCAATTCTAACCCTGAAACACTGAAAAAAGTATCCAAGAAAAACATTTATCTATTCGATGATAATCTAGAGAATTACGCGATCTGATAAGGCTAATACAGGTAAAGGATGGAGTCAATCAATAATTGCGTAATTCGTGTAATATTGATTTTCTTCCCAGCGGTGATCTTTAACTTTACAAAAGTTATCAAACATTTCATAACTGAATATGAAAATTAACACGCTGCGGGATCAAGTATTAAGGGACAGCGGTCAATTAAGGTGCTGCGGGATCAACAGAAATATTTTGAAGGTGTGCGGACTGCAGCATCATATCGGCCTGGGAGAACACTGACTTTATTTCAGTGTTGTCCAGTCTAATGTTTGGCTAGAAGTTACCAACAAGGAATAAACTGCCTCAACATCTGCTCAATAACAACATTAAAGATGTTATATAATATACATGAACAAGTATGAAATACCTATATAAATAGTATTCACTAGTACTATTATTACAGTAATTTCCCACTATTGAACTGTGGGAAATTGTTATTATTTTATTTTTTTTTAAAAGCTTGGTAAGACAAAACATATTATGTCTACCTTACAGATTTACTCACCATTGGGTTAGGAGGAGGTTGTGTTATAGGCATCCTAAACTGCTGAGTCGGAGGATGATTATGCTGATTTGAAGGTAATAGTGGTTTAGGTGATGACGTTGGTCCCTCTCCTAACTCCGCCATCAACGACATGTACTGAAAATAATAAATAATTATATAACTTATACACCAAACATGTCAGATTATCTACTATAACCATGCAAACCTTTTAAATAACAAGTTTGGAAGATTTTGTGGCGAATCAAAAATCAAAATTTTATAACCAAACAAAATGTCTATCTTCAATTGGTTTGCCATGTGCAATGTCTGCAACTTTGAAATTTATCTCAAATCAATCATTTGTTTTTTACAGACCATAAAATTTAAATTCCATACAAAGGGGTACAGACAATGTATAAATTCCAAAAAAAAATCAGCTTCATTTGTTCAGCCAATGTAATAACACTTGTAAATACCATTGAGTTACTTTACATACTTTTTGCTTTGAATGAAGCATCATTCAGCATGAGAAAGATAAGGCTATTTTGTATTCTGTCAAGGGTTAGATTATTTTCGTACAGACGTTTGATAATGATCTAGGGCAATCATTGGATGCTTTATAATGAAATATTCTGTGCATACAATTCTTATAATAATATTCATCAACAATTTTGTTTTAAATTTCACTTTATTCAATGTATATTCTTATTCTTATAACAAAGTAAACAATTTCTTTTATTTCTTTTGAACTGCCACTGGTTTTTATCCAGAAATATTTTGAAGCCTTAGCCTTCTACTTGAGATGATGCTGGTATATTTGATCATGTTTACATGTAGTTTTCTCCCCTTTGAGACTATAAATTTTTTACACAAATAATGTTCCCTGTTACTAGAACTGAAAACTTTTTCTCGTTCTGTCAATTGGCAATTAATGGTCGTAAATGTAGTTTGACATGAGATCATAATATGTAAAGCAGAGCCAGTTCGATATTTGTGAGCATTAAAAAATTGCATATATTCAAATACAAATACTTCTAACAGTGTTCCAGCTTGAATCTCAGGGCAGAAGGGTGCTAGTTGTTTAAAAGGGCACTTTAGCGTAATGACCTAGATTGTAAGGGCACTGTTGGACAGTGTATAAATAACCTTGAATATTGCTAGGCTCAGCTGGAGAACATTAGTTGTATTTAAACCATATTCAGAAATTAATGTGTTCTTGATGTTGGTTTCAGTAAGAATTTTTTTATCAAATTAACATACCATGAAGCAAATCATTGCATTTTGATGTTAATCTAAACAAACTTGTACTTTTGGTAAGGAAAATAATCATCAGAAATTTCAATGTTTTATAACTTATACCAGTCTATAAAAATAAACAAGTAGTTTTGAAAGATGGAGTTATACATGCAAAATTAAATGTTCAATCTAATTAGATTATCTACATTTAAATTGCATGATCAAACATATACAGTATATTGTTATTAAAGTTATTTATTATCATTTCAATTGTTACAAAAAGTATTTTAAGTGCACACCAAAGTGCTCCTAAGTAAGGAGTTTTATAAATATAACAGGTGAGACAGGAGATGATCATATTATATTGATGCAATATTACAGGAGGTATAAACAGTTACTTTTTTTCCATCATTGTTAAAAATAAAAGCATTTGTTGAGTGCTCCTTTAAAAGGAGGATTATAAAATACAAGAAGTAAAACAGGAAGTTATGTTCAAAGTACAAATTTCTTTGATTCTTCTTTAAATTTCTTACTCATGGTTATAAAACAAAACATTTTTTACCAATTTAGTCAAAACTATGTATGCTTTTAAAATTGGTTTAGATTTTATTTTTATATTATGCCTTCTGAAATAAATTTTTCAGGTGTACATGCTGCTGTACATAAACATTGCAAATGGATAACATGTGGACTTTTAATTCTGTATTAAATATCTAGTGTTTGTTCAATTATCTTAAATCCACTAATTAGCAGTAAACAATCATTAACAGATGTGATAAAACTGCCAAAGGCATTAGGTATTTAACTTAATCCCATTGTCAGTTAATTAGTGTTACACAATCGGGTAACAATTTTACCGGAAACGTAAATAGGCATGAAATTGGGAAATTGTATTTTTTTGAAAAGGCAGAGGGGTGCATTCTTTTGCTTTGGAGGGCAGAAGGGCGGGGGTAAGGGCACCAAGGGCGGGCCGCCCTTCTATTTAGGGCAGGCGGGAACACTGTTCTAATACAATACTCATAAAATTTTCAAAATTAAACATTTACAGTACATTGATGGCTATTGAGCAAGTTGTTGCCAAAGACTAACTCAGATGGTCAACAGTATAATCGATGACAGACGCCATCCAAAGTAGCTGTTAAAATGTATCATATTTCATTAGCATCATATCTAAGGCCTATTCTTGTGAAAAAGCTTGTTATACATGTAGCAATAAAAGAAAATGTGTGCTGAAACCTAAGACAGCAACCAATTAATATAAAACAGAAAGTTTTTTCTATCATTGTCTAATTTATCAAAATTTTTCCTACCTCGCTGTCCATTTTAGCTCTATCAGCCATTGAATTCTGGTGTGCCGGCATACTGAAATTCTTCAGGGTATCTCCTGGTCTGAAAAAGAAATATATCTAACACTTTAATACTTGAACACAAGCTTTACATAATGGATTATTCCAATGAATCAGCGTGGTAAGCAATTAAGACGGTGCCAAATCTACACCCCTTTCATCAGATTTCCAGTGTGTTGAAAAAGGTTAGCAGTAAAAAAAAGATTTTTTGTTAAAACCCACGTTCATCGATCTGTATCCAAGTCCAATTTTACACGTCAGTTGTGCATTTGAAAGATATTTAAATGGTTTTTTTACACAAAGCAGATCTATATTTTTACAAATAAAATAATAAAATATGTGCTAAAGAGTCGAATATTTATTTTCTATGAATTTGACCTAAACATGTCATTTATGATGTTGGCCAAAAATCACATTGTCAATTGAGGACTTGACTGTCGCAAATACAATGAAAGGGATAATTGAGAACATTAAATCCAAACTTGCCTGTGGCACAGGCAACTATTCAAACACGGCACTGTAATTCTTAATCTAATGCAATACTAGTTAAATGTTTAAAATAAAACATTGAATTATCCTGGAAGTACTAGCTACTATTGCCCAACAACTAATACCGTCCAGCATGGAATTAACAGAAGATATCAACCAATCAAAACTGGTGTTACATATCGTATTGTATTTCATAGAATAAGGAAGTGTAATTTTACTTTAGCAATATTCAATTTGAACAACCCAATCTCAAAGATAATAGCCAGTTTTACTCATGTTAAGCTTTTACCCATACCTTTTAGATTTACAGTCCTGTGACAAATGTCCTGCTCCTCCACACACTGTACACAGAATATTGTTTGTGATGATAGTTGAGGCTTGCTGTAGCTGCTTTAGTTTCCTGAAAAATAAATTAAAATGTAAGAAGAAACTTAATAAACAGTAAAAAAAAAACCTGCCGTAACTTAAAAAAAAAACCACGTATACCTGTAGATATTTAAAAGATCAGTTGATAGATTGTTGGTATTTAATACCACTTTCAGCACACATGGACATATCATTGCAGCCATTTTTTATTGGTGGAAAATTCCATAGAATATAGAGAGAACTAATGACATTCAGCAGACTATTTCTCAATAAACAATTCAAAACTTTTGTGAGTTAGGAGAATTCTTAACTTGAACTCAGCCTAGCAGTCTAAACTGGTTTATTTTATGTAACAAGAGTTATTTCCCTTAGACCAAACTAAAAGTATGTTCTGAGAACATTTGAATAAGTGGCATATAAATTTCTATGGGTAGTTGGGTGACTTGGGTCTAAAACATAGTTTTAGTATTAAGAAAATGATGGTCTGAAATTCTGAACACAAGCATAGACGTCATGTAACAGATGAAAAATTAAACAGTGATTTCTTTCAATTGAACTAGAATGCAGATGACAGTATTGTATTTGAAGATTTATGTCGCCTGGAATTTGCCACCACCAAATAACCAATTGATGCCCAATAAATCTTCAAATACAATACTGTTATTTCCTAAAGGAGTAGGACCGGTAAGACCCCTTTTTGGCCCCAAAATGTAGCATTTTAAAAATTTGTTAAAAATGTAAACTTTAAGCTAATTATTGGAAAGAATAATACTTTTGTTACATAAATATGGGCTATTTTTTACAATGTAATGCACATGCATCAGGTACTACCATCATTAATTCATGCAACATTACTAAAATCATCACAATTTTAGCATTTGTGTTATATTTAGACTGATAATGTTATTTGTGAAGAAACGAATTTTAAATCCTAATTTTACACTTACCAAGACTGGCTTAAATGAAAAGTTTATAGACACCGCACTTGTGTTCAGTCTTAATATTTAAATATATGTTGTATTTAATGATGATACATAACATATATGAAGGTTGAGACTGAACACGAATGCAGCCACTTCCATTTTAGACAAAAACCATCTGAAAAGTGAAGTTTTGTGTCATATTTGATAGATTTTCATATTCAAGCTTGAATTAAGGCGTCTTTAATGACCAAATCAGTTCAAATACTTTACATAAACTAATTGAATCGACTGAAAAATGTCAAAAATCTTTCATCAGATGTATTTCAAATTTTAGGCCAAAATAAGCCCTTACCGGACCTTCTCCTTTACCATGCATTGTTTTTTGATAACGTTTTTTTGAGTTCATCATGTTTATCATGTTTAAATTTAAATATTAAAGAATTATTTGGCTATCATTTTATAGTTTAAGCTATAATCCTTAGAACACACAGAATTTGTGTTTGTTTGATTGCTGTCTAATTTTATTATGATTTCACTCTCTTCTTACTTTCACATGGCTGCTAATTTTTACAAAATGTTGTTTAAATACATACGCTAATCCATCATTTTCCCTCAGTGTACCATTTAGTAAAGCCAGTTCTCTCAGCTGTTGTCGTCTTAAATCATTTTGTCCTTCAGGAACTTCTATGCCCTGGCTTATTATTTCCTTTATCTGTAAAAATTTAAAATTTAAAAATACATGACAGTAAATAGGAAAACTATAAATACCAATACCTCATAAAGGCTTAAAAAAAACAAATTTGTAAACTGTTCATTGGTGTAAAAGTGTAATGTTGACCCTAGACTGTATCTTAATGTTAACTCCCAAAATTTTTTTTTTTTAAATCTATCTATCAGTAACACTTGAACACAAATTATTGTCTGGAAATTAGAAAATGCTTATTTTGGCCCCTTATTCCTTAACGTTTGGGCAATTACCCCAAACTCAATTCCAACTTTCCTTTGTGATATGGAACCTTGTAGTACAATTTCAGAAAGATCCATACACTAACACACAAGTTTTGTCATGAAACTAGAAAAATGCTTGTTTTTGCCTTTTTGGCCCTAATTCCTAAAATTTGGAGGCAATTACTCCCAAAATCAATCCCAGCATTCCTTTGTGATATGGAACCTTGTGGTACAATATCAGAGATCCATACACTAACACACAAGTTATATCTGGAAGTTACAAAATGCTTATTTTGGCCCCTTTGGCTGGCCCCTAATTCCTTAACTGTTGGTACCATAACCCCAAAATCAATCCCAACCTTCCTTTTGTGGTATTGAACCTTATGGTAAAATTTTTAGAGATCCATTCACTTTAACTAAAGTTAGAGAGCAAAAACCAATGTGTCTTCAGACGACGGCGACAACGCCAACGTTATACCAATATACGAAAATTTTGCAGTCGATAAAACAGAAAATTGAAGAAAGGCATTTTGAAAATTTTGCTCTGGATGCCGCCATTTGATCACGAAAAAGCTTCTGTGCAAATTTCCATGGGGTTTGACATTGTTATCTATTTCTAAAATTTAATTTCAGACTGAACCTAAATGTTGACAAACGCCTATGATACGATGCTGGCCTTTGCGACTTTCATTGCAGTTAAGACAAAAAGGGTTACAACACATTTCAAGAAATTTGGATACAAAATATGTTTCCGAAAAAAAAGTTTTAAGATCTAAAGTAACCATTTAAATTTGAATGCAAGGCTACATAAAACATTAGGAAGTTTTCCCCTCCCTGCACATCTTTTCCCCTGAACAGCCTTAAATTGTGTTAAAAGAACAAATTATGCTCAGTCATGCTTTTTAACAATTGAAAAATAACTTTTGTTGGTTAAAATATGATATGGTATGGGTGCAAATGAGACATAACTATTCACTACCTTTTCTACAGCTTTGTTGACATTTTCAGGATTATTTGCTGTGACATAAGCATGCAGTGGTTCATCTTCTCCTGGTAATGGTTGTCCATCCTTCCTTCCTATCTTCCCTTCCTTGACTGAACCTTTCCCTCGAATAATTATCTTGGCACCAGTCTGAGAAATATAAAGAGGTCTTTTAATTACAGTACAAAATGACTAGATTAAACATCAATCATAGAATTTTTATAGGAATTTTTAAATTTGCAAAACACCAATCATATATTTGATTGTTGCAAACTAAATTTTCTTGCACAGGATAAATTAGACCAGTAAAACAGTAATTTATAACCATCTTAACTAAGTCAAATGCCAGTAAATATCAATTAACATATTTACACTTTTCTACTCAATAATGTCTATTTAATGAAACTGTGAAGAAAAAAATTACTCATTATTTCATAATCAGAAATGATTCCAAGCATGTGCAAGATTGTTACTGGAAATTTTGCAACCAAAGCTTAAATGTGCTTTTTATTTGTCGATTATTTCCTAAGTCTTAATTATACAAGAGTATCTGAAGTCTATATAATACTCTTACAAACGTATCTTTCTCCAAGTTTTTAAGAGTATTTACACCTTGGTCAAATCATCAGAGGTACAAAGTTACATTTTTTTCTTAAATTTTTAAGAGTATTTCCACCCGGGTGATGTCATTTAAAGAAACTTACATCTTTTTCTAAATTTTTAAGAGTATTTCCCCTTGGACCAATGAGAAGTCCTACAAAATTAATTTCTGGATGTTCATCCTGTGGGATCATTACTTTGTCACTGACTCGTATAATGGGAGGTCTGAAATAAATAAGTACAGGATTATATTCTAGAATCATAAACATGATAAATACAAATTTATGGATACATTTTTGTTTTCTTTCCTGGTTTTCATTCTTTATTGAACAATCACTGTTTGCCTATTCAACTGTCAACAAACATTAACAAACAAATGGGAAAAAATACATACTGGTTAACATCATACAATAATATTCATGCGACGTATATTTAATTATTTTCAAGGACTTCCTGCCTCAGTCTACTTTTTCAATATTGTAGATTTTTTTCTCTTCTAATTGAAGCTCTACAAATTGTATAATATACATATGCATATACCACATTTCGCTGTTCAAAGTTAGCATTGGTCATACTATTATAATAAGTTAAATATATACAGCCTTCAACATTCAGCAAAACTCATACCACATAGTAAGCTATAAAAGGCCCCGAAATGACCTATGTAAAACAATTCAAACAAGAAAATTAACGGCCTGATTTATGTACTAAACAATAATCGAAAGATTTTGTTTATCCATTTTGGTATATTGCTGAATTTTTTCCCCAACTGTTCCCCTGTCCTCCCTCTACCTAATATACTTATCCCTAATTCTTACTTGTAATCTGCTGGTCCCCTACCCTCCCTCTACCTAATATGCTTATCCCTAATTCTTACTTGTAATCTGCTGGAGGTTTATAATCAGGATTACTATTCATGGCGTCTTGCACCAGTTTGTGTCGTTCTTCCTCCAACTTCTTCCTAGTTCTGTATTCTCTTGTATTGAGACGCTTCCCTTCATTGTTGTAAATCGGTTC